>OX578144.1:77185300-77785300 GCA_951213105.1 Amaurobius ferox | reverse complement strand
ACAACAAATACTTTGCGAGTACAGGAGAGGTAAACAATTTATCCAAATACAAAGTATTCCTATTTCTAAAAGTTCACTTAGAAGTGTTTTCACAACACATTCTCCATACCCACCATCAGAACTTGATAATTCCGTGTCCTTTCCAGTATACACAAGGAAATTCCATATATAGCCTGATTTCGATTCTGACAATTTATATATTTTTATTCCATATCTGGACCTTTCCGAGGGGATATATTGACGAAATCCCAGCCTTCCTTTCCATGAGAACAAAGATTCATTAATGAACACATTTCTTCTAGGAGTGTATACATTTAAATTTTGAAACTACTGCATCTAACACGGGTTTCAATTTATCTAGTTTTTGGGCATTACTATCAAGAGTAAAATGAAGGTAACATAATATTCCTATAAATCGATTGTGACTCATAACTGAATTGAAAAAAGGTGTACTGATAATTGGATTCTTAGAAAAATACATTTTAAGATTTGGTTTTCTGACAATGCTCGTCAAAACTACTAGTGTGTGAAACACACGAAATTCTTTTCCTGTCACAGGTGTAAATACATTTGAAACAGGTGGAGTCTTCGATGTGGAAGGAGAGAGGAGATTTTTCTCCCATTTTTTCTTTGCAAACTCATTAGTTGCTTTTATGATAAATTCTACTAGTTCATCATCAAAAAATATGCTAAAAAAATCAAGTTCCTTATCTAAATTAGGCGGCATGATATTGTGATTTATTCCAGGTATGTTCAAAAACTCCAAAGAATTCAGATCTTTCAAATTACATGTCCAAATATCATTCGAAAAACAGCAACTGAAGCTGGCGGCATTGTAATAATAGTATGCTCAGAATCTGAAGAATCAATTGCATTTTCAGATTCATCATCAGAAATAACACTGTTCCACGAATCTTCACTATCTGCATTGCTTTCATTACTGTCTGGTTCGCTTACCATGCATGTATATTCTTCCACAGAAAGGAAATGTCTCAAACCAGCCATACTTTTATCTGAAATAACCTAATCATTTCACTGTCGCACATTCCTTTACCCCCCCTCCCCCCCCCTAAAAACAAAAACAAAACCCTCTTATATTCCTGTAATTCACCAACGAAATCATTAAAAGCTAAAATCAAAAGGGAGACCCGAAACTCAATTATAAAATTGTTGATGCTGCGAGAAGTGCTCTGTCTGTTTACTTTACAGAACCATGTTTCAGCACTCCAAATGGAGAAATAATTTATTGGATTCTCCTTATGCCAAGGTCAAGCATCTGCAAAATACATTTAAGTTGCTTGCACAGGCATTTAACCCTTTCGCGACGGCGGTATTCCGAAACTACCGTGGCCCAAAAGACGGAGCGCTTTTTCGGAGCGTTCCCGAACTGTTCCCAAAAGACGGCTATTTTTTTGCGCTAAGCCTAACTCTCGAAAAAAATTCACTAAAAATCACCTGTTCAACACAGCATTCTACTATTTTCAGGAATAAAGGAAATTCTTATTTTCTATTTGATGTATATTTTTCATACAGATTTTCTTATGTCAAAATATTAAAAATTTTAGTGTATTAAAAATCATTACTTACCTTGATTAAAATAGTTATCATTTAATTAGAAAAAATATTGAAATGATGGTAATGGAATATTTATATAGCTAATAGAAATTATGTACATATATACACAAGAAAATAGCGTAGCTATTTTCATAACTTAATACACCTTTTGCATATGGTATATTTCAAAGCAAGTACCCACGCACAGATCAACATTGCAATCTTTGCATTCATAATAAGTCGTTATGCGCTTTCTTTTGCCTTTTGTAGTTTGTTAGCAAACTATACATCTTCTTCGGAGGTCTTTTTTACCTGTATCAGAGCACAATTTTGGAAAATGTCTTCCAGTTAGACGGAGAGGAGAGGGGGTGAGATAACTACTTCTACTGGACTGTTCAGGGGTAAAGAACATTTCAATAAGTTGCTCTATGAGATTAAGACGAAACTGCAAGATTGGGAATTTTTTCCCTTTCTTATTGTCAAAAAGACTATGAGCATTCAATATTGCAATATCTAGAAAGCCAAAAAATAATTTTCTGTACCATTTGATAGTTTTTCTATAAGCTGGATAATGTGTTAGAGACGCATATCCAATATCCCCCCCCCCCCCATATATTTGCTATATTCTAAAATACAATTTGGTTTTAAAATGTCTTCGGATGTTTTCCGGTCTTTCTTTCCAGAATTTTGCATTTTGTCAGTATGGAGAGTTGTTAAAATTAAGACATCCTTCTTTTTATCTTTTAATAAAATGACATTTACACCATCCTTTTGCACTGCTGCAATTTCTCCTTTGCGTAGAGGTACAGATGGAAAATTCTTTGGCATGTCCTTCCGATTTTTTAAAACTGTACCACATACATGCGTATTGTTAGACAACAAATACTTTGCGAGTACAGGAGAGGTAAAAAATCTATCCAAATACAAAGTATATCCTTTTCCTAAAAGTTCACTTAGAAGTGTTTTCACCACACGTTCTCCATACCCACCATCAGAACTTGATAATTCCTTGTCCTTTCCAGTATACACAAGGAAATTCCATATATATCCTGATTCCGATTCTGACAATGTATATATTTTTATTCCATATCTGGACCTTTTCGAGGGGATATATTGACGAAATCCCAGCCTTCCTTTCCATGAAAACAAAGATTCATCAATGCACACATTTCTTCTAGGAGTGTATACAGATTTAAATTTTGAAACTAATGCATCTAACACGGGTTTCAATTTATCTAGTTTTTGGGCATTACTATCAAGAGTAAAATGAAGGTAATGTAATATTCCTATAAATCGATCGTGACTCATAACTGAATTGAAAAAAGGAGTACTGATAATTGGATTCTTAGAAAAATACATTTTAAGATTTGGTTTTCTGACAATGCTCGTCAAAACTACTAGTGTGTGAAACACACGAAATTCTTTTCCTGTCACAGGTGTAAATACATTTGAAACAGGTGGAGTCTTCGATGTGGAAGGAGAGAGGAGATTTTTCTCCCATTTTTTCTTTGCAAACTCATTAGTTGCTTTTACGATAAATTCTACTAGTTCATCATAAAAAAATATGCTAAAAAAATGAAGTTCCTTATCTAAATTAGGCGGCATAATATTGTGATTTATTCCAGGTATGTTCAAAAACTCCAAAGAATTCAGATCTTTCAAATCACATGTCCAAATATCATTCGCAAAAACAGCAACTGAAGCTGGCGGTGTTGTAATAATAGTACGCTCAGAGTCTGAAGAATTAATTGCATTTTCAGATTCATCATCAGAAATAACACTGTTCCACGAATCTTCACTATATGCATCGCTTTCATTACTGTCTGGTTCGTTTACCATATGCGTATATTCTTCCACAGAAAGGAAACGTTTCAAACCAGCCATACTTTTATCCGAAATAACCTAATCATTTCATTGCTGCACATTCCTTTACCCCCCTCCAAAAAAAAAAAATACTCTCTTATATTCCTATAATTCAACAACGAAATCAATAAAAGCTAAAATCAGGACGAGACCCGGAACTCAATTATAAAATTGTTGATGCTGCGAGAAGTGCTCTGTCTGTTTACTTTACATAACCATGTTTCACTGCTCCAAATGGAGAAATAATTCATTGGATTCTCCTTATGCCAAGGTCAAGCATATACAAAATACATTTAAGTTGCTTCCACGAGCATTTTACGCCATCTAGTAGACAAATAAATTCAGATGAAAATGTTTCATATAGAAATACCGATACGTGCCACTCGCCGTTTAGGGTAAAGTTCTCTCCATCATGAGTGCGTGCCGTCTGTCCTTTAATGCAAGTTCACAGCCGGCACGCGGGCGTGCCAACCGTCGTGAAAGGGTTAAAAGGGTCACATTTAAGCCTTTTGTTGCATTTAATTAATAGCCTAGTTATTTTATTACTTGCATCATAATTTTATTTTGTATCAGTTATTGTGAAATCAACTAGCAGATATATCCATCATTGCTTGTGAATAAAAATATGCACAAATTTCTATAGTATTCTAAATCACATTTGTTCTTTAAAATATTCTATAAAATCTTTAATTTCCCCTAAAAAGGAGTATAAGAATCTCTGTTCTCGCTGTCATATTTACTATATCTTTACAGTCATATTTGAAAAATAAAACATTCTGGTCTTGTTTGTAAACAAATTTATGAAAAACATGAAATTTGATCAATATATGCCAAAATGAAATTGCTAAAAAGTTATTGTTAGCATTTTTATCCTCTTTCAACAATCGGCTAAACACAATATTTGAGTTTGAAAAATTTTTGTCAAAATACAACAAATATGAAATAAATAATTCTCTTGATCTTATTTATATTCCAAGGCTGTAACTGATATATTCAATCAAAAGTGCAATATCATTCATTTATAAAATTTATTTTTATATCCATTTCTTAATTTTTAAAATGATTTTATTAATATCTCGACAACTTTTCGTCCTAGAAATTCGGAACAGGGACAGGGTTACCCACAGTAAAGTGGCAAATAAACTAAATTTGAAAAAAAAAAAAACCCTTTGGATTTGTATACAGAACAGACAGATAGAGAAATAGACTTTCCATTATATATATAGATATTTTATATAGTAAATAATTTCCAGTCCCTAGCAACCCTGTTATATGCAGGTTTCACTCTATACAAATTTATACTGATTCAAGCTTAGAAAACTTGGCATCTCTTTAGTTTTGATCTGTGTAAATGAGTGGAGTGCATGAATTCTAAATTGAATTAATAAGTGAACTTCCTCTTTAAAGTTGTGTACTTCTTGCATGGTGATGCAAAGCTAAAAAAAAACATAAGAAAATTATATAAAATACCATTTTAAACAGCTAGATACTATTTTCACCTATATTATGTGACATCTAATTATTGGAGTGTCCTTATATGCGTAACTGAGGTATGGAAACCCCATAGAATTAAAAAAAGAACAATGGTAAATTTTGCAATTTTTTTTTTTGTTTTGGATCATGTACAACAATTATATAAATCTGAAGGTTCTATTCTGCATGGGGGAAATTTGAGTTGTATTATACTTATGTAAAGTCTGTCTTATATGTAAGGTATGCTTGTTTTCAAACAATACAAACACAATAATTTGCACAAACTGAATCAAACTGCGAAAATAAGGATAAAAAAAAAATGGAACCTGCATCAAGACAGATAAGTTCTAGTCTTTTGTGCTTTGTCTTTTTACTGTGATGAAGGAGGCTGTTGAAACGGATTAATTCCTTTAATCTATCCTGTATGCTGTTTATTAATGCAGTATTTATTTTTGCAGAATATAAACACATTTTATATTGAATATTGTATTGCTAAATCCTGTTGTTGAAAAGTTGTGATAATGACACGGAAGAATGATGTTTATATACTTTTAGTTTACCTCCAAAGTTTTGTCTTTTATCTTACTACAAATGTAAAATTGAATTGAATCTTGCAGATCATAAATTATTTATAGATTTTACAATGTTATAGAATTTTATTGTTTATACCTTCTAAATATTTTTATATATATTGCAACAATTGACCACTCTTTGTAAAGAATTAACATTTAAAATGTCATATTTATTTAGATGAGATAATAATTTATTCATTTAGACAAGAAATTTTAAACTATTATATTTTAATGATTTTAATTCATGAATGAATTTTTATATTCAGTCAGTATCTAGTCAAAATTGCTTATAAGCTGATCTTCAGTTTTATCAGTTGTTTAGGGAATTTAAAGTAGATTATAAATTTTTATTATACTATTGTTAGCAATCAGACCATGATTTGTGTTTCATCCAATCATTTTCTTTATTCATGAAAATAATTATTCTTAAATATATCTTTTTGAAAATGAGCAGCATGAATTTTAGCAAAAATTAAGAAAGATTTCACCAATCTTTTATTTCCTCTTATATTTAAGTTCAATACCTTTACAAAAAATAAAATTACCATAAATTAATTTTAGTCATTTATACTTTTTATGATATTTAAAGGTAGAAGAAGTATTAAAAGTATAGGTTTTAAAAGTATTAAAATTAAAATGAGAGAGATATAGATGGTTATATTTAGGAATTAAAATTAAAAACAAGTATTAGCAATTTAATTATAAGTGAAGTCAGAAAAATACTTTCAATATGTGAACAAAGGTAACAGTATTTATTTTAATTTTGGCCAATTATTTTGAGAAGTTTTATGTGATTTGTAGAAGGTCAACTTTATGCAGAAGTTTTATAGTACTTAAAGATATGCACATAAAATTATTGCTTGTTGGTGAAAAATGTATCTATGCAAGTTGTTTAAAAAATATTGCATATCTCTTAACTGATTGGCTGTAGACACACACTTCCAATTTAAAAAATGTTATTGCATGCAAATTTTGACCACGTATCATCTTTTAATAAAAAGTAAAAAATGTAACTTTATGTGGTCCCCATAAAAAAAAAAAAATATTCGATTAAAAAAATATTTTCCATAGCTTAATTAGTAAAAAAAAAAAAAATCCCATTGCCATCTAAACCACTTGCGATATCATTAATTAAAGTTTTAAATGGGCAATTGAAGACTGTATACAATTTCTAAAGATAGGTATGCATGTAGCTTTCGAATGCAAATTTTATCTGACAGAATTAAATCTTCGCATGATCCTTGAAATCTTCATATGATCCTTGTTTTTGCCAGATTTTTTTATCAGGTTAAAGTGGTTTAAGTCCTAGAACTTTGACAATATTTTTATGACCAGTTTTGTATATTAGAGAACAAGGATTTTTTTTCCCAAAGGATTTTAAAATGATTAAAGAATAATTTTCTAACTGGAACTTCCTTGTGGAGCTCATATTAAAAGTTAGATTTTGTACTTTTTATTAAAATGTAACACATTACTAAAAAGTGTGAAAGTCTACCTCATTTAAATCATTTCTTAAATTGAAACCACGGATCTGCAATCGGTCGTTCAGGATATATTTAGTCATACAATCTTTTTTAAACATCCTGCATTCTTCTTCCTCTATCTACAAAACGTAGAGGTTCAAACGCACAGTGTCATTTTTCTTTTGTGGCATAAAACTATTTAACAGGAAAACTTCTTTTAAAATAGAAGGGTTATAGATTTTACAAATTATTTTAAACAAAGCACATTAATTTCTATTGTTACAATCCTTCCAATGGTTAGAAGTATTGTCTTAACAGTGTAAAACTAGTCCAAAAGTATTGCTAGGGTAAATAAGTATGCGATTTATATATTACTTATAAAATATATGAAGCCATTTTTGTATATCAAACTGTACATTTACTTTGCTGTCTTTGCTTATATTTTTATTATTAAAACCAAATGATATTTAAGTGATACTTGTGTTTCGTATATGATGAATAAATTTACTTTTTAGAATTCTATTCTGTGTTTTAATAAGATCGATGCACTGACTGCACTGATGCTATTATTGAATGTGAAAACATGAGGAAAATAAATTTGTAAAACAAGCAACTTTGTTCACTAGCTAATTTTCTTCATAAAATTCTCTTAAACATATTCTATGACTTATGTAAACAGTGACCTTACTAATGTACATATAGATCAGAGGTCTGTCTGCAACCTAGTGCTTGCGAACATCAGGTGCTCTCATAAGTATAAAAGTATATACCTAATACTTAATTTTTTTGTTTGGTGTTTCTGGAGAATTTATTTTATATGATGGTGTTGGTTGATGGTAAAAGGTTGCAAATCCCTGTTCTAGATAGTAAACAATCAAATTTAAATACTAATAGAAGTCTTAACAAAAGGAAAAGAAAAATGACAAATTTTGTTAGTTGACCCATTTATTTATTTAAGCTATTATATTTTATGTAGTTCTTCATGGTTTTTCAAAACATATTTCCATATTTCAATGGCATCAAAGGAATTGTACTGCTCTGGAGGAATATCTGTGATTTTTATGCGGATCACAGTTTTCGAATCAATGTCATTTTACTAATTTTGAAAAAAACGATAGTTTTATTTTATTTAGAGAAGTATTCACTTTGGCATTAAGCATTGTTGTTGTTGAGACCCAGACCGTCCAACCTACCAGAAAGGTGTAAGGTAACTGTTTGGACGGCCGTGAAGTGCCACCCAATTTAGACCGGAACCCAGTGGGGGAGGCATCCACAGGGACCGTACCCTCCTTCCCCTACCACCAACCTCTCAGAAGGACTTACGGACCCACATGTTTAACGTGATCGTACTCCGCGTGAACACGGCAGCAGTTTTGGCAGCGGCTGGAATCGAACCCGGGCCTACCGAGTGCAACTCCAGCGCGCTAACCAATGGGCTACTGCGCCCTTGGCATTAAGTGTTGAAAACCCAGACCACACGACAGACCCGAAGGCTTACTGTTGCTAAGTGTGTGGCCGGGCTTGGCATTAAGTGTTGTTGTTGTTGTTGAAACCCAGACCGTCCGACCTACCAGAAAGGTGTAAGGTAACTGTTTGGACGGTCGGGAAGTGCCACCCAATTTAGACCAGAACCCAGTGGGGAAGGCATCCACAGGGACCGTACCCTCCTTCCCCTACCACCAACCTCTCGGAAGGACTTTCGGACCCACATGTTTAACGTGATCGTACTCCGCATGAACACGGCGGCAGTTTTGGCAGTGGCTGGAATCGAACCCGGGCCTACCGAGTGCAACTCCAGCGCGCTAACCAATGGGCTACCGCGCCCCTTGGTATTAAGTGTCGAAAGCCCAGACCACCCGACTCGTCCCAAGACTTAGAGCAGCAGATTGGATGGTCGGGAAAATTGGTATTAAGTGTGTAAAAACTGACAATTTCAGTAGGATTCTATAAGAAAGGCCAGAGTTAAGTGTTGTTATTGTAACCAAGATTTGAAACTATCCATAACCAATGGAGCCAAAGCTTTTTTGGAAGATCAAAGTAAGTGATGAAATATTATTTCAATTCATATTTCGAATTCTTTTTTAGGAAGGGGAGGGGGGATTTTTCTTGAATCATACTTTTGCTATGGATTTTTCTAATTCATTCACAAAACAGCAATGTTGAATCCCAAATTGTTATGCAATACCACTTAGTTGTTGTTGAGACCCAGACCGTCCGACCTACCAGAAAGGTGTAAGGTAACTGTATGGACGGCCGGGAAGTGCCACCCAATTTAGACCGGAACCCAGTGGGGGAGGCATCCACAGGGACCGTACCCTCCTTCCCCTACCACCAACCTCTCGGAAGGACTTACGGACCCACATGTTTAACGTGATCGTACTCCGCATGAACACGGCGGCATTTGTGGTAGCGTGCAAACCTAGCGCGCAGACCACGGGGATACCGCACCCGAGATGGCCAACAGCACGCGGTGTTCCGAGGTGGTCACCCACCAAGTACTAACCGCGCCCGATGCTGCTTGACTTCGGTGATCTAACGAGAACCGGTGTTTTCAGCACGGTACGGCCGTTGGCTCGCAATACCACTTAGTGCAAGTACTGACATGGCTGAACTATATGTTATTAATATCAATATATATTGAAATAAACTGAATTTGTTTCATTGTGCAACATACTATAACAACAACAAAAAAAACCTTAATTACCTGCGTTCTTTTTAGCCATTAGTTTGTCACTTTGAGCATATTTAAATGATTCTCAACATGCTAAAATATGATAATAACTTGAAATAAATTTATCGTAGCGTAGTGAGATTGACTGTATTTTTTTTTTTTTTTTTTTTCCATAGCTGCTTATAAAATAAGCATACAAAAAATATATTACAAAGTAATTATTTTATTAATTCTGTTGACAGAGGAAATTAATATTATGAAATAGTGGAAAATACAGTGTACGAGCATACATATGATTTTGAAACATCTACGATACTACTGACACTGAGCCGTTTCAAACTAAATTTGGCTCAATTATAGAATCTTAAACAACACATGATGCATCTATGATCTTTTGGAAAAATTTTCAATGTCATACTACACAGTATACATTTTTCAATTTAATATCGATCTTGGATTTTGAAACGATTTACACCAAATTAAGCTACACAGACTGTTTACACATTTTTAAAACTATTTGGTTTCAATAAATAACGAAATTTAAATTAATTTCAAAATTTTTCTGGCAACAGCTCATTTTAAAGACACTAAATTATTGTTTGCTGTAGTCAAACTTTGTCTATTTTAAAAATGGTGCATAAAAACAAACTTTGGATTGAAGACTACACTTTTGCTTTTCCCAAGGAGAAATAATTTTATTATGTAATTAAAAAATGCTGTGAAAATTATGGAATTCGCATTTTTGAATGCAAAATAAGCAATATTATAAATAGGGAGGAAAAAGCATTAAGCATTGCTTTTAACCTGAAAAAGAACAGTGAATTAAAGAATGTATGTATATTTACGACTATTTCAAAAATAAAGTCTTGTCTAATAAAAATCTACCGATTCAAAGAACAATTGCAGCATCTTTAAATACTTCTGTAGCAACTGTATATAAACAAGATAATAAATAAAGATTTAAATCTAAAGAAGGCTAAAAAGCATAATATTCACCACCTTTTGTCTAGACATGTGGCTAATTGCAGAATATGCTGTAGAATTTGCTATGAAAATTATTTAGACGGTGATGGATGGAAATATATAATTGATGAAGCATGGATCTATTTAAATAGTGGAGGCTTTTCAACTTGAATCCATTTGGGCTTCTAATGGGGGATGGACAAAATGGATTATCCTTTTTTCCTATTTTTTGAAGTAAGAGGGTAAATTGCAATAGAAAATCAAAGTGGGTGCTATTTTTGTCCACTTATCTATTCAATGCATTTTTGGATGATTTTTTATAGTTATTTTCCCTTGGTAATTATATTTTTATTACATTTTTCGTAATAAATACAATTCAATGAATTTTTTTCCAGTAACAAAGAGAAAAGTATATACTTATCCAGAATAAAATAAATGTGAATAAATGAAAAAATAGGTAAACAGCTTCTTCATTTGATATGCTGATAACTAATCAAATTTAAATACCAGTTACATTTATTTACACCGTAGTGTAAATTATTATTTCTCTTATAGATTACAACCATTGTTCTAGGAATTCTGTTTCTCCATAAGAAATAATACTCCGAAGCTCTTCTTCAAATTTGGGTTATAATCATACCAATTATTACAAATACTGTTTAGTTCTAGCTTTTTACATAATGAATCTACACATAGAATTTTATACTGGTAGATGCATTCATTCTGTAGCTACTGTGCCCATATCTCACATTGGACGTGTTTCCAACAATGTTCGAAATACTTTCAGATGGTATTAAAATGTGCATAATGCTTAAAATATAGAATTTGAAAATTCTCTGAAACAATACTTTATATAATAGTTATTGTATAAGAAAATAAGAATTAATATATTTTTTAATTTGCGGTAAATTTGTTATTACTTGCCCTACATTAATAATGTATAGGAAAAGTATTGTGATGGGGTCGAAAATTTGAGTTTTTAACATTAAAGCACATTTTAAGCACCCCTGAACTCAAATATTTTTGAGGTGATGTATGTGTGTGTGTCCGTGAGTGTGAAATGTATGTATCCATTTTAACTCAAAAACTAATTGATCAAATTTCGTAATTGATAGGTAAGTCACTTGTGGGTTACCGTGGTGCTGTTTACATTTTGTCACAATTCAGGAAAAAAGAATCTGCCTTTTCTTTTTGTGAAATGGCGTACAAAAATTGTATGTATCCACTCTAACTGAGAAACTAATTGACTGAATTTCACAAAATTTGATTGATAAGTTCATAAGTTTGGTATAAAAGTACTCATGGGTTATCACAGTGATTATATTTTGGTACGATTAGAAAGAATAATCTGCCTTTTTTGCGAAATGGCCAGCAAAATTCATCAAAATGTAAAATAAAAAGACTAGACATGCATAAATGTATCAATCAAATGTTTGTTTTATGCGTAATTTTTGACGACGAAAAAAAATAAGATTAGCTCCCTTATTCTAAGATGGACCATTCTTGAGATAATTACGTTTTTATTTTTGGTAGCTGAAGACGTTTTTCACTGTAGGTAAACTCTGATGTAATTTCTAAAAATTTAGTAGTTAAATCTCTTGAAGGTTATTCTGATACTGATTAGATTTTAGCATATATACCGACAAATTTTGCAAAATATAACCAACCCTTTCTTCTGAATACCCACAAAGATCATGAAAATCTGAAATAAACTATTAAAATTGCTAAAATATATTAATTATATACTTGATCTACTTGTAATTTTTAACAATAAAATTAATAAAATTGACCCCATGACTTTAGGATGAACCATTCTCGAGATATTTTAGTTTATGAAATTTTGAGGAGCTGAAGACGATTTAAAATGATTTAAGTTGTTGAATGAAACAAAGATGCATTAAGCATACAAATTGGATATAATATTAGAAAAGTATCCATGTTATTTCCTGCAATTGAACCCAAATACGTCATGAAATAAAAAATAAGAAAATGAATTTGAGTCTGTAGGGAAAGTTATGTGCTGCCCTCATTAGATTTTTTAATTTTATGTAATATTTTTGATAAATTTCTTAGAAAAGAGTGCAATATCTTGAACGGTTTATGCTAGTCTTCCAAATATGCCATCAGTTTTCAAATGAAAAGTTACATAAATGATAATTCATGTACCATTATTAACACTAAAACGACGGAAGTGGTCATTTTGGCTGCATAACTACTTTGAGAAACGATTCCTCCAAAACGGCTAATCCCTACTCATTGAAATTTTATGACTTTTCTTATTTTTTTCTGTGTTTTCAATAACTTTAAAAAAATAAGAAAAGTCAAAATTTCAATAAGCTGGGATTAGCCGTTTTGGAGGAATCGTTTCTCAAACTAGTTATGCTGTCAAAATGACCGCTTCCGTCATTCTAGTGTTAAAGGTTCTGGTTTTTCAAAATGTTATTTGAAAATTTGGGGCCTTCCGAACATTCAATTGCATTTAAAATAAATAGGCTTCCAGTATTAACCGATTGTATTATTTGTGCCAAATTTCATTCATAATGCTCCATTCATTTGTGAAATATCACTTCTAGACTTATGAACACACATGAACATCTGATCATAAACATTCCAGTAGCTCATGAACATCTGATTCATATTCAAGGATGCTTGAAACGTGCATCGAAAATTCTAATTTGAATTTTCGACTCAATGTCTATACTTTCCCCTATAGATTATACTATGTATAAAGTAAAAACTCAAAATTATCATGCAAACATTCTGATAAAAGGATTTTTGTTGTGAAACTTGCCTTATTAGCAGAAATATTTATAATATTTGTTTTATTTATATTTTTTTATCTTTATATATTTTATATAATTATATTTTTTTTATCAAAATTGTGGCAAATAGAATTTTTTTGCTGCCACTGAAGTTAATGGTTATTCCATGCCGATGAGCATAACATAAGCACAAAACTGGACCATGGATACTGTTATCTGCAATGGGTGTGTCAAGTTTATCATCGACATTACAGCCTTTTCTATTCGCTGTACGAAAAAGCCTTTAACCTTAAATAAAATTATAGCAGGCAAAATGGTGTGGAAAAGGTAAAGGGAACAAAAATGGCATCCTCTATGATTTTGTATTAAAATTTACCCACCTACTTCTTCGACCCAGACCGTCTGACCTACCCGAAGGTAAAGGTATCTGTCGGGAAGGCCGGGAAGTGCCATCCAATTTAGATTGGAACCCAGTGGTGGAGACATTCACCGTGATCATACTCCATGTAAACATGGTCACAATTTGAGCAGCACCTTACAACTTTCTGGTAGGTCGGATGGTCTGAGTCGCAACAACAACAGTTTGAGCAGAGGTGGGAAATGAACTCGGGTCATCTGAGTGCAATCCTCATGCGCTAACCTGGGTTGTCATGCCCCTACCCACCTACTTGGAAGAATGGGGACCTTGTTTGATTGATTCATCCCTTTGTGGCTGAGAAACTGCTTGAAAAATATCTTTGCCAAAAATATTCTAGCTGAAAAACCTACAAAAATTTTGTGCCCAAAAGGGTCCAAAAAAAGATCAATTTACTATTGCAAAAGAGGAGAAAAAGATCTAGAAACTTGGTTCCAAGAATTAAAAGAAAGCTTCAGTAAAGGATTTATGATTATTGCTGGCTTTTCATACAAGGTACAACGCTAAATTAAAGTTAAGAAAAATAAAAACAATGTCAAAAGCAATTCAACATATCACCAAGATAAGGTTAACTCCTTTATTTAAAGAAGAAATACCATTTCTCTATCTACAGAGTCTTAATAGAGTAGAACTTTCCAAGGATAAAGGTGCCAATTACACATCAAAATCTACTGGGAAAATTTCTTGTAAAAATGACAAAAGATCCTACAGGTTATATTTTTGCTCATATTCTTTCAAGGTTCTCTAATGTATAATCAATGTATTATTGTGCTTTTGGATTGTTAAAAAAGAGAACTTTCTAAATGCAGAATGGATGGACTATGGAAAACTGTGAAGCTCTCATGACTTTAAGAAAAGCTCATCTTTGAAATCAAAATGCCGAATGATAGTTCAGAGAAAGGGCCATTAGATAAAATATTGAAGAAATAAATATTGTTATTTCAAAATTTAATAATAATGCTTTAATTTTGTGCTAAAAATGTGCAAATAGCCTCTGAGGAATAACTTAACCAAGTGTAAGATGAATAATGTGTCCTGCCTGCCTCATATACAAAATGCAGTTTAAAATTGCTGATCATGCAAAAAATGTGAGGGAAGTATTTTTTATGCCGGAGGTTCTAGGGGCATCCTTTGACCATTTGGCCCAGGCAGCCTTAGATCAAAATCCGGTTCTGAAAATTATGAGTCCAAAAACTGTGGTGTAGCAACAACTGGCATACAAATTCTCCCTGGATGATGTCACGATGCCGAAATCATCTGCATTGGTAATAAAATTTCCCTTCAGTGTAACTGCAGAAAATCTGTCAAAATTAAATAACAACACGACACGTGGGAACTTTTAATAAAATGATAGTTTAAAAATATTTGTGAAGATATTTTGAACAAAACAGCACTTGTAAGAAATATTAAATTTTTATATGCAAATTTCAGGTGATGACAAATACTTGGGTTGATCGGGAGAACAGACCCCCACTCATTTTTCAAATTACGAAAGAGCGCCAATTCATTCCGTATACTTCACAATCTGGTAGCCCATGACTTCTGGTAACCCACGAATATCCAATCAGCGCACGACTTTTTGGGGAATCTGCATTTTAATAGCCAGTAAATATTTGAATAGCATTGCGTTACTTCTGGAACTTCTTTGAAATAAATCTTTCTTGATCGATTGCATTAACCCTTTTTTCTGGAACACATTATTTTGATTTTCTGTAGTTTTTTGTAGATAGTTCAGTAATTTTTAGAACTTCTTTGAAATAAATCTTTCTTGATCGATTGTTAAGCTTTTTTCTGGAACATATCATTTTGATTTTCAGTAGTTTTTTGTGGATTGCAGACTGAGTTACTAAATGGCATCTGGTAAGCCGCAAATGGATTCGAACGAATGTTCAAGAAAACGTGTTCGAGTGAATGTTGGTCAAAATGAGTCAAGCTTTAAATTTTATTATATGCTGGAAGCTAAAGGTAAGAGAGCAGTAATTGATTGGTGTGTGTTAAAAGGTTTAATGAGTGCTAGGTATGAATGTCCTAAGTGTGGAGATGAGATGAAATTGTGTGAAAGAGAGAGATTGATTGATGGTTTTGAATGGAGGTGTAGAAAGCGATCGGGTGATGATAAGCATGAAGTATGTAGGAGTGTGAGAAAGGGTATGTGGTTTGATAACAGTAAATTAAGTATAATTGAGATTTTAATTTTAACTTTAATGTGGTTTGGAAATATTGAATGCAAGGTTGTGATGAATCATTTGAATGTCTCGGGAAAAACTGTTACCGATTGGAAACAGTTTTGCCGTGACATTTGTATGAGTGCTTTTTTTAAAAATAAGAAGTATGGGGGAGGGGGGGGGGGGGCTGGTGTGACTGTGGAGATAGATGAGAGTAAGTTTGGTAAAAATAAGTATGGAAGAGGAAAGCCTGTGGAGGGACAATGGGTGTTTGGGGGGATTGAAAGGGGTACTAATAAATGCTTTTTCACTAAGGTTTCTAATAGGTCAAGTAAATGTTTGCTGAATGTGATCGAAAAGTATGTTGAGAAGGGGACATTGATAATATCGGACTGTTGGACGGCGTATGATTGTCTTGAACATAAAGGCTTCATGCACCTTCAGGTAAATCACAGTTTCCATTTCAAAGACCCCGAGACAGGAGCGTATACCAATTCCATTGAAGGAACTTGGTCTGCAATCAAAAGAAAAGTGAAAGGGAGGAAGGTTAAAAAGTATTTTATTTCTTACTTCTATGAATACATGTGGAAGCGACAGCAGGAGCATTCTATTGGGGAGGAAGCGTGGAACAAATATTTGAAAGCTGTAGCTTCCATCTTCCCTCCCTATAGACGTGACGAAGATGCAGAAAAAGAAAATAGTTTTTACATCACTCGGATACTGAGGAAGAAGGGGATGACGAGGAATGAGGTTAGTTCTTTTCTAAGTTCCATTTTTTCTTAAATTTAGTTAAAAGTACTAACTTCTTTCGGTTCAATCCTAGAAACCGGTACGGTTGTCTTTTTTTTTTTTTTGTAGTGCTAAATTGGCGATAAGCGAAATGCTATATTGTACCTTGGCGAGCTTTAGTAACTCTGGCAACAGTCTTTTGAGAAACTTGTACAGAATAGCAGCGAATTTCTTGCTTCTGTTGTGATTCTCGGTCGTTTCGGATTTTTTTTTTATTAATCAGCTACGTTAATTTTGGATTTTTGGATACAACCACATGTTGATTTTGAAATTTGATAGATTGGAGTAAGTTTGGAGATCTTTTTTCATCGTTTCTCAAGTTTCCTTGATTTATGTTGTGTGTGCTAAATAGCTGGGAAGAGTGAAAGATTTAGAATTGTTTTTTTTTTGTTTGATTGATAGTGGTAAGATGAATGTGATTGAATGGTGTATGAATTAGTCGTTGATTACAAGTAGGTACGAATGTTCAAAGTTCCATTTTTTTATCACATTTTTGCTAAGTGTCGTTTTTTTATCAAATATCTTTTAAGTATAATTATTTATCACATTTTGGTACTTTTCGGTTAACTGGGCGACAGTCGGATTTAGTTCCAATGTGACAACAGTTGGTCTGTAGCAATTCGAACATGGACCTACCACCGCTTCGCGGTCTTACCCGCAGTCCAGCCTCGCTGGCTGTTGGAGCTCTCACATAGCAAAAGCTGTTTGTGCAACAGGTGTTCTATGGCTCATATAGCACAGGCTTACATCCGTTGCGCGGACGTAAGCCTGTGCTCTATGAACCATATGCTCTATGAGCCACTAAATACCTGTTGCTGAATGCGACCTCCGACAGCCAGCGGATTTTCTGATGTGTTTTAACGGGCGTAGATCCATGTTCGAATTGCTACATCACTCTATGACCCACGGAACATCTGTTGCTACGTGCGACCTCCGACAGCCAATGGGGCCGGATTCTGTGATGTTTTTTTAGCGGGCGTAGATCCATGTTCGAATTGCTACATCACTCTATGAGCTACGGAATATCTGTTGCTACGTGCGACCTCCGACAGCCAGCGGGGCCGGATTTTGTGATGTTTTTTTAGCGGGCGTAAATCCATATTCGAATTGCTACATCACTCTATGAGCCACGGAACATCTGTTGCTACGTGCGACCTCCGACAGCCAACGGGGCCGGATTCTGTGATGTTTTTTAGCGGGCTAGAGTAGATCCATGTTCGAATTGCTACATCACTCTATGAGCCACGGAACATCTGTTGCTACGTGCGACCTCCGACAGCCAGCGGGGCCGGATTTTGTGATCTTTTTTTAGCGGGCGAGCATAGCGAGGTAAGCCCACGAAGTGGGCGTAGATCCATATTCGAATTGTTACATCACTCTATGAGCCACAGAACATCTGTTGCTACGTGCGATCTCTGACAGCCAACGAGGCCGGATTCTGTAATGTTTTTTAGCATGCGAGCGAGCGTAGCGAGGTAAGCCCGTGAAGCGGGCGTAGATCCATGTTCGAATTGCTACATCTCTCTATGAGCCACGGAACATCTGTTGCTACGTGCGACCTCCGACAGCCAACGGGGCTGGATTCTGTGATGTTTTTTAGCTGGCGAGCATAGATCCATGTTCGAATTGCTACATCACTCTATGAGCCACGGAACATCTGTTGCTACGTGCGACCTCCGACAGCCAGCGGGGCCGGATTTTGTGATCTTTTTTTAGCGGGCGAGCATAGCGAGGTAAGCCCACGAAGCGGGCGTAGATCTATATTCGAATTGCTACATCACTCTATGAGCCACAGAACATCTGTTGTTACGTGCGATCTCTGACAGCCAACGAGGCCGGATTCTGTAATGTTTTTTAGTGAGCGAGCGAGCGTAGCGAGGTAAGCCCGCGAAGCGGGCGTAGATCCATGTTCGAATTGCTACATCACTCTATGAGCCACGGAACATCTGTTGCTACGGGCGACCTCCGACAGCCAGCGGGGCCGGATTCTGTGATGTTTTCTTAGCGAGCGAAGTAAGCAGGCGTAGAACCATGTTCGAATTACTACGGATCAGCTGTTGCACAAACGGTTGTTTTCACGTAGCGATCTTCGACAGAGAACGAACGACTGGTCGAAAAGTTCCTAAATTTGTTTTTAATCTTTATAAATTTGTTCTAAGTTTCGTTTTCATCAAATTTCTTCTAAGTATCGTTTTTTCTTAAATTTCTAGTACAAACGTTCAAAGTATTGTCTTTTTCTTTTGTGATTTTCGATGTTTCGAGTTATAAGTTTTTGATATTGATTTAAATTCAAAAAAATATTTTAAGTATCGAGTGTTTCAATATGGTTTTTAAAATTTTATTATTCTGCCGTTACGCAATATTTTTATAATTCTGCCATTGCGCAATATAATGCACAAAAATCATATTTTGCAGTCTTTTTATGAGTATTATTCACTTTTATTTATATTCAATTGCAATATCATTTAACAAAATTCCAGTTCATAAAACTGTAGAATACGCCACTTTGGTAGGAGGAGTCTATTTTTAAACACAAGAATATACGTCACTTGAGTGGGGAGGAGTCAATTTCAAAACACGGAGAAACGCACCAACTTGGCGCAATTTTGTACTTAGAAAAATGAGTGGGGGTCTCTTCTCCCGATTTACCAATACTTGTTGCTTCCTTACTAACATTTTAAAGAGTTTAATAAACATTACATACAAAAAGAAAAGACATCCTTTTATTAATTAAATCTATACTGAACTCAAATTTATAAAATTATAGCTAATTTTATATTAAATCAGTTCCACATTAACAGTATACATGTATAAATCAGAACAATCTTTTAAATAGTCTGTAATGAATTCCAGGCTGCTAGAAATTACAAAATAATCGATAAATACTTATCGAAATGGATACCATACATCGAAAATTTCTTTATATTTCCTCTTTTCTGTAGGAAAATCTTCCGGATGGAGTTCTATATAATGTTTGATAACTGCATCACGTTCGCTCCATTTTTTATTTAAGACAGTTTCCATATAATATGCAAAAAGGCCACCAATCAAACCATAGACGATGTGACGTTGCACACCTGCATACAGCGGTCTTCTAAGATAGAAATTTGAAACGGCAACAGATCCCATTCCAGTTAAAACACCACTAACAGGATAAATGTATTTGATTAATATACTCTCTTTGGCAGGGGCAGCCATTATGATTGCATTCAGAATAAAAGAAATTTCAATGAAATGCACAAGCGCAGAAATTATAATTTCCTGAAAACCTTCAGTTCCAAAATGTCAATATCAATAAGGTTGTAGTTAACGGTTAACAGTTTGATTGTATAGGAAGTACATTTTTATATTTTTCTGCAAAACACAAATACACATTTAAATAAGAAATTACAATTTTTAACAACTGTTTCTACTTGATAATCAACTGTTTCTACTTGATATTGAAAATCAATCATTGCTACGTAGTTTCTGTATGACGACCAGGATTGACTTTTGGGATTGTAAATGGCATCGAATCTTGGCGATATTTTCGATTTCGTAGTGTATCATCAGCTGCCGTCTTTCTGATTGATACATTTAAATGTAATTTAATTTCGACTGTATTTCTGACATTATTCAGAAAGATGTTTTCATCTCGAAGTATACAAGCTGACCATAAAGATCTAATACACGACGTCGCTTATGACTTTTATGGGAAAAGGTTGGCGACATGCTCAAGTGATCAAACAGTCAAGGTACTAAACTTATTTGTTGCTAATTAGATTGTCCAGTTTAATGCATACATCAATGTTTATTTTCATTAATAGCATACTACTACTTAATTGAGACATTTGATTTCATGGTAATGAAACAGTCTGTGATACAGTTAGTGCAAATGAAAAATGCATAGGAGTATAGCAGTTACAGGATCCGATAATAATTGGCGATCCCAAAGTTTGAAATCTGCGGCGACCAGCACTGGTAAACCATTCTCGTGCTTTTCAGCATTTAATAGTCGAATGAATGTTAAAGAGTGCTAAAATGTCGCATTTTTTAAAATTCCTATCGCTTTATGTATGGGATTAATAGTTATACTTTAAATATACTATTATAATTTCTATATAGTTTGCTTCTACTGTAGTTTGTTAATAGATTGAAAAACTGCCTTGCCAAGGATTGGAGGTATCTGAAGTAGAATGAAACGGAAAATTCATAAAACCTGCCATAATAACAAAAAATAGTGGCCACAGCTGCTGTAATTAGGAAAATAAATCAGATAGGTCTTGGTAGATTTAAGTTGAAAACCCAGGCCACACGACATACCCGAAGGCTTACTGTTGCTAAGTGTGTGGCCGGATGGTAGATTTAAGTTAAAAAAAACTTTAAAATGAAAGTGCATAAAGCAATACAGTGTAATAAAAAATTTGAAATAAAAATTCTCAACAGATTTTTTTGCCTTTCTGGACCGTATAAATTAAGTTCAAGAGAATAGTCACAGGCTGCATACAACTTCTATCAAGGGCTACATGTGGTCACCAGTTGCTGACTCCTGTTTTAACTAAGCTCACACCCCCTAACATCACATACAGGTGAGCTTCTGACACCACGGCTGCAAGATTCCCTCCTGTAAAAAGAAAGAAACTTCTAAACTTAGCCAGTTTTGAAGGTAATCATTAATGTAAAAATATGTTTTAATGATCCTTTAAATAGGGGTGGAACAGCCCAGTGGTTAGTATGCAGGAATTGCATTTGGACAACCTGAGTTCAATTCTTGGCTCTGATTTAACTGTCCCCATATTCATGCTTAGTATGGCCATCATGTTAAATATGTGGGTTCATAAGTCCTTACAAGTGGTTAATGGTAAAGGTGGGGGAAGGAGGATATAGTCCCTGTGGATGCCATCCTCACTGGGTTTCAGTTTAAATTGGGTGTCACTTCTCAGCCATCCAAACAGATACCTTACCCCTTCGTGTAGGTTGAACGGTCTGGGTCAGAAGGAAAATGATCCTTTAACAAATTTATTTTGTTCGTTATATTCTGTGTACAAAATAGCAAATTGCTTTTACTCAGTGATTTAACTTTTTTGATAGTACACTTATCCCCCGATTTACACGGCACTTGTTTTACACGATTTCGCTTTTACACGGTTTATAAATTAACAGATTTCAAAAAATTGATAAAAATGTATATTCCGCTCCATATACGCCTATACAAAAATTTGATGACATTTTTGAATTTTATTCCTTTGGTAACACTGATGAAAACAACAGTGGATTCCCAGTGTTGTAAAATATATACATTTAGGGGAATCCCGTATAGGGAAATCCCCATAATAGGGGAATCCCCGTATGTATTTCACAACAGTAAAGCTATCTGGTTCATGCAAGTACATAGTGCAGAAACATTTTAGCAGCAAAGCTTATATTATTGTGCGTTTATCTTTTGAACTGGTAAGTTTTCAACATTTATAGTTTTTCTTGCATCTTTATAGTTTGCGTAAATTTGTTAAGATTCTATAATGTCAAAGGATTTGAAAAAAAATCAAATGAAAAGTAAAGTTATTTCTTTAGAAACTAAAATTCAAATATTAGACCGTGTACTTAATAGAGAAAGAGTAACGGATGTTGCTAAATTTTACTCCATGAATGAAGCCACAATAAAGACAATAAGAAAAAATGAAGACTCCATTAGAAAAAGTGTAGCAGCTGGAACCTGCAGCAGTATGAGTACGACTTCATATGTTAGAGATGTTACGATGGAAAATATTTCTGGTAGGTCGGACGGTCTGGGTCTCAACAACAACAATGGAAAATATGGAAAAAGCCTTAGTGATATGGATAGAAGACCAAACTCAAAAGCGAATCCCGATCGATACCAATGCTGTTGCAAATAAAGCTTGGCATTATCCCAAAGACCTGTACGGTCTTGAATTTGGCGACTTTTCTGGCGCCCGATGTTGAGACAGTTGCCATAGCATAGCTGCCAACCGTTCCGGATTCGTTCCGAATTTTTACGTCTGTTCCGAAAATCCGAATTTTTTCCACAAAACTTGAATTTTTGAAAATATTCCTGTTTTACCCCATTTTTCCCTCTCTGCGACCATAAAAGTTACATATGTGCCAACTCCACTGAATTTGGCGGGAGACTCCCGATTTTTGAGTGTTTATCCCGATTTCCCGCTTTTGAAGACACATCTCCCGATTTAACGATTTTTTGAAAAAATCCCTACGTTTAGGGATAATATCCCCAAAATTTTCCCTATAAAAGGGATTTTTTAGCTAAGTGGGAAATTTTTCTCTATTTGATCAAAAGTGCGCTCATAAGATTACAGATCAGACGTGAAAAACTCTCTGGATTTGGGCCGGAAACTCCGGATGTTTCATTACTTCTCCGGATTACTAACGAAATTCTCCGGCTTTTTTTGTTTGAAATTTATCAATTAACCTGACATGGAATAATTCCTCGGAAACGCCGATTTACTGCTTTTTTAGCACTGATTTCTACCATACCCGGGATCGTAGCAACCACAGAATACAGGGTGCATACACTTTTTGAAAGTGAAATTCAAGGACTTTTTCAAGAACATCACAAAAAATCAAGGACCGTTGCACAAAATTGAATCAGTACAAAAATTGCATTTTTAAGTTTTTTTAAATTAATGAATTTGTAAGAAGTTATAAATATAAAAATATATTGCTAAACAGAAAATATGTAACCATATGTAATTATTGACATAATGCATGAATTATCTGTTATCACCAAAATTCTTGAAAAATCTGAATGTATCAACGATCCAAAAACACCATCCTTGTTATACCTTATAATTATCCTTATAAAAATGTTGCACAGAGAGGCAAAGTGGTGTACATCTTTGAAAATCCCTTGGTATCATCCAAGGGAAACTTTAAAGACAGGCTACTGCACATGTTATACCATTATCAAACTTGGCATCAATCAAAAGATTCTTTCAAGCCCTTTAAAAAAGAGAGTAGCATGCTATAATTGTAATTGAACCGACAGTATAGATTTTTAAAAAAAAATAATCAGAAGCTTCTTAGAAATGGATTCTGGTATGAGAGAGTCGAGTTGAGCCATACTCCGATTAATATTTTTCAATGAATTTATGAGTTACAATCAAGTACCATTTTGTGAAACTTTTCATTTCAGTAATAAGAGTATCTATAAAGAAATTGATTTCAGGGTACACAGTATGTTTTCATCATGCAGTCATCAATGGCGGATCAAGCTTTTTACACGGGATTCCTAGCTAAAAATTTTGTCAGGGTCTTTGCATCAAATTGGTTTCTGTTTATTAGTAAAAAGATATCATATTCTGGTCATATATGCAATTAATACATGAATATAGTAAACCAAAGACATTTTACAAATTTCAATTTCCAAAAAATATAATTTTGTGTTCTACTAAATAAACGAAATCACATAATAACTTGTAAAAAGTCTGCATATTATTCTTTACTTAATGCAATTTTTGTCTTCAATAAGCAATGGTAAACAGATTATGCGATGTTATTTATATTTAACTTGTGAGTGAAAAGCTTTTTTGGCAAGCAAACTCTGAACTGAAATTTCTTGCCCAGATTACGAAACTGAGAAGAAAGTAAAAAAACTTGCTTGTAATGAGCATTTTGTATTGCTAAGTGTAGTTGGTCAAGTACCTTTATAATCCTGAGGTTTTATTTTTTTATATTTTTAAATCTATATATTAAAATAGAAAAGTATATATCTCTTCTGATGAATATATATTTAATATTTAGAAAAAGAAAGTAGGTAATATATAATTTTTTTACAATACATTTTTTACAATTTATATAATTTTTTGTTGTGTAAAATTGTATATATACAAGCACCTTTTTTTAACAGAATATATATCATACAAGGGATGTAAAAGTTTGAGCTTTCAGTTTAATACATAAAGGAAGTATTGTGACTGAAATCAATATTTGAATTATTTTCTTCTGATTTATCTATTTTTAGCATCACTTAATTGCAAATAACATCTGGCAGACCCTCTCATTACAGATACCAGCATTCATGGACCAGTTTTGTTGCTCTTATGCACTTCATTGTCACCGACCATCCAACCGGCTGCTCTAAGTCTTCGGACGAGTCGGATGGTCTGGGCTTTCGGCACTTCATTGTCAGTTCCCATAGAAGTTTACAAAAATTATGGCTTATAGTAAGTTTCTTACTGCCACTGCAGATATCGGCTATTCCATGCTGACAAGCACATAATAAGCACAAAATCGGTCCATGGATGCTGGTATCAGCAGTGGGAGTATCTTTTAAATTTGGGGGGGGGGGGACTTTCCTTACAAGTGGGTTTTGTGATTATATTCATAACATATTTTAAATTATATCAGTATGTATAACAGGGCTGCCCCCCCCCCCCATCTAAGGATATCTAAGTGTGTCTCTTATATAATTTTTTCTGTTGAATCATATTCCTATCATTGGAATATTACAACTTTTGCCATCCCCCCTCCAATAAAGTCTTGAAACGGTACCCTTCATGTGTAAACAATGTATATATGTGTGTGGACACAATATCTCATGAACAAATTGAACAATTCGAATAAATTTTAGAACTATTAAAGAACATTATAATGGAATTGAAGGTACTTCAAAACTCTATAAGGTATTTTCATAACACAACAAAATTTTGTTGTATTTTACAAAGTGTATATAATATCGTTTATGCAGGGTTCCCACTAAGTCAGGAAAAAAGGAGGAGAATTTCTCTCCTTCCAGAAAATTTTGGGAGAGATTTTCTGTCATAAGGAGAGAAACATAAAATTTAATTTTTTTTTACCACGCTAATTTAGAAAGTAATAAAAAAGAAAGCATCAACTATAACTCATATTTTTGGACATTTAAATTTTATCTGGTGAAAATTACTTTATAATGAAAATAAATATTTATGTTTGGTAAAACAGAAGTTTTCACTAAAGAGAGTAACAAAAATTGATCTTTAATAAAAAACAAAATATAGCAATGAATTATATTCCTGCCAAAATGGTTTCCTTTTATTTGCCTAAATCATTGCTTTAATACCACTTTTTGTAAAATATCTCTTTATAGAGTTCATATCCGTTTTTCAAAATAAAAAGATTTGTATTATACAAATATAATTAAAAACTTAACCTTAATAATTAGCCATAACATGAAAATAAGCTAGTTTAGTCGATCTAATATGCAACATTTAAATGATGGAGATGGATGGAAAAAGATAATAACTTACTATCGGCAATTCATGCGATGTAACTGAATTGCGCAATCACACTGTTTATGTGAAAATAATTAAGAAATTAACCATAATAATTAATTAGAATATGAAAATATGCTAGTTTAGTCGATTTAATATGCAACATTTAAATGATGGATGGAAAATATACTAACGTACTCTCGGTAATTCAGGCAAAGTAATTAAATTACGCAATCGCACTGTTTATACGAAAATAATTAAGAAATTAACCGTAATAATTAATCAGAATATGAAAATAAGCTAGTTTAGTCAATCAAAAATGCAATATTTAGAAGATTGAGATGGATGGAAAAAGATATATTGTACTCTCGTCGATTCATGAGAACAAACTGAATTGCGCAATCGGACTGTTTATGCTAAATTAATAAAGAAAATAACATTTTAGTGATTTATGCTGAATTAGACAACTTTTGAAAAAGTATATTTATTACCTTCATAAAATAAGCAATAACGATCTAACGATCTTAATTTACATTACACGTGGCCGTAAATCTCCATTAATTTGATTGGTATTATATTGCATTTTATTATGTATTTGCTACGATTCAGGGAATGATAGAAATCAGTGCTAAGAAAGTGGAAAATCGGTGTTTCCGAGGAATTATACCCAGGGATGTATTTACAGTGGTCAGCGGTGGTCGGGGTTTCCATCACTCAGAATTTCCGACCACCACTCAATTGCCGAACACCACTCATCCCAAAAAATTTACATATTACAATTACATTTAAAAAAAGTTATATTCAATTTTATCAAATGTTTTTCTTTAATATAAAAGTATAGAATACTAATACTGTTTGTGTGTGCGAATTAACGCAAAGCTCGTTTCGAAATTTTATATTCGCAATAATAATTGTTCTGGAAAATCAACCACCACTCACATTTCTCTAGATACATCCCTGTATACCATGTCTGGGTAATTGATAAATTTCAGACAAGAAATGCCGGAGAATTTTGTTAATAATCCGGAGGCCGGAGAATTAATGAAAAATCCAGAGTTTCAGGCCAAAATCCGGAAAGTTGGCACGTCTGCATCGGGCATCGGATTTCGCGGTATCCAATTTGAAGGAAAAATAATTTTAGGCCGGAACTGGAGAGAGAGAAATTCTCGCGCAGCCTAAATTTTTAAGCGAGATTTTTTATGGATTTCGCGAGAATCTCGCAGGTTCGCGCTGAAACGGGACCCCTGAACAAAGTGCATATAATATCGTTTATGTGTTTATCATAAAATTTCTATAAAATATTTTTTTTGTATAATATCAAACACCTAAAATAAAATACCATAAACCTGTTGCTATTGACAAGAAGGAAAACAATTCAATATGCTGTACATTATTTGCTGGTGGTTTTCTTTGCATGTAGACATGTTTATGGCTTTGGATTTGGTTTTTTTAAATGTGTAATTTGAGCATCGCACATTCACATCATACTGAATTTGTTTATAAATTATCCCAGTATACTTAATTTGGAGTAAATTGGATAAATTCAAAACTGCTGTAATACATTGAATTATGAAATGTGCAGAGACATTGCAACAGAGTACAACATGTGCTCACATATACAACATGGGTAAATTTTCTAAAAGCGTTATAAAGTTGTTTTTACATTCATGTAACAAGCTGCTTTTGTACCAAATTTGGGTTGAGTAGACAGACCAAGAGGAAAGAAATGATAAAGTGTTTTTTGTTTTTGTAATTGGTGCCCATCAAATTATGTATATATTTTTATTTTGACTAAAAAGTGTTGAAAGTAAAAAAAATCATATTTTTTTTTCGTATATGCTCTACATCTTTACACTAAAAAATTCTATCATTATAATGTTTTGAAATTCATACTTTATAACACATAACAATCAAATGGCAACAGATGTTGTTATATTGTATTTCATTAAAATATGTTTCAAATGTTCTACACCAAACCTAAGTTAGGAGTTTTAAATATTTCAATTAAAAGTTGTACATAGATCTTAAAGTTTTCAAATCCCAATTACAAAATAATCTAAGAATAAAATCTTACATCATGCTTTCAATTGTACCACCACTGTGAGAGATCAATTTTACTTTTCTGTAATGAGTAATGCAAAGTGTTTCCACTCCACACTTTAAATATTTTATCTTTGTAGTAGTACCTAATGCATCAATGGTATTGATGTGGTAATAGATTAATCTATAAAACATTGTACAGTGTTTTGTTCATTCACAATTGTTTTTTCAAATAATGTAATTTTCAAGCAAGTCATTTTTTGCATATGGCGACACTTGCAGAAATGGTTGTTCTGTTTTAAATCTCGACAAATGATTCCAATTAGAGACAAAATGCTGTAAAATGTTACAAAAACTTTATACATAAACTAGTCATGATTGAATGAAAAAAAATGCATCAGGACATCTATAGTCTGTGGCATACCACATGTTATTTGGTTTGTATTTTTATGTAGAATATTAGACGAGATCTTGTAGAGATTGAAAATAAGTTTTTAACATATAAATGAGTTAATTCATCATTTCAAAGGAAAACTGCATCAAACATACACAGTATATGTAATATTATACTATATATTACAAAGAAAGCAAACAGTAAGCTGAAAAATAATCGATATTGTAATTCATGGAAATAGATATTCTAAATAGTACCAAAACATAGGCAGCATATTAAAAATCATGTCTGTCTAATTAAGCTACCATTTAGATCTTGTAAATGAAATGAAATTTAAATCAATTTAATAGCACAAGTAAAATAAAAAAATTCTCATGGTAATTTTTACCTAGGCGGACATCAATACATATGAGTCATGACCATTTCGACAAAAACACGCTAAAACCTACAATCAAGGTTCTTTAATATAAGGTTGGGCACTCAGCTTGGTAGCCAATAAAAAGTTGTTAGCTTGATATAATGGAAATTTGTAAACTTATGACTGGATCAACCCTGTAATGGCTCCACATATTGGACATACCCATGAACTTTTACTCTGATATTTTCTACTCACTAAGGTAACCTCCCTTGCTGGTTGGTGAAACTATTTGACAGTTCACAGAAATCTTTAGCTTTGTTGGCACACCTTATTGGCTTCTATGGCAGAACTCGTTGAAGATGTATTTAGCAAGCATTTCAATTGCTTAAGAATTAGAACAGCCAATTTATATTGATTGATAAAATTTGTGAGAGAAATGTATGACAGCTAAAAGGCTACGTTTTAAAATGTATGTACTGTATAATTAAAATGCTTTTTTTTTTTTTTTTTAAGGTTTGGGATCTTATTGAAGACAAACTATGGCAGTGTACAGCCTCATGGAAGGTGAATATAATTTTTTACTTTATAAAAAGCGAAAACAGGAAAAACTGTATTCAAAACTCTGGATTGGCCAATGCCCAGGTTTAAAAAAAATACAAAAAACTTCAGCCTAGGTCAGGGGTCGGCAACCTATTGAAACGGAAGAGCCAAAAGTTACAATTTACAAAATTTCCCAGTTTTTAAAGAGCCACTAAAAATTTTCGTTTCAATATTATAGTATTTGCTTATATATATTTGATTTTTGATTTAAAATAAACGGCTTTAAATACGGAATAATATTTATTCATATAAAAACACAAATATAGATAGTTACATCAATGGGAGCATTGGCTTTGCATGCCTTTTGAAAGTTTGATTATATCTGGCTTATAACTTGTTGTTTTAAGTTTCAAGCACGACTCTAGATTTTTATTTGTTAGTTGATTTCTAACTTTACTTTTTATTATATTCATGCAAGAGAACGCTTGCTCGCACGAATATGTCGACCCGAAGATCGTCTGTACTCCATATGCCAACTTCTTCACCTCACTGTAGCATTCTGGAAGACTATTCCATGCGCCGAATATGAGGGCCTCAACTCGCGGAATTTCTTTTAGAATTTATTTCCTCTTGTGCTGCGCGATGTGATGCATTTCTGGACCTCCAACTCTTCCAACTGGCTCTTGAGTTCTGTGAACTTGCCACTCCGCAAGTCTTTGCTTTTCAAATCTAGCAATTGCATTTGGAGCGATCCAGCATCAATTCCAAATGGCTCAATGTTGATCTCATTTGTATTTGTGTTGAGATGATTTACTATGAACGCGAGATACTTTTGTTTGTCTTGAATTGCTCGAATCTCTCAGCGAATCCATCCTTCATGTTTTTTAAAGCTATGCTGAAGTAATTCGTGTCAATAGTTGCATTGGTCTCATCGCGATATTGCTTCAGATTTTTAAAATGAAGTAATTTATCGCTCTCCAGTCCTCAACAAAAAAAAGTAATTTTTTTTTCGAAACAAACTATTTCTTCAAGCAAGGCGTAGGCTGGGTTGCCCTTTCCTTGCAGTTTTAGATTTAGTTCATTTAGTTTCATTGTGGTATCTACCATGAAGTTGAATTTTTGCAGCCATTTGTCTTCTTCCAATTCGGGATGGTCAATGCTTTTTTCATTGAGGAATGTTTTTATTTCACTCAAGCACAAAGCAAAATGTTGCAATACGTTACCTCTGGAAACCCATCGCACTTTATTGTGCAGAAGTAGGTCAGAAAACTGGCTATCTATTTCTTCAAGGAAATCTTTAAACTGGCAATGGTAGAGTGCTTTTGCCAAGATGCTGTTAATAATCTTAATTACCAAGTTCATGACCTCAACTATTTCGGCCGGAAATGTTTGGGCACAAAGCGCTTCTTGATGAATTATGCAGTGAAACGTTAGAATTTCGTGGTTTATTTTTTTCTGAAGAATTGATATTACCCCTCTGTATTCCTGTCATACTTCTGGCTCCATCAGTTGCTATAGAAACGATTTTATTTATATCGATTCCATTGTCTTCCAGACATTTTTGCACAGCATTTGCTATATCTTCTCCACGAGTTTGCCCTGAGAGCGGTACCAATCCTAGCAGTTCTTCTTTTGGACCTTGGGACGACATATACCTGACGAAAAGGGTAACTTGTGCCGTGTCTTTTATTTCGCCAGACTCATCTATAGCAAGTGATAAGGCAGAAGCCAGTTGAATGTCTTCCACTTGCATATGTGTTACATTTGAAGACATTTTAGCAGTTCTATCTTGTACTGTTTTAGCAGATAATGGCAAATCTTTGATTTTTTTCATGATTTTTGCTTTGTTTTTAAAATCACGAAACAGTTCTTCAGATGCATGTATAAAACAATCTTTGACGTACTCACCATCTGTGAATGGTTTTCCTCTTTTTGCAATTTCTAATGATACTGCAAAGCTTGCCAGATGTACATTATTGGAAGATTGCGCCATGTTACTTATCATGGAACTTGACTGTTTTTTTTTGTTTTTTTTGAGCTCTTCAACAGCTTTTTTTCGTGCGTCATCGGTTGGATATTTACCAGCAAACTGGGTATGTTTTGTAGTGAAGTGTCTCTCCAAATTTGACTTCTTATTGTGTGTGAGTTTTTCGTGGTAAATGAGACAAGTCGGAAGGCTATCTGTGTTGCATATGAATGCAAACGACTCCGTCCAATCCTGATTGAATTCTCAATTTTCTTCTTCAGTTCTTCTCTTTTTTTTACCAGATGCCATGCTGGCGGCGGAGCTGAAAAAATGATTTTTTTAAATTTTACTTAGCTATCTAAAACGGCAAACAATTTATTTACCATTATTACTTCGTTAACACGATCCTCAGATATGTAATCCAATTCTGTTACTGATTTTATTATATTATACGCGTACATACCTTTGAGAAGATAATTCGCTTCTAAATCGTATTCTTCTTGAAACAACAAGTGAATAGACACGCAAAAACCGCAAGCGATTAAATTAACACATATGCAAGGTATCGTCGACCACGCTATCCGAGGATGACTGATTGACAACACGTCTAGAGTCTAGCTAGACGTGTTGTTTAGACTCTAGAGGTGGCTGTTTGGGTGAGACGAAAATGGAATGCAATTGGCTGAAAGATAAACATGGTCACGGAGTCTCATCTCTAAGAACAAAACAATATTTCAAATTTATCTCATTACGGTCATGTTAAGCGTAGCGATTTGTAATTAACGATTATGAAAATAGAAGCTATTGAGAAATTAGGTATTTAAAAATATATTTTCTTATTTTTTAAGGGTTTGATAATAAATTATTAATTTTTTCGTATGGAACTGGAGAGCCGCAACTTTACATCAAAAGAGCCGCATGCGGCTCGCGAGCCGCAGGTTGCCGACCCCTGGCCTAGGTGGGTTTTATTATTATTATTTTTTTTAGAAAGATTGCTTTCAACTGGGTAAATTTGGCTTTTTTAAATATTAGTAACATTTTAAATTTTCTTTACAGGAATAAACCCACTCCTTTTCTGAAACATATTAGTTAATTTGACATTCTTAAATGCTGACTTATTATTTTAAACCTACTAGTTAAAACTTCAAATGTTATGATGAATTGTGATTAACACAGGAACCCATGCGGGATTCGTACAGTCCTTAAAACTCTAATTTTTGAATAAAAATAATGGCACATTATACTCCTATTAATTTTACTGCCAAGCCCTTAAAAACTATGGCAATTTTGGCGATATGCACCCATTCCAGCCGTCATCAGAGCGTGTTGACTGATTTTATAGCTTTGTTTTGCAAAACGTGCGATGCCTGCTGTCCCGAGGTGTATGACCTCTCTGGCTGCTATGAAAAATGGCTCGAAAATAACTGTGTTCCTCACATGCCCCTCCCAGAATAAAATTAGGGTTAAACACCCAACTTTTCCAATACATAACACTTCAATAACAATAAATACAAAAAATACATTTTTAAACTTTCCAATACAACCTGTACCGGTCCATACGGTCAGATCTGGTCACCTATAGTTGATATATCACTAAAACGAAGTAATAAGCAAAAAACACAATATTTTAACTTTCTTAAAAACCTTCAGATCACTGATCCATTAATGTTCATCACACATTTGATGTACATAGCCATAGCTTCTGACCAACGTTCCCAAATATTTAGCATTTGGCAAGTCCTTTTGTAGCCAACACATAAAGTTTCGTATATAAGTCTTTTTGGTAGTAAGCACATAAATGTCTAGTATATGACAAGTTTTTCCATAGTAAATAATAAAAGTTAAGTATTATCGTTCCGTGCACATTGTTATGTTACAAATGTCAAGAGTTTCTTGCACTCTTTCATGGTTTTCACCTTTTAAATACATGGTTACTAGGTAGTGACTATTTACCTTGGCTGTCACCCCCAGGATCTCATACTCTATACTTTCATAGCAAGTACGAGGCATGTTTTTTATGTAAGTACCGTTTTGCGATTCCGCCGCCGCAGCGCTACGGTCGGCGTTCCGCGCATTCGCGCTGGTTACCTACATCTCTTGTCTACGCACTGACGCCATTACAGTCTGATTCTTCATTGTATACGTTGTTTACTGAGTGTTTAAGATGCCTCCGACAATCGTGAGTCCCGCCGATTGTGAAGTACGGGCTGTTATACGATTTCTTAGTGCTAAAGGCGTAAAACCGATCGATATTCATCGTGAGATCTGTGAAGTTTACGGACAAAACATTATGAGTGATGGAATGGTAAGGAAATAGGTGAGAGCATTTAAAGATGGCCGCACAAATGTGCATGATGAAGAACGGAGTGGGCGTCCTTCGGTCTTTAATGAAGATTTGGTGCAGAAAGTGGAAGAAAAGGTGAGAGAAAACAGACGCTTTACAATTTCATCAATGTGCGACTGGTTTCCTCAATATTCTCGTAGTGTTTTGTATCGCATTGTGACCGAGAACTTGAATTACCGGAAATTGTGTTCACGTTGGGTTCCAAAAATGTTGACGGATTTGCACAAAACCCAACGTTTAGGCAGTGCATTGACTTTCCTTGAGCGGTACCACAATGAAGGTGAAGATTTTTTAGACCAAATTGTTACTGGTGACGAAACATGGGTGGCCTACGTCACACCAGAATCAAAACAACAATCCATGGAATGGCGACATTCATCATCACCCAAAAGAGTGAAGTTTAAGCAAACAATTTCTGCCCGGAAAATCATGTGCACAGTTTTTTGGGACAAAAAAGGAGTATTGCTAGTGGAGTTTCTGCCTCGTAATGAGACAATCAATGCAGCGTCTTATTGTGAGACATTGAACAATCTGCGTCGTGCAATCCAGAACAAAAGACGTGGCAAGTTGAGTAAGGGTATCGTTTTGCTGCATGACAATGCCCGTCCACATGTGGCTAATCGGACCAAAGATCTCATCAAATCTTTTAAATGGGAAACTCTAGATCAGGGGTGGCGAACCCGCGGCCCGTGGGCCGCATGCGGCCCGCCTTGAATAATTTTGCGGCCCGCGAGATTCATTACAACTTTACAAAATACGATTATTTTGTGCAATATTTTTGTTTTTAGTGTAGTGTTTTGTAACAGATAAATCCCATAACTGTTTCTATTTTATCACGTTGCTTCTGTTTTTATACATAGTTAGAAGTGGGCAGTATTGCATTGTGATTGATCAACAAAATCTATGTGCCCAAGTATTATCGATGAATCATGTTATGCAAGTAGTCATAAAAACAGTGAATTACATTCGATCACATGCACTCTAGCATCGACAATTTAAGGAGTTCGTAAAAGAATTAGATTGTGAGTATGGTGACGTTGTATACTTCAGTCGTGTCAGATGCTTGAGTCGTGGAAGATGTTTACAGCGATTTTCTAAGTTACGTCAAGAAATTGACTTGTTTATGAATGACAAGCAAATACCTGTACCAGAATTAAGAAATGATGAATGGTTATGCTTTTTAGTAGATATCATCGAAAAACTCAATCAATTAAATACATCATTACAAGGAAAAGATAATTTAATAATCGATGCATTTAATCACATCAAAGCATTTCAGAAGAAACTACTGCTATCTGAATCTCAATTGAAAAATAATAACGTTCAACACTTTCCATTGATGAAAGAATTAAAAAATTCAAAATGTGTCAGTTACATCAAATACGCAAAAGAAATAAGCAAACTTGCAGCTACTTTTGAGAGTCATTTCACTAATTTAGACAAATACAAAAAATTATTTGAAATATATTCATCTCCCTTTCACGTCGATGTCGAGTTGGCCCCAGAATATCTCTAAATGGAACTGGTTGACTTACAATGCAATAATGAAGTAAAACACATTTTTGAAACATCAGAATTAAAAATAGATTTTTATAACACTTATGTCACAAAAGAAAAATTTTCCAATTTGAGAGATCTGGCACAAAAAGTTGTGAGCGCTTTTGGATCAACTTACACCTCTGAATCATTTTTTTTCAAAAATGAAATTTATCAAACATAAATCGCGTTCGAACTTAACGAACGAAAACCTGCAACATCAATTACGATGTACAAATACACGCATTGAGATCGACTTGCAAAAACTAAGTGAAAGAGTTGAGAAACAAATATCTCACTAATTAAATAAATTAAACATTATTAGATCATTGCATTGTTATTATTATATTATGTATGTTTGTATACATGAAAAATAATGAAAACAATAATAATAATTAATTCTGTTTTAAATTTTCACTCCAATAAATGTTTGTAATGTGTCCAAATTTAATATAAAGATATATATTTTTATATGCGGCCCTCGGGCCGACGTGGTGGTCGAGTAGTCAAGGATTGCGTTTCCAAAGCGATCGCTTGAGCGCCACATTGTGGGTTCGAGCCCCACGTAAGGCATGGATGTTGTTGTGTTGTGGACGCAGTGTGTTCCGCCCTCCTCTGGTGCGCCTAGGGCAACGTCCCCAGGACGGCTAAATGGATCATTTAATAAATGCCCGAATTATGGGCGAATGACGATGAGTCAAGTGCCTGGCCATTGGCAATAATATATATATATATATATATATATATATATATATATAAATAAATATGTATAAAAGAATGAATGTTAAAAAATTCCTGAAATCACACGAAAAAGGCGCTATGCTGCACTACAATGTGGATTTTAATATCATACCAGAAAAGTATAAAAATGAAAGAAAGCAATATATCAAAGAATGGCTGGGGGGGGGGGGGTTACGATATCCTTTTTGCCTGTAAAGAAAAATATTTTTTATTGGATTTTGGATTTTATCCAAAATGTTTAACTTTAACCGAAACACCATACAACCCTGATGAAAGTCTTAATTTTCTTGATTTGTCTTTGTACAAACTTCCTGATGGATCAACTGGTTTTCGTCTCTACGATAAACGTAGAGATTTTAAATTTAATATAAATTTCATTGTTCCTTGGTATTCTTGCTTACATAACAATGTGTACAGAAACATAATTTTGAACCATCTTTTGCGAAGCAAAAGATATCAACTGTAATGTTAATGATCGTTACAATGACGATATTAACTTCCTCCATGGTGCTATTGCACAGGGTTTTCCGAAGCGTTTCCTGTGCAACATTATATGCAAATTTTATGGTATAACCGTAACTGATAGCTATCACATATATTTGGATGCCGAACCTCCCGTGTGTTGATTGTTAGGGAGTCTGAGCCATCTTTACACAGGTTATGAATGAGTACACTCTTATATACAATAGATAATAACAAACAGGTGGATTGATGCTGGATTCGTCATGGTGAATAGTACATCTGGGTTACGGTACAGTATCTACTTTGGTAGTTGAAATCTATATGTTTGTTTCTTATTGACTTTAGTTTTGTGAGAGTTAAACTAATAGTACAGTTTTAAAATACGAGTCTTCTGGGTACTCCACACTTTCAGGTTTTGTAACCTCCTTTTTAAAATTTTTTTTTTAAATCCTTTTTGAAAAAAAAAATAAATAAATAATTTTTTTTGATACTTCGGTATTCATATTTATGCAATATATCGGTTTCCGGGAGTGTTGTCTAGACGCAAAGCTGGCTTAACCGGGGAGTGGGGGTCACAACCCCCCCCCCCCAGCCATTCTTTGATATATTGCTTTCTTTCATTTTTATACTTTTCTGGTATGATATATATATATATTTATATACGGCCCGCGGGATTATAATGTTTTTCCGAAGTGGCCCGCAGGGTCATTTGGGTTGGCCACCCCTGCTCTAGATCATCCTCCATACAGCCCTGATCTGGCGCCCAGCGACTACCATTTGTTCCTGCACTTGAAGAAACACCTGGGTGGTCAGCGTCTTCAAGACGATAACGAAGTCAAAACAGTTGTGATACAGTGGTTAACAAGTCAGGCGGCAGAATTTTATGAGGAGGGTATTCAAAAACTGGTGCCACGTTATGACAAGTGCCTCAATATTCACAGAAATTATGTAGAAAAGTAGATTAAGGTACAGGCTTTCATGTAGAAATAAAATTATTGCGATATCTTTGCACGTCTTTTTTAATTCCAAAACGGTACTTACTTAAAAAACATGCCTCGTAAAATACAGCTTTTCCAGAAATCCTCTCCAAAAAATATAACACCATCAGGTAAATACAATAAAAAAAAAATAATAACAATGAAAGAAAACCTAATATCATACTATCCTACATCTATATATATACACAACCAACAATTCAATACTACCCCGTTTACCCCAAACAAAAATATACAGACCCCACTGGATATCGAAACTAAACTTTCTTTCCCTGTCAGCCCCCGCTCAGCAAGTCAGCTGGCGAACTGCAGGATCCAGTTTTCCGAGGCCAGAGGAGTATAGTTTGACCTACTTTCAAAACACATAACCCCCTCAGAGTTTCTCCCTCTCCCCCCTTCTGCTACAGACATCGGCTCGCATTATCCTCTCTGTACTATCCCGCACCAAAATTCTGTCGGGGATTCTTCCCGATCCCACGCGTTGAGCTTTCTTTTTCGAAACCGAAACCCTATAGGACGGGGCCCTTTGCTCCCTTATCTTAGCTTTCGCGCTTTTTCTCCCTTGGTCCTTAAAGCTGGTAAATTGAAATTTGTTGGAATTTATCCGTTCGAAAAAACCAGATGTTAGCAGGGTGTCGTAGCGGATGTAAGCAGGAAATAGTCAACTGAAAAAAAACAATATTTATTTATCACAAACTCAAAACATTAAAATAACATAAGACCATATCACTTTCCACAACTTGGAAAAGATATTTGCAAATCGTTGAATAGTTTAAATACAAGTCTTGAAAAATTAAAGTAGACTTAACCCTTTCGGGACGGCGGCATTCCGGAGCTGTCGCGGCCCAAAAGACGAAGCGCTTCGCTTCCGAACTGGTCCCAAAGGACGGCACATTTTTTGCGCTAAGCCTAACTCTCGAAAAGAAATTCACTAAAAATCACCTATTCAACACAGAAATCTACTTTTTTCAGGAATAAAAGAAATATTTATGTTCTATTTGATGTATAATTTTCATACAAATCTGAATACAAAATACTCGTTAGTTGCTCCCATTCTTTTATCCGAAATAAACGAATAATTTCACTACCTCCAAAACTCAAAAAACAGAAAAAAATACTCTCTTATATTCCTATGATTCACCAACGAAATCACAGCCCTGAAATAAAAATAAAAACCGAAACTCAATTATAAAATTGTGGATGCTACGAGAATTGCTCTGTTTGTTTATATTACAAAATGATTTTCACCGCTCCAAATGGAGAAATAATTCATTCGATCCTCTTCTGCCAAGGTCATGCCTCTGCAAAATACATTGGAGTTAGTTCCACGGACATGGAACGCTATCTAGTAGACAAATTAGGGTTAACAGCAGTTTAGGCCTAACAAACATCGGCCATTAATATTGCCATAACCGGCGTACATGAAGATACCACTCAAACGTAATCATGATGTTATATCACGAAGATGAAGAGATTATCAACTGATACAAGCACTAGCTTAAATAGCCCAGTATCATTGAAGTTGTAGTTAATGTTGTAGTAAACGTAATGATGAGTATGCTAATCTCTAATCGGTTGACATGAACATCGGTTAGCATGAACCGGAAGCCGACGTCTCAATTTGCAGGACCACAGATCATGGGGGTAAAACTTCTTATCAAGCGATCCGAAAGCGATTAGCCAATCAGAACGAAGTATCTTTTGGATTTAGACCGTACATCGACAGAGTCACGTACGTGCTTGTTTACAACTAAAGTTTTTCTAACACTTAACCTGTTTGGAACATTTCTTTCTCTCGCCCTCCGGAATATCCAACTGTCCGGTATCCGCATTTTGACTATCAGAGGACCCCCCGGTCTCCGCCTGTAACAAGAAAATTTCCAGCTGCCACGGCTTCGTTTGTCGCCTTTTCACCGCTCTGCTCTTTTTCGGAGCAACCAATTAATCCTTGCTCTCTCCTAACATATTTTTGTGGTGGACTACATCTTCTCCACTCCCGAAATCTCCGCCTTTCCCGGCTTGAGTTTCCTCCCACATTTCCTATAACTCTGAACAACATGTTTGTTCCCTCGCAAAACTCTGCGATGGGGAGAATCCGGCTCCCTTTTGCCATCCCGCTCTCTGTGTGTTTTCCTATCTTTTCTCCCATCTTTAATTCCGAAACTAGCTCTTCCTGGGGGTTGGAAACAGTTTCTCTCTCTTCTGCCCAAAATCGATCCACGTTCGCTGATTGCCTTCCAACAATTTCTTTACCTGTGGCTGTAACAATACCTCTTCCGACATATCCTGGACGACCCCTCATAATATTTCCTGGTGGGGTGTATTGCAACCCTCTCCCTTGACTACTACCAACGGGATATTTTCCAATGGACATTCTACGGCCGGCCCAAATATTCCCTGTAAATATATCACCGCCCCATCCATACCCGGCTCACTCTGCATAAGGTCTTCTCACAACCGTTATCTCAGTACCGGAATCTACTAGAGCATACTCCAACTTACCGTCCATGCTAACCGGTATCCTTTCTAATTCACAGCGTATTTGCTGTCCCTGTCTTCTCCATTTCTCTGCTCTCATTGCGTTCACCCTGGCTATGAACGTCACCCCCGATAGTAGAAACTGAACTACTGCCCCCCCCCCCCCTGCACTTCGAAATGTAGGAGCTGTGGTCCCAAACCTGGCCTTCGAATTTCCCCCGCTGAACTTTTCTGGAAAGTTCTCCCCCTAGTAGCTCACACAAAGAAGTTTGTGCAGTACGTGGGCTCGCGCTCGTGGATGTACAGCGTTTTTTTCTAGACAATGACTTTATCGTATTTTTGAGTGCTTAATATGTTAGTTCATGATTTAATAAGGATTTTGACCTGTATACCTATTGATTACATACCTTATTACATTGGATTACTAATTCCCTTATTACACATTAGTGTATAATACTAATTGTATACTCCAATGTTCTTTAGAAGTAAGTGCTTACCATCTTTTGCTTATTATCATGTCATTTAAAATTACTTAGAATTTTAAATATATGGCATTCAAATTATTGCTATTCAATTAAAGCTAACTGGATTCTAAATTGTTTTGTTGCTAATTATAACGTCAACAAACCTTTTAGAGTTTTCTTAGTTTGTTTTAAAATTTCATTGTTGTCACATTAATTAAGAAAACTGCCTAGGTAGGCACTTGTAAAATTCAGCTTAGTTAAGTAATTGTAAAGTATTTAAAATCATTCAATGTTTAAAATGTATATTTTATCAGGTTAGCTTGTGTCATTCATTGCATTTACCTAGTGTACTTAATATGTTGTCATAAATTATTCAGTTTCCTGCAAATATTTAAAAATTATTTTAATAATGTTGTTAATTGTGTGATATTTTATAATAGACTAGCAGTATGTCCGTTCTTCGTACTGATTATATCATAGGTTCTCAATCTTTTTTTGCCAACCGCCCACTTTGATAATATTTTTTTTCCTAATGCCCCCCCCCCCCCCCCCCCCCAATTTTTTTTACTTGCGAATCTGAAACAGCTACTACCACGATTATATTTAAACGTGTAATATTATATACTATAGTCATAAGATAGGATATGGCCCTATCCTATTTCTGAGTTTAAAGAACACTGTTTCAATGAGAACAATTAAAACACATACTTAATTATATTAAAAAGTATTTTTATTAACATTCAAAAGACATTGAATTTATAACTTATCTAATGAGAAGGTTGAATTTAATGCATTTTAAGGAGTTTGTTAATATCAGGCTCGATTTTACTTAAAAACAATCGTAAGTCGCCGCGTTCAGTAACATGGAGCCGATTTCTCTTTTTAGTTACCAACGTTGCTACAGCACTAAATCCACGTTCAGCTAAATAGGAAGATGGGAATGCTATCAGAAATCGTTGAACAATCGACCATAATCCTGGGTACAGTTGTAAAGTCGACTTCTGCAACCAAAATTCTTGGTAGCCATTCTTGAATGTAATTTTTAATTCCTCATTTGTCGTCAGTTCTATTAGTTCTTCTTCTAACTGGGATGATCCTGCTGTGTTGGCATTTGAAAAAGGATCCAAAACCCAGTCTGGTATGTCCATGTTTAAAATGTCCTGGAATCGTTCCTTGAAATCACTGTGGAGGTTTTCCAAGTGTTGACAGTAAACAAGCAAGTCGTCGTGCTTGAATGATACTGCTGATAAATTTGGGAAGTTATTGAATTGGCGTCTACCGATATTTCTTTTGTATAGTAGGAGTTTGGACACGAAAGCAGCAACGCTATTTTTTGTCTTAATCAAGTTTAAGTCATCGCCTTGAAGTTGGAGATTGACTTCATTAAACAATTTATACAGGTCTGTCAAATACGCAATATCGTTCTTTGATGAGATAAGGTTGTTGCGCAATTCCATGTCTTTGTTTTCTAGGAACTCTATCACAGACCCAAACAGCCGGCCGTCCAAATAGTTGCTCTTAGTCCTCTGGACGAGTCGGACGGTCTGGGTCTTCAACAGACCCAAACAGATTGTAAAATCGAGTCAAACAAGTACCTTTTGACAGCCAGAGCACCTCTGTGTGAAGCAGCAATCGGTTGAAATCTTCATCATTGGCAATGCAAAGCTGACTAAATAATCTGTCATTCAACGAGTTAGTTCTGTCATTCAACGAGTTAGTTCTGTCATTCAATGAGTTAGGTTTGTCATTCAACGAGTTAGTTCTGTCATTCAACGAGTTTTGTCATTCAAAAAGTTAACTGCTCTGATGACATATTGCAGTGATGTATGGAGGCGTTCACTCAAATTTTTCGCAACCAAATGCTGGCGATGAATTATGCAATGCACAGAAAGCACGTCAGGAACTTTATTTTTTAAGCACGCTATGAAGCCTTTGTGACGCCCTGTCATAGCCGGTGCGCCATCCGTAGCAACTGACAAAATATTATTAAAAGGAATTTCCTTTTCGTCACAAAACTTTTCCAGTGTATTAAATATGGTTTCTCCTTTTGTATCTGTTTCCAAATTCATAGCAAGCAATAGTTCTTGACATATTTTCTCATCTTTGATAAACCTCACGTATGACAATAACAATGCTTCATTGGTTGGTAAAGTGGACTCATCCAGCTGAATTGAAAATTGACAAGTCTGCAGATGATTGCACAATGATTCTTTAATGTTTTCAGCCATCTCATCAATTCGTCTTTGCACAGAACTATTGCTCAAAGGAATTTTTCGGATAATATCTGCAGCTGGTTTATGGAGCACAGTGGTTATTACTTCATTTACTGCTGGTAAAATGAAATCTTCCCCAATAGTATGTGGTTTGCATGTTTTAGCAATCAACAGTGAGATATTGTACGAAGCTCGAAGTCCGTCATCGTCTTGCTTAGAAGCTGATGAAAAAAGTTTTGATACAGTTGGCTGAATTTCGTACTTCTTTTTCATGTCTTAAAAATAGGTCACATCTTTGTCTTTCTTATCCGGGTGTATTTTATTAAAATGATCTTGAAGCCTAGAAGGCTTCATCGCTTCATTTGAAAATGTTTTTTGATAAATAAGGCACATTGGCGATGATGGATTTGTGGGATTTTCGATAAATCCGTACTTAATATAATCCACACTATACTGCCGCCTCTTCTTTTTTGCTTCCGACATGGTTTTTACCTTACAGATACGTGAGTAGTATTAGTGTACTTTTAAAACCCTGTCATCAATTGCGCGCGATAATGCTAATGAAAATAAAATGAACAATCACTGCCTTTATATAGGTTGGAGACATATAACACGCATCGACAGGAATAAGATAAACATGCAGTGGCTCGTTTATTGTTGGAAACTCGGTTTTGTTTATGTCACGATTCTCGTTTCGCGGGAGCGTGATGTCATTATTCTAAATGATTTTTCTGTCCTCGTGAATGAATCGCGATGAGGACAAAACTGGGCTTATCATGCAAATCACCTTCTCGCCGCTCACGCATCGTATTTTGCATATCCAGAGGGCGTTGCCAGCAACGATTGTGTTCCGGAACGCACCCATCGTCGGATATAAATGCTGGACACATTTTTGGTTTAAGCAGATCGCAGACCAGATCTCGGACAGATCGATCAACTTGCTGACAGATTGTTGGTTGGATCGATGTACGGATCAGTGTATTGATCGTATGGATCGTTAGATCGATGTTAAGACGGATCGACAAAGAGTCTTGTTCGAAGTTGTCGAATATATGGATGTTTTTCATTGATGCGGATGTTTGATCCAATGTTATAGTGGATCTTATGTTTTTTATGGTTCTCAGTCAAGGAGACCATGTTGTTCCGTGTTGTAGACTATGCAGTGTTAGTCCGTGAAGTTTAAAGTTTTAGCCGTAGCGTGTGACCAGCTATTGGTGGCATCAGGAAATGCACGTAGTTATGTAAGTCTGAAAAGTTTTTGTTCTACTTACCCGTGCATTTCACAGATTGCTTAAACCAGGAATGTGTCTGAGCGTGGAACTTTTCTGAAACCTTACGATTGAGTTTGAGAGCTCAAGTTTTTGTACATAGTATGCTTGCTTTGTGTTACATTGCCAGAAATATCTTGTAAGCAAATGCAATGGATTCGCTTCTTAATAAAAGTGATGTGAACTAAATTGGAACTGTTCTTTTTCAACACCTCTACAATTAGTTGTATTTTTTACAACTACCATTGACATTGTTATCACTGTAACTCTGCTTAAATTCCAGCGAAGTTGTTCAACTGAAATTTTTACCTTGTACATTACGTACCTCGTATTATTTTTTATAACCAGCAGGTTATCCTGTGCATGCTGACATTTATAGCACCCGGTGCCGAAGTAAAGCGCGGGGGCAAGGGTAATGCGGGAGCAGAGTGCGGGTTAGAACAAGCACAGATAATGTTGGAAAATTTAAAATTTGCAGATAGCAAAGCACGCACTGTCAGAGTCAATAAGTGTTGGCTGGGTCATGAAAGTACACAAGTCCAGTTTTAAAGGAAAACTTCGTTCACTTTATTTGGTGAAAAACACAACTCAGCATATTACACATACCTGGTAATTTTCCATGCCGTAAAACATCAAAATAAACTATGTACAAAAGATTTTTAGTTGTAAATGACTAGACAGAGATTCCTTGAAGCATTTGGTAGTAAATTACTATACTACCTCTATCAGTTGCTTATATTTCAGCCACCATCACTTGGTAAAGGGAAACCAAAGGATATAACATCAGGAAAATATTTAAAGCGGCTTCCGAACGTTTGTAAGTAAATTTAACGTTCAATACATCTGCATCCGTTTCGACTATTAACCGTCGTCAAAAAGATATTCCGCAGTGCTTCTGTCAAAAACATTTCTGTCTGATCTCGATCGACCTTTCTACTGTCGACCTATCTCCAATGTCTCCTGCAGACGTCTCCTTAATGTCTGATTGCTTCAAGAAACGTCTGCCCTATATATCCGAGAATGGACAGTTCCGGAAACGCCCCCGGATATGCAAATCAGATGCGTACGCATTGAGAACTGATTTGCATGAAACCTCATGTTGAAAAACGTCACGGTTCACGCCGGTGAACGGGAAAAGTCGTTCATATTAAATTTGCATAAACGCCCGCTCACGGGAACGTGAATCGCGATGTATTGATTATTTCCAACAATCGGCCCCCTCATGCAAATCCTTAAGTCTCAATGCATATGCAAAAGAAAACTTACTCTGAGAAACCAAGGTATATCAATAAACACCAAGGCCCCCAGTATCCTCTCAAACATAATGAAGGAAAAAAATTTAAAGTATTATATCATTATTAAATTTAAAATAAAATGCATAAGTACTTATAGCATCTGAAAAATAGTTAAGTATTGTCGACAATATTGTAACAACAACATTTCACATCAAGTAGAAATTTATATACAACACAACTTCAATGCTTAAGTATCATCATTCAAAAATTTAAATTTTAGTTTAAATTTAATTATAAGTATCCAAAATTTAAGTATAAGCACATTATCATATTAAACAAGTCAACTTTAAAAGATTAAGATTTTGTATAAGCATAGAATTAAATTTACTTTAAATTTGAGTATAAACACTATAATTCAAAAAGTTTAAAAAAAATTTAGTCTATTAACACAATATAAGTATACATAATTAATACTATTAGACTGCATTGATATACCAAATATTTAAAAATACATGATGCAAGTAATTAGATAATAAAATTCCTTTATCAAAACTTTCAACACATACTTTTTACCAAGTTGAAAAATACAAAATTTTATACACATAAGCTATTATTTAGCATCATGCGGGTCATGGAAAATGGATGTATATACAAAGGTGTAAAGTGAAAAAGATTCAATCTCACAAAAATTTATACTCAAGATATACTATCTTATATCAATGAGGTTTAAGATAAACAATAATGTATATATATGACATCTTAAAAAAAAATTCCCAAGTTGTAAATTCAATTTAGTATTTAAAATTTTCTTTAGACTAAACATTTAATCTCAAAAAGTTTTGATTTAGTTTTTAAAAATTTTATTACAAAATTTAAGTATTATTTCCTTAGTCATTGGTTTAGTAAAGTAATCTGCTAAGTTATCTTTACTATTTACAAATTTAACATTAAAAGATTCATTGACTATTAAATTTCTTAGGAAATGATATCTAACATCAATATGCTTAGTTCTGTTGTTTTCAATTGGAGAGTTAGAAAAATTAATGGCTGCTTGGTTGTCGCTAAAAATAACACTGTTACTTTTATTAAAGTTTAACCCAAGTAAATGACATTCTTCTATTATGTTTTGTACCCATACCATTTCCTTAGCGGCTTCAGTTAGTGATACATATTCAGCTTCCATGGTTAATAAGCTGACACACTTATGTTTAAAGGTACGCCAAGAAATAGGTACATTGTCAATAAAGAGTATCATGCCTCCAAGTGAAACACGGTCATCTCTGTTTGCAGCAAAGTCAGAATCTGAGTAACAATTTAATTTTAACTCCTGAATGTTAGATAAATTCAACACATAGTTTTTAGTCTTTTCTACATATCCTAAAAGTCTTAACAATGCATCCCAATGCTTAATTCCAGGGTTTTCTTGAAATTGAGATAATATATTGATGGCGTAACAAATATCAGGTCTAGTCCTACTAGATATGAAAGCCAAACACCCAATTAAGCTCCTATAAGGAAAACTTTGCATTTGCTTTATTTCTTCACTTGTCTTTGGACAATCTATTTTACTTAGAATATTCCCTTTAGAAATGGGAAGTGAAGTAACTGGATATTTATACTGTTGAAACATTTGACATACTTTATCTATATACTGACTTTGATGTATAACAAATTTATTGTCACACTCTTTAAATTCCACGCCTAAAAGTTTTCTAATTTTTCCTAATACCTTGATATCAAATTCTATGCTAAGTAATGAAACAATGTGGTCTATGTCCCTTTGATACTTTGAGAAGAGAATTATGTCATCTACATAGACTAGCATAAGAACTTTGCTATTGTAAATATATGCACAATTACACCATTGAAGTTTTAAAAAATTTAATTCTTTTAATTTGGTGTCAAGTTCATTAAACCATTCTCTTCCACTTTGATGAAGACCGTAAATGGCTTTCTTCAACAAACAAACATAATCAGGCTGTTCCTGATTGACATAACCTTGAGGCTGTTTCATATATACCTTTTGACTCAATTTAGCATAGAGATAGGCAGATTTGATATCTAATTGGAAATGCATCCAGCCAAGCATGCATACGAAAATTGAGAAGAATGCTCTAATTAAGTTGAAGTTAACAACAGGGCTAAAAACTTCATCGTATGATTCTCCCTTTTTCTGACCATACCCCTGGGCTACCAAACGAGCTTTAAACCTCTTGATTTTCCCATTCTCGTCTTTCTTAATGGTGTAGACCCATTAAGAAAGTATTATTTCCGCCTATATGCTTTTGTGAGGTGGATGCAGGAACTAGTTCCCAGACGCCCCTCTCTTGCATTACGGCCATTTCCTCATCCATAGCTTTACACCATTTTTCGGACTGGGAAGATTTTATAGCAGCATTGTACCCTTTTGGTATATTTATTTCAATATTGCTTGCTTCTGGTCTGCCTCTGACCCTTTTAAGACCTTTATTTTCCCGAAAATTAAACAGTTGCTGATCAAATTGTATATTCCTTTTATCACAATATTTCTTAACATCATTGTGCGACCTCAGCCTTTTATTATCTCCTTGAGCGTAATAATACACATCGGTTCTACTCCCATCGGGTCTTGGAACCGTCTTTCGCTGCCAAGCAATATCCGAGCAAGGAGTCATACTGGAGTCAGCAGGAGAGTCCGTTTCCTCACTGGATTCAGATGGATCGTCACCAGTGTCTTCACTCTCTCCTGCCCCCCCATCAGACTGCTCTCTCGGATATTCCCCGTCGGAGTATTCTGAAAGGTTATCTCTTGATATCCCTGAGGAGATATTTCTGGGACAAATTGGGTCCAGGATGCCTTCCACTACATCACCCTCATCAAACCTCACATTGCAGGTCTCAATTGTTCGTTTCTCTCCTGACAAAAATATCCTATAACCCTTAGTTTTAGTAGCATAGCCTACCATCACCCCTTCTGTAGCTTTCATGTCTAACTTCTTTCTGAGCTGACTGGGTTTGCCTACATATGCTCTACAACCAAAGGTTCTAAGATGTTTGACTGAAGGTTTTCTACCACTGTAGAGCTCATGTGGTGTTTTTGTCTTAAATTTGTGACATATTCGATTTTTAGTGTATGCAAAACACAATATTGCTTCCGCCCAGAATCTGTCATGTAATTTGCTGTCGTTCAACATGGCTCTAACACAGTCAAATGCGGTTAAGTTGAATCGCTCTGATACTCCATTTTGCTGTGGGGTATATGTGTTAGTCCTCTCAGCCTTAATACCGATATCCTTCAGGTAATTTTTGAACTTATCATGGCAGAATTCCATCCCATTATCCGTCCGGATACATAGAATTTTAGTACCTAACTGCCTTTCTTCTCTGGCCTGAAACTCTTTAAAATGTGAAAATACTTCTGACTTCTGTTTCATGAGGTAAACAAAAACTTTTCTACTATAATCATCTGTTATAGTTAAGACATACTTGTTCCCACCATATGAGGCTGTGGGTAAGGGACCACACACATCCATGTGTAACAATTGCAATGGTTTAGTGGACCTTATCCTACCGGTGGGTTTATATGATACTCTCCTAGACTTAGCCAATTTACACGATTTACAATTTAACTTTTTGTATTTAAGCCTAGGAAGTCCGTTTACGGCAGAAACTTTGCTGGTTTGGAGAAGATATTCAGCGTTTATGTGACAATATCGTTTATGCCAAAGACAGTTTGTACTATTAAGTTCAGTTACTGAACTGCTAGGCTTAGATATTGAACTATCCACATTTCTATTCTGCTTAGTTTTTGTTTTGTCAGATTTAAATTCAGTTTCTTTAAGATTAGGTGCTATTTTTACTTTGTCTATTTTTATGGAAGCACTAGGATCCCTATCCTTGGATTTCTTATCCTTTTTGTGTTTCTTGTCTCTATCTCGATCCCTATCTTTAGATTGACGGTTTTCTACGTTATGTTGTTCCTGGGTACTATACTTAGGTTTTAAAAAATAGAACCCATCCTTTCTTTTTGCATAAAAGAATTTCTCCCCTTTAGGTGTAAAAAACCATAGAACCCCATTAGCTCCATTAAAACTAAAATTTTGTTCCTCAAGAACAGATGCAGCTAATAAATTTCTCCTAAGTTTAGGAGAATACATAACATTTTCCAATTTGATAATACTTTGCTTATCCTTAAATTGGACATACATTTCCACCGTCCCGATAGCCTCAACTGGACTTTCGACATCCCCTACTGCTAGCGACATTGAAGTGCCTTTGCACTCATTAAATTTTGAAAATAACTTAATGTTATTACAGAAATGTCGCGTAGCAGCAGTGTCTACTACCCAGCTGAGTCTATCGCTAGGATCGATTACAGTATTAGCCTCAATCTGTGGAGACCGAAGAAATTCCACAATACTAGATCCATTATTTCTACTGCAATTAGATTTAGTATGACCTAGTTTATTACACTTAAAACACTTAATTTTACTTTTAGAAATATTTACATTATGACTAGAAGTATTTACATTAGACACATTATGAGATACATTTGGAAATTTAGGTTTAGATACTTTTACTCTATTTACAAATGACTCTATTGGGCGTTGAACTGGCCCCGTAACCGTTTTACTGTTGGAAAATTTAAAATTTGCAGATAGCAAAGCACGCACTGTCAGAGTCAATAAGTGTTGGCTGGGTCATGAAAGTACACAAGTCCAGTTTTAAAGGAAAACTTCGTTCACTTTATTTGGTGAAAAACACAACTCAGCATATTACACATACCTGGTAATTTTCCATGCCGTAAAACATCAAAATAAACTATGTACAAAAGATTTTTAGTTGTAAATGACTAGACAGAGATTCCTTGAAGCATTTGGTAGTAAATTACTATACTACCTCTATCAGTTGCGTATATTTCAGCCACCATCACTTGGTAAAGGGAAACCAAAGGATATAACATCAGGAAAATATTTAAAGCGGCTTCCGAACGTTTGTAAGTAAATTTAACGTTCAATACATCTGCATCCGTTTCGACTATTAACCGTCGTCAAAAAGATATTCCGCAGTGCTTCTGTCAAAAACATTTCTGTCTGATCTCGATCGACCTTTCTACTGTCGACCTATCTCCAATGTCTCCTGCAGACGTCTCCTTAATGTCTGATTGCTTCAAGAAACGTCTGCCCTATATATCCGAGAATGGACAGTTCCGGAAACGCCCCCGGATATGCAAATCAGATGTGTACGCATTGAGAACTGATTTGCATGAAACCTCATGTTGAAAAACGTCACGGTTCACGCCGGTGAACGGGAAGAGTCGTTCATATTAAATTTGCATAAATGCCCGCTCACGGGAACGTGAATCGCGATGTATTGATTATTTCCAACAGATAATACTGTCAATTCTTGCAGGATTGCAAAAATCACACGTTATTTAACAAAAACTTGTTATAACTGAATTGCTACAAGCATATTTTTTGCTATTTTTTATTAACAGGCTTTTGTTAACTTTACCTGTATTCAGGGTAAGAAATTAGCGGGGGCCATGCGCGAAATGCGACCAAATTTTTATCGTTTGCGACCATAATTTCGGAATTGGGGGCCAAATCGCGACTAGAATTAAACCACTATAATTTCCCAAAAATAACCGAAGAAAAATAAAAACCCTTTTTTTTTCTTGTATAAAACAATAAATCAATTTAAAATTAATACAATAATATAAGACAAGCTTAATATTCCTACTCGCCAGATGGCGATTACACTTAAAAAACTGACGATTAACAAAATCCTGACTACCGGCCAAACTCTGATAGCTTAAAGAATGACCCTTCTCTTTAAACAATGCCACCTGTAGAGTAATAAAAATCTGTCAATAATCACTACGATACTGCTATGGCTTTTCCGTAGTTGTGAGGAGATCATAATTTATTGCATTTGCAACATTCCTATCTTACCCCTCCTCTAAATCACCGATGTGTTTTGCGACATGCCGTGGCGTAGCGTCTTTACCGGGTTCTATGCATTGACCTAGACACCCCCATTTTTACACGCTGTACAAAGGAATAACTACTCTGCTTCGAGGAGTAATCTAGATCTTTGGTACTAATAGGTCTTTCATAATTCTTACACCTACCTCAAATTTAAAAGGGATGCACGAACGGAATTGAAATCACTCGCTAAAATAAAACATGCTGCGTGAAATTCGCCATGTCTATTTTTGGCATGTGAATGTATTTATTGGTTAAATATTCATTATAGCATGTTTTTCATAATAAAAAATTAAAAGAAGTAATCTATAAGAAAGAGTTTCGGGAATTCGCTGAGGCTCGAGACTGGTGCAAGCGAACTAAAATCTGGGCGTCCAGCGTGAATAATGGACATCAACCACCTTTGGGAAGGGGGAATTCTTTTCCGAGCTGAATTGCTGACATTGCAATGTTATATAGTACTAGTCTACTTTAATCTACATATTCACGGTCCATAAACGACCATATGGAAATTATGAATGTGTGTAGCATTGACTAAAATAGCGCGTTTGAAGGATACTAACCCGGACATACTTCGTATTAATTTTAAAGCTGGATCGCGAGAATTTCACAATTTTTAAAGTCACGATGCACTACAGTTTTTTTTTGTTCAGAGAAATTGTAGATTTCCTTTTATTGATTATACCCTGTTTTAAGTTAATCTCTCATCGATGATGCATAAAACTAAAAATGCATGGATTCCTAAAATGTTTGCATAGTTGTGTTTTTAGAAATGTTAACTGTTAACAATAATTATAAATTCAAAGTTAAATCGGTTCCATTTTCAACTTATCCGCGGTCAAGAGCCGTCATGCCCCCCCCCCCCCTGTTGATCGGAAAATTCGAGTATTGTAATAAAACATCATGTTTCTAGCGACCAGTTCTTAAATTCAAAAACGTCGAAATATTAAAAAGATCAAATTTCCTTAAGAGGATAAAGAATTTCCTTGTTATGAAATACATATATTGGGGAAATTTTAAAATAAAAGCGTTCATAACGTCCGATAATATAACGGGAAAAAAGACCGAAATATCGCGATCGCGATGATGGAAAATTTACATAGTAAATGATCAAAAAATTAAAACAAGATTATAAATTTATTAAAAATCACTGAAAATCATTGGTAAGACCCTCTAAATTAAAGAAAAATTAGTGGCCGGACTTTTTAAAATAATAGGGAGGAATAAATAATAGTAAATACTTCGTCAGCTTGGAAAAGTAAAAAATAAAAAGATCAAGACGAGAAAACTTGAAATTGCTTAAACTAATTGATTGAATTTAAAATTACCTCCAAAAATATTTGAATGCTTCATGATAAATTAATTTTTTTGTAATCTATTGGAAAACAAATATTATAAAACACCTGAAAAGACTTATAATAAAATCATTGGTAAGATTTAAAACAAGATTAAAAAAAATTACTGAATATAAATATTTAAAATATTCAAAAATGGGATAAATAAAAAATTTAAATTTGAAAACCTTTAAGAAATGGAAAAGATGGGGATAGGGACACTAACTTATAGAAAAGAATTAGTTTTAGAAAAAACACTTAAAATAAGTTTTGAAAATCTATTAAATGTTAAAAATGAGATGTTAGCAATAATAAATGCATGTTAACAATATTACTCATTAAAAATTTTAAATATTTCTGTGAATTTGTCCTGTTTTCTTATCAAATAATAATAAAAAAATGTGTATCTTGCCAATCTCTTAAATTTCCCTCAATTTTTAAAATCCTCCTCCTTTGCATCAACATCCAAATAACAGATTGTATAAAAGTAGATCCCCTAAGGGGAGATTTCTTGATAATAGACCTAATAGTGACTTATGTTTACTGTATAATAAATCTATAAATAGGTAATACTAGCAAATTCCTACATTATTAAATAACGTACTTAAACACAATTTTGCATAATATTAAGCAAGTTGAAAAAAACATCGCACATTTTGCAGCTGTCAACAACTGGCCATTAAACGTCATTGACCTACCGGCCAGTGGCTACTAACTAAAAATGGGAATTAAACGATAAGTCAATTTAAAAATTTTAATTTGCACTTTAGTGTCTTTTTTTTTAAAGTACATATATTTGGCAAGCAAATAAAATATTTAGATTAGGCCTATGTAGTTTTATCATGTATATTTTTTATTTCATTAAATTGTTTTATTTTGGCCCTTAGAAATTTTCAAATGGCCCATAAAAAATTGATGCTGGGGGCCATTTGGCCCCTACATTTTTTTTCTAATTTCTTACCCTGCCTGTATTTATATATGAGATATTTCACGTGAATTTGGAAGATTTGAAAATTTTTTATTCAAATCTAAAATTAAAAATTTTTATATCATCCAATTTAATGTAGATCTGAATGTAATGGAATCTTTAAGTTCAATTTTCATCCACTTCCCGAACTACCGAAATATGTGAATTTTCGCACACGTGATAAAAATGATTAAAATACATACAATAACAAAAATTAACCAATATTAAAGTTTACTTTAGTTAGTACGTGATTAGCGTGTTTTTTTTGTCTTTTTTAAACTATATTTTTTTAATCTGCCCACAGCCCCTCCGTACCATCTCAACGCCCCCTAATTTTCTCTGGGTCTTCTACTGCTCCCCTGAAAGTCTCAAATGCCCACAAGGGGGCGTTATCACCCACGTTGAGAACCTATGATGTAGATGTTTTCATTCTAACACACCTTGAGAACCTATGATGTAGATGTTTTCATTCTAACGCCCACAATTATAACCTATGGCTTATATGATACAAGAAACTTAAAATTCAGAATCTGATGTGAAGTTTTAATATTTGGAGTCTTTATTTTAGAAATTTTACAATAATTCTAATGAAAAGAAAATAGGTGAGTTCTACCGTGCTGAGATAATAAACAGACAGATAGATGTACAGCATACAATTTTATGTATACTGTTAATCAGGGGCGGACTGGAACAAATATTTCTACCGTGAAATCTGCCAAGGGGGCGCTAGCACCAAATACTGAAATCATAGTCATAGATAGTAGAGACTGTGGGCGGACAAGGATTTGAAATTCAATATGGAAAAAATTTACCGGGAAAAACTTATTTTTTCATTTTATGTCTAAAGTGAAAAATGAAGATTTCTGATATTCCTAAAACAGCTGGTTTTATTATTCATAGAACAATTTATTTTACAATCGAAGCATTTTAGTATAAATCGATGAATCTTTACACAGAAATTCAACAATATCTTTATCACAGCACATTACACAGAAATTCAACAATATCTTTTTCACAGCACATTAATATTAAAGGCTCCAATCTTTCATCCGTCAAAATTGCTCTCAATCGCGTCTTGACAATCTTCAGTTTGCTAAAGGCTCTTTCACGATACTTGTGTCCGGCCGTCCATTAAGCTCCAGAATCAGTCGGCCTGGGTTTTCGACACGATATTTGTGTGAACGATAATGTTAACAAGTATTTGTTCGCTTGAAATAGATTGGTGTACACCGAGGCGTTCAATGAATACCTATACTACAGGATTTTATAGCAGCATTTCAAGCAGTTTCTATATGATCCTTTGCAAGGACTAAACGGAGTTTGCTGATCTTGTGCGAATTGATTCGCATCCAACTCTGAATGAATGTCCTCATCAATCTTATCAGAAAATTGAGATTTGTTATCCGAATCAGAATCGTAAAACTTACTAGGATCTTCAGCTTGTTTTTCAAGATCAGACTGTTGGAATTCTTCCTTCAGTGTTCTTGAAAGAAACACAAAATCTCGGACGAAACTTGACAACACGGATCTTAGGTGGGTAGCTTTAAGACCAGTCAGTTGGGCAATCTTATTAAGACTGTTTTCAGGGATGCCAGTTAGCTCAAGATCTTTAAAGTGTCGTGGATCCAGGCATGCAGTGTCTTTTATAAGTTTTTTGTTGAGGCAAAACCTTTCATCAATACTCGTTTTGATTTGGTCAAGCAATACGGAAGACCTCACTTCTGAAGCGCGTGTAACAGGATCTATTGGTCTAGAATCCTTAGCTAATTCTCCAGACTGTAATTTCTTCTTTGATGCTCTTCCTTGATGTAACTCCGTCTTCATTTCTATCTCATCCACATCATTTTTCAAAAGGTAGTCGTTAATTTCCTTCACGAAAAGAGACACTTTTTTATACATTCTTCCAAAATCGGAACTCTTAAGTTTTTTTTTCGCAGATTCAACCATGTGCCAAGCCGATAGATAATCAATTCCTTGGGTCTGCAAGCATTCTGATGCTTGTCTCAAAACAGTATAAATATTAAGAAGTAGGAACGCTATTAAAACTGTTTCAAACTGGCACCACTTCTGTAAAAGAGCATCTACCTCAAATGTAGCTTTGGCATCGAATTTTGGCAATTCCTTGATGTTAAGGAAAACTTGAAGGAGAATGTAAAAATTCTCCACCTCAGGATAGTTAAAATCTCCTAAAATTTTCTCTAAAACTGCTTGCTTCGACCACCAATGGGTCTCTCCTATCTTTTGCAGCCTTTTCAGCTTAGATGGACCAATTCCTTTTTCTCTTCCTACTTCGGTCCAAATAGTCATACGTTTGCTGGAATCCGAAATGAAAACAGCGGTAGATTATAAAAGGCCAATGAAATTTTTGATGGGAAGAATATTTTGGACAACATCTTTTGCACATAGGTTTAGCACATGTGCGTAACACCAAATGCATACAGAGTTTGGAGAATCTTCTTTGATGAATTTTTGAACACCTCTGGATTCACCACGCAGTTTTGCAGCTCCGTCAAATGATTCGCCTATGATATTTTCCATTTTTAACCCATACATCTCCAGCGCTTATTTTAATAACTGATATAAAGCCGAACCAGATGTATCCGAACTTCTTTTAATCGCAAAAAGTCGTTCCTTCACATCTTCATCTAATACATAGCGCAAAATTATGGTCTCCTGGTCGGCAATAGACACATCTTGACTTCCATTCATCTGTAAACTGTATTTGCGACCACCAATCGCATTGACGATAGCACTTTTCATGATAAACAGAATTCCGTCTATAATCTTGTTAACAGTGCTCTTTGACAACATTGTTACGAGACTTCCTCTTCCGCAACTGGACGGCTTACCTTTTCGACATAGCTTTTCACGTCTTTCTTCGCTAGCTTTTATTGCTTTAACAAGATGATTGCTCAAGGGAACGTCAAATTGTGTCAACAGTAGGATCAGTTCTAAGAAGTTCCTATGTTCGAAACTCCTGTCTTCTAAAGTTCAGGGTGTTTCGTTGCGGCGTGCTCTGTAAGAAAGTCCTTGCTTGCCAATGAATTTTATCACTTCATCAATTCTTTTAGTACCTCGAGAGATTCGAGTACTTGGCGCCTTCAAAGATCATACATTTCTTTATTAATTAGGGATCGAATATCTTTCTTACATTCACAGCTGAGATATGCTGTAACAGCATATCTCAGATCGCCTTCGAAGATCATCCATTTTTTTATTAATTAGGGATCCCATATCTTTCTTACATTCACAGCTGAGATATGCTGTAACAGCATTATTGTGAGATTTGCTGCATTCATGCTCTTCAATTGATTGATATATGTGGGAAAACCTTGTAAAACCTTTCGTAAAAGTTGAGTCAATATCAGAAAAAGCCAAACAGACATTGCAATAAATTGCAATTACTTTTCGATCCTCCACTTTAACAGAAATCCAAAGACTATTCACATACTTGTTTTCTGAAAGCTTTCTTTCATGCACTCTCTTTTCATCAAACAGTAAATGTGACACAGCTTTACTGCTAGGTTGGCTAATGTTGTTCATAAGTGACAATCTTTCATTGACAGGTGCACTGTTTGAGAGTCTTTGAAAACAAATATTACCTTTTGTAGTCGAGATGCTGGGAGAAACGTCACTTTCTGATGAAATTATAGTATGTGATGTCCGTGAATTGTGTTCGTCGAAGCTGATAAGCAGGGAATCTTCAGGAATGATGGCGGCTCGCGTACACGTTCCTTCACTTCCTTCCTGTCCAATTGAAGATGGCGAAGGCTGTAAAAAAATCACAATTTTTTAGACATTTTTAGACAAATTATACATTTTTTCATTAAATATACTTACCCCAATGTCATCTGATTTATCTTCACTATTGCTGTCTGTATCAGGCCAATCGGCAGTATTGCTATCACCGGTACGGAAACTGATTCCGAAAGATATTCTTCTTTCTTTCGGATCTTTAGCGCATGCTAATAATTCCTCTGTTCTTTTTTCTTTTCTTCGCTGGGCTCCACTTTTTTTAAAGTTCATTATTTGGATTTTTTTCGGAAACTTAAAACTGAAAAGTTACTTCACCTATTCGTTGGTGGTGTTTAGGTGGACAGAAAATTTAGAATAACAAATAGAGAGCAGCCAAGCTCTCAAGAAAAACAAACCAGATGCGTGAGAGAAGTCCTCGATGGATTGATCTTTTAGGCTAGAGGACGCGCACAGCTTGGCTGATGTCAGTGCGAGACTGTGTGTGACGTCAGTTCCAAGCGGTCGAATAATTTGGCATATTCGCGATTTCAGCCCGATGCTCGCCATCTAGTGATAAATTTTTGAAACAGAGAGAGAGCAACGAGATGAACAAACAAGCATGATATTCTGTTACCATTAGAAACAGTGTTGTGAAATTTGCGTCCATTTAAATATCCTTATCGAAATTACAGTCATCATCGATTGAAATATAATTTGGGGCATCTCTAGAACTTATTTTGTATTCACTTCTACATAATTTTAGAATGTTGCGTCCATGTATTTTCCCATGGAAATGAAGAGGAGGGGGGGGGGGGGGGGGCGCACCGGGAAATTTCCCAGTTTTCCGGTGGGCCAGTCTGCCTCTGCTGTTAATAGCAGATATACCCGACATTGGTCATGATTTAAAATATGTGCAAATTCCTGCAGTATTCTAAATGACATTCTTACTCAAAACATTCTATTAAAATATTTCATTTAATTCTCCCTTTACTTAATTCTTCTAAATTTAATTCTCCTTTCTGTGTTTTCTATACAAAATTATCTGCAAGCAGATCTGAAGAATAAAAGATCCTTGTTTGAAAACAAATTATAAAATATATATGAAATTTAATCAATATATGCTAAAATGAAAGTGCTAAAATGGTATAAAAATGGTTATAAAATTTTCTTTTATATCAATTTCTTTATTATTTAAATCGGAAATAATTTAATAATCGTCTGCCTAATAAACACATTTGATTTAATTGCATTGCTAAGCATCATGATATAATTTTCTTAATAAATTTGCAGAAAATATATCATCTGCATAATTCTATTTTTATGGAAGGTTTAATTATGGGATTTTTATTCATATCTCGACAGTCCCTGGTCCTAGAAACTCGAAACATGGATTAAATTTTAAGTAGGGTTATTTCAAGGCTACCCACAAAATTTTCATGAAATTCGATGCAGTAGTTCAACCGTGATGATGAGATAGATAAACACACAGACAGATGTATTTTCAATTTTATTTATATAGATAAAAAAATGTCATTCTCTTTTTAAGATATTGTCAATAGTAAGAAATCATAGCAATGAAAATGCTACACTAAAGTTATGAAAGTAAAATAATGTAAAATATAATATTTCACACATCAAATAACATATTTTTAACCTTTTGATAAGTAATTGCATATAAAAGATTTAGTATCTTAATATATTGCATGTATATTTTTTATTATTTGTTATGGCATGCTGAAGTTTTTAAAGAGTGGGTTAAGAAGTCATTTGTGTTTAGGTTGTGCACATTTTTTTTTTTATGTAGCGAGTTATTATGTTATTGAAAATTGTTAAAATTACTTGGAAAAAAGCAAAGTAACCAACTTACAATTTCAAGTTACCATTGCATATTTCATTATATTATAGTTAATGTTATTTTAATAATACAAAGCTAATTTAATCTTTCTTACATTTTCACTTCAATGGAATTGTAAATGAAATATTAATACTAAAAAGTTCTATTATGCAGCTTTATTAAATTTTCAAAGCCCCTGAGGTATTTCAAACTCTATAATTAAGCAAAATTGTTTACAATTTGTTAATGTGTGGTAGTAAAAAAAGAAGTATAAGATGTGCTATATTAGAAAACCTGAACTTCTACAAATTATAGTGCATAGGTTAATGAATGACATTCAGCTAGTATTTTATCTTAATTCTAAATCATTTTACAATTTATACAACAACAAAAAATGAATAAAATAAAATGAAATAAAAATAAATAAACACGTACGCATATTAAAAGTTAAATTCTGAGTTTCTTTTTAATGATTATCTTATGATATTTAAAGATAAAGATAGTATTCAGTAATCATTTTAGTTCCTGCATACTTTATCTGTAAGTACGCATACTTTAGCTGAATGTCGTCGTTTAGATGAAAGTAGTCGATAAAAATGGAACTATTATCCGTGATCGGTGCACGAAAGGAAATTATGATTTTCCTGCATATTGTGTGTTATGCAAAAAGACTTTCGCGATCAGCAACAGTGGGAAAATTCAGCTTCTGCAATATGCGAACACTGTAAAGCATAAGACTTTGGATACTCAAAACAAAGATCATACGCAGTGCCGGTTGAAAAAAAAAGTAAATAGCGTTGGTCGTAAAAGTGTGTGTTTTGATGCAAACCAGAGCAGCCTATCTAATCAACCAAGGCTTCTGTGGAGTATTAATGAAGAAGAAAGAATTTGTCGATCGGAAATTATTTGGGTTATCCATGTAGCACTGAATAATTATTTATACCTATCATGTGACAACATTAACAGTGTTTTCAAAGAAATGTTTCCAGATTCTTCTATCCCCAAAGGCATTAAGATATGTTCTAGAAAAATATCTTATGCTGTGTCTCATGGACTTGGGTCATATTTTTAAAAACAGATTATAAATGAGTTTAAGACTAAAAATCCCTTTTTCACACTCATGTATGATGAGACACTAAATCAACAAAACTTAAAGCAATTACACGTCCATGTCAGATATTGGAATACAAATGAGAAATGTATTTCTGAATGGTACATTGGAAGTGACTTACTAGGACATTTTACAGCCCTGGATATATCATCTAGCATAAAATCTATTACAGAGTCATGTGAAATCGATTTAAAGAACCTTATTATGTTAGGATGGTCTAAACATTAATAAAGCAGTTTTAAGTTGATTGACAGAGAAGTCAAATTGTTCAATGAATTTGGGTTAATTAATGTAGGGACATGCAACTTGCACATAATCCATAACGCTTTTGGCAAAGGTCTAATGGTAGACTCATTTGGAAATATTACAGATTTTATTGAAAATATACATTCATGGTTTTCGAAATATCCTTCACGTCAAGAGGATTTACAAAAAGTTATGGAAAGGTTTGATAATGAATATTCCAAAATACTCAGATATGTAAGCAATCGGTGGTTGACTGTTATGTGTGTATCTAAGAGAATTATAGAGTTGCTGCTGGGTATAAAATCATATTTCTTAGAAGAAATTCCGAAGGAATACAAGAGATTGATGAAACTTGATCAATATAAGTGCATTGTAAAAATATTGTAATCTCCATTGACGCTAGTATATTTGAAATTTTTGATAAGTGTTGGCTCAATTTTTGAAGAATTCTGGAAACTTTTTCAGGATAAAAAAAACATTGATACACATCTTGTATGATGAGCTAATTAAACTAATGAAAAAGATCATGAGCCAATTTATAAACGAAGAGGCTATTAAAGATAAAAATGGAGAGCAGCTGTACAACATTGATGTTAGAAAGAATGCATTAAATGCAAAAAAAATTGATGTTGGGAATGGTGCCGGGAAAGTTTTGGTTTCATTATCTGTTGAGCACAAAGCTGAATTTCTTTCTGATGCTAAAAAATTTTATATTCTTGTTACGTTATATTTGAAAGAAAATCTTCCTTTAAAAAATAAACTGTTACAGAGTTTGCAAGTCTTGCATCCTGTAATTCGTAAAGAAACACTGAAAGATATTTTACCATCAGTCAGGAGGTTGGCAAACTGTTTGCCACAGGCGATTTCAGAAGACTGCACTGACAAACTGACGGATGAATGACATCTCTATACGTGTGATTCAGATATTCTTGAAGAGTGGATTTGCCCTAATGAAAATTCAATAGACTCTTTCTGGAGTAAAATTTTTGAATTAGTTAACTGCAGTACCGGAAATATTAGATATCCTTATTTAACAACTTTAGTAAAAGCAGCTTTGACTTTTTCTCATGGTCAAGCTTCGGTGGAGAGAGGATTTTCAGTAAACAAAAGAATGTTGATATCAGAACGTTCTCGAATGAGTCTCTATATCATAAAAGGTTTAAGATTAATTATAGATGCTGTTCATGGAAAAGCATCCGATGCAGTGGCGGCTTGTGAGCGAGGTGTAGAGGGAGGCGCTCATATATGTATTTATGTATAGATGGGGATATTTATGTATAGAGGCATACTATAATATGTATTTATGTATATTATAGTATCCCTCAGTTTGTGCCAACTACGTCTTTTAGACTTCGAGTTCGTCGTTAGTCCGGCACTGATAAATTAGTTCCGGCGTTACCTCGAAACAACTGTATACCAAATTATTATTTTACTTGCGCTGATATGCGTTTGCAAGTTTCCTTAAAATGAATAAGAGCCTATTGTAACCATGGAAATTATTTGAATATATTTCTAAATAAATTTATATCAAATTTGTAAAAATTAAATACTCTTCAGTGGTATGCATGTGCAGTATTTTTTTATGATTAGCGCAATTGTTTGTACACCCAAAATGCACACAATTTCTCTCATATACACTCTATGGCTAATAGTTTTGTACCTGATCGTCCTTGTAACCCAAACAGTAACATAATTAGAGAGCGAAAATCAACTAAATCTACGGTCGTTTATATGTAGAAACGGAATAACTATTTTAATACAAGTTTAAGAATGAATTTGGAATTTACAGAAAGTTCTTATGCATTATGCTTATCTCTATTCGTCTTTAAAATGATATGACCGAGTTCTGCCTGCTAGCAATCACTATATATAGCAATCGGTTTCTATAGCAATAAGTAGTTAGCTTGTTGCACTGGTTCAACAAAAGTGGATCAAAGTTTAGAGTAAGCAGATCAAGTGGGTCCATTGTAGAGTAGAAAATACAGTGTGAAAATTGCATTAAAATCGGAGCAAGAGTCACTAACCGAAGAGTCACTAACCGAAATGAAAGTTGCGCCCAGGGAGCTGACACAATAAATATGTATATCCAGTTCACATGTACAAATGGTGCCGGGACTATAGTCACCAGCGGAATCAAAATGGCTCAATTAAGAGCCGAGATGTGAAATTAGAGAGGGACTACTTAAAGTAAAAATTGCGCCCAGGGGATTGATATGAAAGATATGTATATTTAAATGGTACAAAGACTGTAGTTACCAGAAGATTCAAAATCGCTCAATTTAGGAACCGAGATGTAAAACCGTGCGGGCTAGTTAAACTAAAAGTGACGCTCAGGGGGGTTTGAATAAAACAATATGCATGTCCAGACAAATACTCGTATAGATAGTGCAGAGACTATAGCCGCCAGTAGATTCAAAATCATTTAATTATGAAGCGAGATGAGAAATTTTAGGACTACCTCAAGTGAAATTTACGCCTAGGGAGTATCGGAGCAATATTGGTCTTCAATGAAATTAGAAGCAAAACCAGGGGGATTGAATAGTCGCCGGTGAAGGGGGGGGGGGAGATTTTAAGAAAAACAACGTCAGATCAAAGAATCAAGTATCAGGTTGAAAATTGAATTTTAACATTCTTTAACAGATATTTATATTTTTTTTCAATCTTTAATGTTATATAGCTGAAAAAGTAAGACAGCTGAGTAAATCAATCAAGAGACTCACCCCCTCAGACAACACATTTCTGAAAGTGTCACTAAAAATATCCACAGGCATGCCACAAATACAATTATCGTGACATTTAAGCAATTAAGAAGTCAAACGCATTGAAATTCATCACAAACAAAGCATAGAACTACCCCAAATCAGAAATAATCCCCTTTCCGAAGGACAGACAGAACCACCTTACATCAGAAATGCCCCGTCTGGGCGCTTACGCAGCGAAATTAAACTGAGTGCCCCAAACAATGCATTTTTCTACCAAAAACGAAGAACAGAATCCCCAAAATACCATCAATAACCCCCACTTATTCAATTAAGTAAAAAGCACAAAATATATATCGAAACTTTTTTGCATTTCTATTTTCTATATCTAATACTACTAAACTATTTCTTCATGAACCAAAACTGAAAAAACTAGGGGTCAATAGGATCAATAAAATAAATCAGAATTACATAAATACAGTAATTTATTTTCAAATATTTATTTAAACATCCAAATTTATTATTTTAAAATGAAGCGAGAGAGAGAACACTCATTTATCCAGAAATATTCGAGGCCAAATTAGCGAAACTCAGCCAATTCGAGTCAGTCTTTAACCATTTTAAACTCATTATACTTCAGTATAAACAAAAATTGCATCGATACATTCAAGTAAAAAATCATTGCAGAATGTTTTGTGATGCTAATATTTTACTATAATGCGGTATTTAAAATTATATATTCTTTGCAAATTTATGATTCGTAAAATTGATAGTTTCATATTTTCTTTATTTTATCATGTTTCACAAGCTGACAATCTGTTGTGAAATTGCTATTCGCTTTTCAACAGCTTAAAAGAATTTGCAAATCTTTCAAATTGTTAAAGCTCACTTTTCGGTACATACAGAAAAAGATTAAATAATGTAATATGTTAGATAAGAGTTGTTCAACTTTTACAAGTCATTGAGTGGTATTTTTCTGTTTATGTACATACATCAGCGATATGGATGTTTCATTTGGAAGTTTTCAGACATAGTAATTTCAGTTGTAATGTTTTGTTTAACATAAAATAACTTTAATGAAGCTTCTCAGAAAGAGAATAAAATATTTCTTTATTTCAGTAAGCTTAATACCAGTTCTATCACTGCTCGTTGATAGGTTTTTAGTGTAACTTTTACAATGTATTATAGTAAAAATAAATTTAGTATTCATTTTATATCCATGTACCACTTGAATTAGATAGTATGTCCATCAACCCTGAATCAGATAGGATGAAGAAAATTTGTACAAAAATTGGATATATTAAATAATAAGGAAATTAATTTTTTTTAAATTTATCTAAAATGCATGAATTTATTCTCGATTCAATTGTAAGGTAAAATGAAGGAAATATGAAAATTAATATTTTAAGAAGTATTTAAAACAATATCACTTGAAAATGTTAGTTTATCTTATGTATTTTTTTTTTAGTCATCAGCCATGTGATTGCATAACATTTGCAATCACATGCCTGTTGACTGGTTATTTTCTGGTTCTCAGTAGTACTTGTTATTATCTGTAATACTATGTGTAATAAAGTTTAAAATGTTTTTAAAATATAGTTTACCAAATGCAATCAGATACCAGTCATTTGAATGTAGAAACAAAGACCCCCCCCTTCCCAATTTTAGAAAATAAACATACAGCTATCTAAATATCCAGTTGTCTAGAATCCAAGTCTGATCACCATGAAACTGTTAACTAGTTATAATCACTCGATAAATAGTTCACCAAATGGCAGTCAACTCTGTCTAAACACTATTCAATAAAATTATATTTCAAAATATATTTCACTGAATACCTAGTTACTAGATCAAATTGAATTACCAATCGTGCAAATCTGATCACTATACAGAAGCCAAAGTGTTAATTGTTATAAAAAATTATTGGCAAAGCTTCGGAATTTAAATTATTAAGATTTTTAAAAAATTGGAAAAATAGTTAAAAGTATTTGTTAAATTCATTGAAAAGTAACATGTTCATTTTGTAAAAATATTAGAAACACTTCTAAATATATTAATGATTTTTCATGAAGTATAAATTTTCTTATTCTCAGTATCTATGCTTGATAAAAAATTAGCCAGGAAAAATTCTAAAAACTGAACAAATTAAAGGTTAGGAATTATTTTCCATGCGTCAATATGTTGAAAGTGAAACAAGCGGCTCGAGAAAAAATGTCTTTTCAAAACAATTTTTTTTTTCTTTTAAATAAAATTTTTCCTATACTCACACATGGTCATTTGATCCACATCATAAATTTTGCAAATATGCATACTGAAAGTGTCCACTAATTTTTACATGATAGTTACTGTTTTAACAAAAATCCTTCCGCAATTCTACTTTTTCAAAATTGAAGAGAAAGAAAATATTTCTTTAAAAATATAAGGGCACAAAATTTAAACTTTTGCATTTCAAAGGTTTTTTAGATTTTGAAACATTTCATTATTACCTAGACCTGAAAATAAACACTTGCTACAAGTCGATTAAACAACACAGTTTGATGATTAAATGAAACAACTAACCGACCACCACTTGTGTGTTATTCGGGATCAACCAAAACTCCTTACATTATTGATTGTTCATAATACAAGCATAAATGCAAATATATGTATTGGTTTATAACCATTTACAATTTTGCTTAAAGAGAAAATGAATTAATTGGCAGTTCAGCGATGATTGTGGTGGGGCTCAATGTCTTAAGTGGACACAGTCAATTATATTGCTCTGATTTGCGGTGTCTATCTTTGGTCATGGCCTTTTTGTGTGTTGTTTTTTCCATGTACTGAACAACAAAAGCCTTTCCATACGACATGTTACATTAGTCAAAATGTGGTTTCTGTCGGTTCAGTAATTTTCAATGTATTGAAATGTTAAAGTAATATTTTCAGTTATTGTCACAAAATTCCTCCCAAAAATTGAGTTGTAATTTTTGTTGTTATGAAACATTTTAACATTGCACAAAATTGAGGTTAGCTGCATAGTTTCTGTAAAAACAAGATTATATTGATTTGCCAACTGTCCATCCAACCGACTGGCACATGGATGGAATGTTAAGTACTTTTTCAGAATAAGTACCTTCAAAATGCATATATGTTCAATTTGACCAAAAAGTGTTCACAGCATGAAACCATTGTTTTTAGCAAGTAAAGTAAACATTTAAAATTTCTAGTAAACAATGCCATTTTTTAATTCAGTTTAAAAAGAGCTTTTGGGAATGAATTGGTAAAGGCCTACAAGTATCTTCTGCTTTTAACCTTAAAATGGCTATAAATTCTTTTGAATTTAACCCTGAAAGGATTTTCATCATGACAATATTTTTTTATAGAAATAAAATTAGTTATATATCCCCCACAAGAATTATTGAAATCTGATAATGAAAGAATTTTCCCCATGACAAGAATTTTTTATGGAAATAAAATCAGATATTTTCCCCATGAGAATTTTTTAAATCCAACAACAATAGAATTTTCGGAACAGTTTTAGTTATACAGAGTGTTGGCACAATCTGCCATTTTTTTGGTGAGTTAAAATGTCGCCAAGGGGTGTTGAAAAGTGATTATGAATGCCATGTTAGGCTTAGTGTTGAAGTGTTGAAAACCCAGACCACACGACAGACCCGAAGGCTTACTGTTGCTAAGTTTGTGGCCGGGAACTTTATTTTAGATTCAAGAAATTACAATACATATTAAAATTGAATCACAGCACAGGTAGTTACATCAAGACAAGCAAAAGATTGGCAACGACAAAACAATACAATACAATACAGTACAGTACAGTACAATACAATGCAATACAAGAGAGACGAAAGGCAGAAAATTGTAAAGAGGGGAAAACCCCGAAGGGAAAAAACCCTAACACGAAAAACAAAAGGGAATGTTAGGCTTAGTGTGTAAATAATTGAAAAATATATAAGTAAAATTCAAAAATACATAAAAAACATAAATATACAAAAATGAAAGATAGCACATGTCAACACTATAATAATTAATAAAATAGTGTAGAAAAAGAAAATTTATATTGTTGAATAGTTGATCCATGGCTGCTTCGTAATCTTACCTTGCTATGCTCTCCCGCTAAAAAAACCAAAACAAAATCCGGTCCTGCTGGCTGTCGGAGGTTGTGCATAACAAAAACTGTTTGTGCAACAGTTGATCCATAGCTCATAGAGCAGCATTAAAACGTAAACTCAATGAAAATAATTCAAAAATACAATTGTCTGTTGGACCAACGAATTTCCCTTAGGGTTATGATGCAACTCTTTTTAAATCCAACAATTGTTCATAGCATCATGAAATACATCTCAAAGGCATCTTTGTACACAACTTGCAGTAACATAGCAGAAAATCCAGTTCCAATTGCCCGTGAGTGAAAACACCGCAGGCAATTTTGCTTTAAATGCTGCATGCTGTGTCATTCTCATGTACGTTGCATGAGCCTTATAACATAATTGTGCTGACAGTTTGATCATTTGTATAGTTCTTTAAACGACATTTGCATGTTGAGTTTCATGGTTGTAACTCAATTTTTTATGGGTGCATATATTTTTTTGTAACAATGTATGTATTTAGACATTTTAATAGTGTAGATTCACTACTTTTTTATTTTAATGGTACCCTTTTTTTAATAGTAATAGCCAGGTTTATTTGCTTGTGAGGATGATAAAATGTCAAGATTATCTCGCAGAACATATTTCATAATGCACAATGTATAAGTGAAGATCTTTCATGCTAACTTAAATTATTCTTTTCTCTTTATAGACACACAGTGGATCTGTATGGAAGGTAACATGGGCGCATCCTGAATTTGGGCAAGTCATAGCCACATGCTCTTTTGATCGGACAGTAGCTGTTTGGGAAGAATTAGGTATTGTGATTTTTTGTATTTAAACAAGAGATGTGGATCAGAAAATTTTCCACAAAACTTTTCCGCTATATTTTCCCAGAAAAATTTCAACTTTTTTGCCCTCCCTAATTCATTTGAAAATGAAATGTAATACTTACTCTTTCCACAATGTGTGTTGAAAAGTAGGTAACTTTACAAGAAGTTTTTGATCATTTAGTTTTTTAATTTTGAGGAAAGGGAATAATGCTTTATTTTGAAGAAAAAGGATAGACAAGAACCAGAAGGGTGCAAGTGACATTTTACTTATTTTGATAAAACAGCAGGTAATATTCTTAAAAGCCTATTCTTTCAGCAATTAATTCTGTAAAATTTATGAAAATATAATAAATATGGAATATTTTTGCATTTGATTTGGCTGACGAAAAATACTTTAACAGCTCTTTTGCAAAAAAAAAAAAAAAAAAAAAAATGAAGCACCATGAAAAAAGTGACTGTTTTTATTGAAATTAAATATGCGTATAGCTCATACACAGGTAATGAAATGATTACAAACAGAGTTAAAACATACTTTTACCTCCATGGTTTCAATTTTCCAAGTAAAATAAATTATTGTAGTTCTGTGATAATTAAAATAATGTCACCTCTGAATGTATCATATTTTAGAGATGTTTAAATAAAATTACAGTTGGATAGTGTTTTATAATCAATGTTTTATGCATGATTGATCTTGTATTTATATTTAGAGTTGCATCCATCCTAAAACCGCTTTATTTTTGCATATTATCTGTGTTTCTAAATTCTGTGCTTATGCAATTACAATATTTTTTAATTTAAATGATAACTAAACTATGATTATTTCTACAATGAAGCCTAATTTTACCGTATGGAAAATGTAGACAAAACAAGTGATTGTAAGATTAGTTGTATAAGAATAGGTGAATTTTTTAACTCAAAATTATTTAGCTCTGGAGTCTGCAATATAGCTGATGTGATTTTATTCAATTATTAGGATCAGGTTTGGCTGATTAAAATCTCATTGGTCTAAAAAAAACGTGTTTTTTCTTTTTTTTTTTGTTTAAACCATGGATTTTGGTTTAATAAAACCACCCATTTTTTTTTCTAACCCTGGTTAGCAGACATCTTTTAAACATTGTTAATATAATATTTAATTATTTATTTTTAAATTATAAGTAGTTTCCATTTTTTCTTATAATATTTTTATAGATCACAATAAATAAAACTGCTGCTTGTGAGAATAAAACTTTCTAATTCTTCCTTAAAGCAAGCATATGAAAGTTATATAATTAATAATTTATTACTTACACCTATAATAAACAGTAAATTATTTATGATTCAGAAAGGGTTTAGCAATTTTTATTTATAATATTGTTTTAAATTTATGATGTACAATTTTTTTTCTATTGTTGATAAAATATAATTATTTTATAACTTTTCAGAACCACAGGTACTCAATGGAAATATAAAATTCCAGCTGCAGACTTCAATATATATGTTTTTGAAATTTTTATGCATAGAATATTTTTATATATTTCTAAATTTAAACCCTTTTTGTAATCATATTATTTAATATATATGATTGTAGCTCTAATATAAGAACAAATAATTTTAAAAGTCACTGGATATATTATTCTAACTTAAATGTAATATTCAAGAATAAGTTTAAAATTTTCTGGAAAATTTTTCATTTGAAAATTTTCCAGAAAACCCACACCTCTAATTTAAATTATGAAATTTATATTAAAATTTTGTTGATATAGTCTTTTTTGCTATTTTTTAAATTTCTAGAAACTGTCAGAAAGATACACCCCCTTTTTCTCTTAAATATAAATCAATGATAATTATTGATTTGTTTCATATAGTAGGGAAAAGGGGTGCACCTTTGAACATTTTTTTTTTAAATATTGATAATTCATATTTAAATTCTACTTATTTTGATTTAAATGGCATTGAAAATAAATTCTCCAGTGCATGAGCCACAAATTGAAAAATTTCTAAATAAATTAACTTTGTTTCAAGATTTTAAAAGATTAAAACAATTTTCCCATGCAAGGGCTGTTCTCGGAAGAAATATTCTTTTCATTGGGTAAAAATGCCCTTCTGATAATTTTAAGTGATATTTTTTTTATTTCAAAGGGTATTGTCTAAAACTAAGGGATATTGCTATTCCTTTTTTTATTGTACCTAAAAACAGAATACAACTTACATAGTTGACAAAGATACAGTACAAATACTATTTTATATTTAAAAAAAATAATAATAATAATTTTCAGTTACAATAATTAACATGAAATTTATTACTTACCAATCAACAGTAGCGTTGATATGCTACAAATGTGATTAAATAGTTTTTATTTGCTGCAAATGGAAGCTAATTAAATGTGTTCCTTAGCAAAATAAATAGTAACTAACCGAATACCCGTTGAAAATCAGTGGTCTCGCAATAAGCAACCACTGAATATTGTCATTTTATTAATTATTTGCGTTTCACATTTATTCGGCAAATCGAATATTTTAGTGTGCGGAACCCCCTAAAGAAGAAAATGTTGTAAATTTTAGTCTCTATCTCATCCTGAAACATACTATTTTATTATCTCCTCTTTCGAACACTTTTCTGTGGAGAATACCCATAAATAAACATTTTTGAAAACTCTGTTCGCCTTGGGTTTCTTATCAGATGATTGTCCCATATACCAAATATCAAGCCTCTATCACATTTAAAGGAAGCATGTCTCATTTATTCCGAAAATTGAACATATTGGTGTTCGGCACCCCCCTAAAGTTGCAAATATTGGAAATCTGAAATTGCACACTTTCTTCCTTTCAAACTATCTACCAGTACACCAAATTTGATGTCTATCCTATCGTGAAGCATGCTTTTCTATCACGTCATATTTCGAACGTTTTTCTGTGTTGCACCCCCCTTAAATGATCATTTTTGAAAAACCGTAATAATCATAGGTTTTTTTTATCAAATGAATAGCCCATATACTAAATTTCAAGCCTCTATCCCATTGTAAAGTAGGCATTTTTTATTTATTCGCCAAATCGAACATTTTAGTGTGCGGCACCCCCTATATTCAATAGCAAATGTTGGAAAACTGAAATTGCACACTTTCTTCCTTTCTAACTATCTACACGTATACCAGATTTGAAGTCTCTATTTCACCGCGAAGCATGCTTTTTATATCTTTTCACCTTTCGAATGTTTTTCTGTGGAGTACCCATCCCCCTTAAATATACATTTATGAAAAACTCCATTCTTCTTGGGTTTTCTATTAAATGATTCGCCCATATACCAAATATCAAGCCTCTATCATGTTCTAAATGGAGTGTTTCTATTTCATTCCGAAAATTGAACATTTTTGTGTGTGACACCCCCTAAAGTAGAAAATATAGGAAAACTGAAATTGTACACTTTCTTCCTTCCAAACTATCTACCCGTACATCAAATTTCAAATCTCTATCTCATCCCAAAGTATGTTTTCTTATCAATGCACCTTTCGAAAGTTTTCCTCTGGAGCACCCCCTTAAACGAATGTTTTTGAAAAACTATAATCGTCTTGAGTGTTTTTATCAAATGATTATTCCATATACCAAATTTCAAGCCTCTATCAAGTTTTAAAGGAGCCGTTTCTTATTTATTCAGTAAATCGAACATTTTGGTGTGCGGCACCCCCTTAAGTAGAAAATGTTGGAAATCTGAAATTGCACACTTTCTTCCTTTCGAACGATTTACCCATACACCAAATTTGAAGTATCTATCTTATGGCAAAGAATGCTTTTCTAACATTTCACTTTTCGAACGTTTTAGTGTGGAGCACCCCCTCTAGAGAACGTTTTGAAAAATTTGATTTTTCCCGGGGGGTTTATCGAACGATCAAGCCGTGTACCAAATTGCAAGTATCTATCTATTCGGGAAGTGCCTGAAAAAAGCGTGTCAGACAGATGGACAGACTGACACTTGGCAATTAATATATATAGATAGTTTGTAATCTATGATATTTAAAAAGATATTTAAACAAGAAAGATCAATCATGCTTAAAGCATTGATTATGAAACACTTTCCAACTTCAATGCAATTTTATTTAAACAAGTCTAAAATGCAATACATTCCTCGGTAATATTTTGAAACTTATCACAATACTGCATTAATTAATTATATTTGAAAACTTAAACCTTCATCGAAAAAAATGAACTTCATTCAAATGACGGCATTGAAATATAAATTGCCTGGTTTAAACATCTCTAAACTGTTATACATTCCTCGGTAATAGTTTTAGAATTATCATAATACTACGATAATTTATTATATTTGAAAACTTCATCGAAAACAACTGAAATTAATTCAAATGACGTCATAGAAAAAATAACACGCCTGGATCTCTCTATAAAAACAGGATTTCATTCATAACTTTCTCCCATTCATTTCATTCATCACAATACTATAATAATTTATTTTATTTAAACATTTTGTTTAAGACCATGGAGCTACAAAAAATTAAACTCTATGCTTGAAATTTCATTGAAAAAAATCGTCCTTCTCTTTATGAAATCAATTAATATTTCATTCATATCAGCCATGCAGACTCCATGGACTAAATTATTTTATGTTAAAAAAATACAGGAATTCTAATACAACTCATTCTATATATTTTGCTGTTTACACATAGGTGAAAAATAGGCTTAGTTTTAGAAATAATCAAATTTAGATGAGCATTTAAACTCAAATATATTGTCATTGCGTTGTTTCAGTATGTAGATGCACAGAATTTAAGCAAAAATAAAGTAGCTTTAGGACGGATACAACACTCAATATGAATTAAAAAGAACTTAAAAAAAATCACGATTTTGAAACAAGATGGATGCCATATATCATTTTGAAGTGGGTCATGTGATCTTTTCATATCATGGTTACGTGATTGCTTCATATAAGAGCTGTAATTATTATTTTAATTTTTATTTAAAAAACTACTCAATATATTTTTGCTGAATTTTTTTTTATATATGTTATGGAACAATTTGAATATTACCTAAAATTTTTGAAGCAATTTGTGAATTTTAAATCTGCTTAAAAAATGTTTGAAAAATTAGGTCCCATAGGGCTCAATGTATTTCATTTTTTCGACCCGGGTTCAATCCAAAACTAATTGGGTGATATTATTCATTTATATTCCCATAGGTTCTACAGACCGTCTGAACAACATACTAAAATTTCATTTTGATTAAGTCATTTTTACGGCAGTTATCGTGCTAACGGACAGATAGACAGACAGACAGACAGAATGAACAAAGTCATAAACACTTTTCAACTTTGTTGTCAAGTGTTAAAAAAAAAAACACTTTAATACACTCATACCTTACTATGCAACCAAGATACATTCCTAGAAAGTTGGCCGTAAGACAAAATGCTGTATAGCGAATTATTTAAAACATAATGTAAGAAGAAATGAACACTTCTCATGAGCATGTTTACATATTTAATACTATAAATTTATGGGATGTGGTGCGGTCCATGCCGAATATGTGATATTATATTCAGAGTTCCTGATTTTTTTTGTCTGTATATAGAAAAAATTTAGACTAATCAAAACTAATAATTTGAAAAGGCTGTTATAGCGAAAAGCCATATAAATAGGGACTGTATAGCGAGGTATGATTGTACGTAAATAAAAATGCCTTTATTTTTTTTTTTCTTTGTGAGTTTACAAATAAATTTGTATTGTTTGGTAAACAAGTATTTTTAAAATACTCATTTGCTTTGTTTGTCATATTTGATCCATGGGATATTCTTGGTACCATGGACAGAAAAACATATTTCTTTTTGTCTTAAGCATTATCAGGCTTGTGGAAGTTAATGTTTGCTGGACCCAAATTATGTTCAAACTCAATGTCTGTTATACCAGACTTATTACTAGTCTGCTTTTGTTCTCTGGCTAGAAAACGTCTTTTAAATTTTTATTGTATTTCAGCATATTTCTTTGATGCAAAACCAAAAGCTTTCTAGTCTTACAAAATGTAAACAAAACCATGTTGTATAACATTTTCAACTACGATATAGAAAAGATAAATTACTCTGAAAAATTTGTTTGATAATTCGATAATGTGAGGGTGTAATTTAAAACGGCACGGGTAGTAAAGCTGCAAATGGATTTTGGTGTAGCCAGTAAGTCGAAAAAAGTTATCAGCCAAAAAATATTTTCACTGATCAAATATTTTTACCATAAATTCAGCCATTTCTGTTACTTATTGAAATGTATAACGTGTACATAATGTCATGCGACCCATACTCACTGAAATATTAAAAACTATTTATTATTGTATGCATGTAATTATCTGGAATTATTGACAAATTTTTGTTTTTATATATACATATAATAGATTTTGTTCTTATACTCAATTATGAATTTCTTTCAAAATTGGCATGATTATGGTTGATTTTAGTTGAAGCATATTTAAATTGCATTTTGAAGTACTTTTAGTTTCAAATTTTCAATTTGATCTATGATTTATAGTTCTATTTTTAAACTTTCTTTTCCTTCTCCATTTCCTGTTAGTTTTACATTTTATCTCATTTTATAATCAGTTTCTAATAAGAGCAGTTTGGTGCTGTATGTAAATTAAAAATTTTATAGTTAGTGCTGACCATTGAATAATGCAATTTTAAGATGGTGAGTTTTTTGGTTATGCTAGCATCAGAATCTGCTGTACAAAAATATTTATTTGTCAGTTTTGTCTAGTATTGCTCATTTTCTTACTGGCCATTTTTTAAAAGTTATTCGCCAGCTGGCCAGTAGCGAGTACTAATCAGAAGCTTTAATAGTTTGTTGGGTGGAATCACCTTAGGCCCTTTGATCAGGCCCTTTCACCTCCTATGCCCTTTGATACTTTGGTTCTTGAAAGTTAAGCCTTGTTGGAGGTGTTGGAACAATTGCAGTTTTCATAGAAAATATGTAGAAGCTTTTTAAGTTAAAATACAAAGCGATGGCTGATAGTTATCTAAAAATAGGTACTCTTCACAGGTCAATTAAACAATGCAGTGTGGAAATTAGATGAAACACACTGCTTCCCTCCCTATTTTGTTTTAATCTGAAAACTGCCAGAAGTTTACTGTGTGTTTCTTCTCCACTTCCTCAGTTCTCATCCTGTACATGTATATTATACATATAATAGTAATATATATATATATATACATTACATATATATATATATATATATTACATATATATATACACTGCTGGCCATCCAAAATGCAACACCACGAAGGAAGCATCCAATAAGCATGAAATTTGCACCATACGTAGACTTCGATAGGAAATACAAATGAATATAATTTTAGCTCATATGCAAATCATGTGCGCCAGTAGCGCCACCTACAAGCGCTGTATAAGGGGAGAAGAGAAGGCTGTTTTTAAGTACAAGAATGGTTTTCACCCTGTATTTTTATGTGAGAAGCTTCAGTATGCCTCGTCGAAGAATACGGCAGCCATTCCAGCAAGTTTCTGAGTTTGACAGAAGACGACTTGTAGCTTATAGACAGGGTTGTTTGATTTAAATCGGCTTGATTTAAATCATGATTTAAATCACTTGATTTTTTTTAAAAAATCATTGATTAAAATCATTTTTTAATTTTGTCATTTCTTGAAGTTTTTTTTTAATATTTTTATGCTAAAATAACATGGAACAGAATAAATGTTTAAAATAATAAAATTTCACATCAAGACATCTTTAGAGTATATAAAAAAAAAACTGAAATCCTTTCCTTAACTCTCGGTCACTGGAGATAACACTATTCATTGCTTGGAGTATAAAATCAAGTAGCAATGACAACTGAGCAGTGTTGCCAACCTATTTTCTAATTTTATAGCTAAAAATCACTCAAAATATATCTAGAATTATCTACATTTTCTGTCGGTTATCTAAAAACATAGCTAGACAATATTTAACATTTTAATTGTTCTTGTGATCATTTATTGGGATCAGTGGTTGCAATACAGTTTTTACATGCATATTTCAAGCTACAAAAATTTAAAATACCTTTTGAAATGTTATTTATATGTGCTGTAATAATTTTTACCATAGAAATAAGAAAATTTGGTTCCTTCCTTTTTTTGTGATTTTTGCTGGCGCATACCAATATAGCAAACAATGTTGGGAATAGGATTGATGGGGCCCTTAAGCAGTTTAGCAGATTGGGCTCCCCCACCAATCCCTACCCTCACCTATTTTTTAAGGACTTAAAAAAATCACTCTGAGGTCTCTTAGGATCGTAGGGCCCCTGGGCATTATCCTCTTTGTCCTTCCCTCTCTTCAATTCCATTGTCCCTGTTGGAAATAATCAATACATCGCGATTCACGTTCCCGTGAGCGGGCGTTTATGCAAATTTAATATGAACGACTCTTCCCGTTCACCGGCGTGAACCGTGACGTTTTTCAACATGAGGTTTCATGCAAATCAGTTCTCAATGCGTACGCATCTGATTTGCATATCCGGGGGCGTTTCCGGAACTGTCCATTCTCGGATATATAGGGCAGAGGTTTCTTGAAGCAATCAGACATTAGTCAGACTTTGCAGACATTAAGGAGACGTCTGCAGGAGACATTGGAGATAGGTCGACAGTAGAAAGGTCGATCGAGATCAGACAGAAATGTTTTTGACAGAAGCACTGCGGAATATCTTTTTGACGACGGTTAATAGTCGAAACGGATGCAGATGTATTGAACGTTAAATTTACTTACAAACGTTCGGAAGCCGCTTTAAATATTTTCCTGATGTTATATCCTTTGGTTTCCCTTTACCAAGTGATGGTGGCTGAAATATACGCAACTGATAGAGGTAGTATAGTAATTTACTACCAAATGCTTCAAGGAATCTCTGTCTAGTCATTTACAACTAAAAATCTTTTGTACATAGTTTATTTTGATGTTTTACGGCATGGAAAATTACCAGGTATGTGTAATATGCTGAGTTGTGTTTTTCACCAAATAAAGTGAACGAAGTTTTCCTTTAAAACTGGACTTGTGTACTTTCATGACCCAGCCAACACTTATTGACTCTGACAGTGCGTGCTTTGCTATCTGCAAATTTTAAATTTTCCAACAGTAAAACGGTTACGGGGCCAGTTCAACGCCCAATAGAGTCATAAGTGCAAGTATCTTTAAAGAAATCGTTCCAGTGTTCAGATGGGGGCCGCACCTGGCACCATTTTGAAGTTCGTGTGAACAACGAAACGCAACAGTGTAAACGTAAACAGTGTACAAGAACTTTTACTTCTGCTTCTTCAAAACTACGAGTGGCCATGGAGGCAAGTAGAATGGAGTTGCTGACGCGGGACAACTACGTCACCTGGTGTACCGACATCTCATTCGTCCTCAAGGGAGAAGGATGTTTCAGACACGTAGATGGAAGTGCTAAGCCTATCGAAGAAGACGCAACCGCGAGTCGCCGCGACTACGATGATTTTTATCGCCGGAAAGACCGAGCATTAGCCATAATTTATCAGAGCTTATCCTCGGAATACAAGGAGTTGATAAACGTCACCGACGAACCTAGTCAAGTATGGAATACCTTGAAAGAACATTTTCAAGCGCCTTCCCGAGCCAACCTGGTTAGATTACTAGATGAGTTCTTCGACGTTCGGCCGGAGCCAGACGAGCCTGTTGACATTTTTTGCTCAAGACTGCGGAAGGCCGTGACGAGGCTTAAAGACGCGAAACACCCCATTGAAGACCTGTATGTAGCATTCCAGTCGATTCGGTACCTTCCGGAAGAATTCCGAGGTATCGTTCAGCTCATATATCGATGGAATGACTCGGACTTCAAGCTCAGCAAAATACAAGCAGAGCTAGCAGCGGAGGAGAGCCGGCTGAGGCAGCAAGCAAGTGACTTTTCCAAAACTGTGAGTTCAAATTCTGCATATTTTACTTCTAAGAAATTTGTAAATAGAGTAAAAGTATCTAAACCTAAATTTCCAAATGTATCTCATAATGTATCTAATGTAAATACTTCTAGTCATAATGTAAATATTTCTAAAAGTAAAATTAAGTGTTTTAAGTGTAATAAACTAGGTCATACTAAATCTAATTGCAGTAGAAATAATGGATCTAGTATTGTGGAATTTCTTCGGTCTCCACAGATTGAGGCTAATACTGTAATCGATCCTAGCGATAGACTCAGCTGGGTAGTAGACACTGCTGCTACGCGACATTTCTGTAATAACATTAAGTTATTTTCAAAATTTAATGAGTGCAAAGGCACTTCAATGTCGCTAGCAGTAGGGGATGTCGAAAGTCCAGTTGAGGCTATCGGGACGGTGGAAATGTATGTCCAATTTAAGGATAAGCAAAGTATTATCAAATTGGAAAATGTTATGTATTCTCCTAAACTTAGGAGAAATTTATTAGCTGCATCTGTTCTTGAGGAACAAAATTTTAGTTTTAATGGAGCTAATGGGGTTCTATGGTTTTTTACACCTAAAGGGGAGAAATTCTTTTATGCAAAAAGAAAGGATGGGTTCTATTTTTTAAAACCTAAGTATAGTACCCAGGAACAACATAACGTAGAAAACCGTCAATCTAAAGATAGGGATCGAGATAGAGACAAGAAACACAAAAAGGATAAGAAATCCAAGGATAGGGATCCTAGTGCTTCCATAAAAATAGACAAAGTAAAAATAGCACCTAATCTTAAAGAAACTGAATTTAAATCTGACAAAACAAAAACTAAGCAGAATAGAAATGTGGATAGTTCAATATCTAAGCCTAGCAGTTCAGTAACTGAACTTAATAGTACAAACTGTCTTTGGCATAAACGATATTGTCACATAAACGCTGAATATCTTCTCCAAACCAGCAAAGTTTCTGCCGTAAACGGACTTCCTAGGCTTAAATACAAAAAGTTAAATTGTAAATCGTGTAAATTGGCTAAGTCTAGGAGAGTATCATATAAACCCACCGGTAGGATAAGGTCCACTAAACCATTGCAATTGTTACACATGGATGTGTGTGGTCCCTTACCCACAGCCTCATATGGTGGGAACAAGTATGTCTTAACTATAACAGATGATTATAGTAGAAAAGTTTTTGTTTACCTCATGAAACAGAAGTCAGAAGTATTTTCACATTTTAAAGAGTTTCAGGCCAGAGAAGAAAGGCAGTTAGGTACTAAAATTCTATGTATCCGGACGGATAATGGGATGGAATTCTGCCATGATAAGTTCAAAAATTACCTGAAGGATATCGGTATTAAGGCTGAGAGGACTAACACATATACCCCACAGCAAAATGGAGTATCAGAGCGATTCAACTTAACCGCATTTGACTGTGTTAGAGCCATGTTGAACGACAGCAAATTACATGACAGATTCTGGGCGGAAGCAATATTGTGTTTTGCATACACTAAAAATCGAATATGTCACAAATTTAAGACAAAAACTCCACATGAACTCTACAGTAGTAGAAAACCTTCAGTCAAACATCTTAGAACCTTTGGTTGTAGAGCATATGTAGGCAAACCCAGTCAGCTCAGAAAGAAGTTAGACATGAAAGCTACAGAAGGGGTGATGGTAGGCTATGCTACTAAAACTAAGGGCTATAGGATATTTTTGTCAGGAGAGAAACGAACAATTGAGACCTGCAATGTGAGGTTTGATGAGGGTGATGTAGAGGAAGGCATCCTGGACCCAATTTGTCCCAGAAATATCTCCTCAGGGATATCAAGAGATAACCTTTCAGAATACTCCGACGGGGAATATCCGATAGAGCAGTCTGATGGGGGGGGGGGGGGCAGGAGAGAGTGAAGACACTGGTGACGATCCATCTGAATCCAGTGAGGAAACGGACTCTCCTGCTGACTCCAGTATGACTCCTTGCTCGGATATTGCTTGGCAGCGAAAGACGGTTCCAAGACCCGATGGGAGTAGAACCGATGTGTATTATTACGCTCAAGGAGATAATAAAAGGCTGAGGTCGCACAATGATGTTAAGAAATATTGTGATAAAAGGAATATACAATTTGATCAGCAACTGTTTAATTTTCGGGAAAATAAAGGTCTTAAAAGGGTCAGAGGCAGACCAGAAGCAAGCAATATTGAAATAAATATACCAAAAGGGTACAACGCTGCTATAAAATCTTCCCAGTCCGAAAAATGGTGTAAAGCTATGGATGAGGAAATGGCCGTAATGCAAGAGAGGGGTGTCTGGGAACTAGTTCCTGCATCCACCTCACAAAAGCATATAGGCAGTAGATGGGTCTACACCATTAAGAAAGACGAGAATGGGAAAATCAAGAGGTTTAAAGCTCGTTTGGTAGCCCAGGGGTATGGTCAGAAAAAGGGAGAATCATACGATGAAGTTTTTAGCCCTGTTGTTAACTTCAACTTAATTAGAGCATTCTTCTCAATTTTCGTATGCATGCTTGGCTGGATGCATTTCCAATTAGATATCAAATCTGCCTATCTCTATGCTAAATTGAGTCAAAAGGTATATATGAAACAGCCTCAAGGTTATGTCAATCAGGAACAGCCTGATTATGTTTGTTTGTTGAAGAAAGCCATTTACGGTCTTCATCAAAGTGGAAGAGAATGGTTTAATGAACTTGACACCAAATTAAAAGAATTAAATTTTTTAAAACTTCAATGGTGTAATTGTGCATATATTTACAATAGCAAAGTTCTTATGCTAGTCTATGTAGATGACATAATTCTCTTCTCAAAGTATCAAAGGGACATAGACCACATTGTTTCATTACTTAGCATAGAATTTGATATCAAGGTATTAGGAAAAATTAGAAAACTTTTAGGCGTGGAATTTAAAGAGTGTGACAATAAATTTTTTATACATCAAAGTCAGTATATAGATAAAGTATGTCAAATGTTTCAACAGTATAAATATCCAGTTACTTCACTTCCCATTTCTAAAGGGAATATTCTAAGTAAAATAGATTGTCCAAAGACAAGTGAAGAAATAAAGCAAATGCAAAGTTTTCCTTATAGGAGCTTAATTGGGTGTTTGGCTTTCATATCTAGTAGGACTAGACCTGATATTTGTTACGCCATCAATATATTATCTCAATTTCAAGAAAACCCTGGAATTAAGCATTGGGATGCATTGTTAAGACTTTTAGGATATGTTGAAAAGACTAAAAACTATGTGTTGAATTTATCTAACATTCAGGAGTTAAAATTAAATTGTTACTCAGATTCTGACTTTGCTGGAAACAGAGATGACCGTGTTTCACTTGGAGGCATGATACTCTTTATTGACAATGTACCTATTTCTTGGCGTACCTTTAAACATAAGTGTGTCAGCTTATCAACCATGGAAGCTGAATATGTATCACTAACTGAAGCCGCTAAGGAAATGGTATGGGTACAAAACATAATAGAAGAATGTCATTTACTTGGGTTAAACTTTAATAAAAGTAACAGTGTTATTTTTAGCGACAACCAAGCAGCCATTAATTTTTCTAACTCTCCAATTGAAAACAACAGAACTAAGCATATTGATGTTAGATATCATTTCCTAAGAAATTTAATAGTCAATGAATCTTTTAATGTTAAATTTGTAAATAGTAAAGATAACTTAGCAGATTACTTTACTAAACCAATGACTAAGGAAATAATACTTAAATTTTGTAATAAAATTTTTAAAAACTAGATCAAAACTTTTTGAGATTAAATGTTTAGTCTAAAGAAAATTTTAAGTACTAAATTGAATTTACAACTTGGGAATTTTTTTTAAAGATGTCATATATATACATTATTGTTTATCTTAAACCTCATTGATATAAGATAGTATATCTTGAGTATAAATTTTTGTGATATTGAATCTTTTTCACTTTACACCTTTGTATATACATCCATTTTCCATGACCCGCATGATGCTAAATAATAGCTTATGTGTATAAAATTTTGTATTTTTCAACTTGGTAAAAAGTATGTGTTGAAAGTTTTGATAAAGGAATTTTATTATCTAATTACTTGCATCATGTATTTTTAAATATTTGGTATATCAATGCAGTCTAATAGTATTAATTATGTATACTTATATTGTGTTAATAGACTAAAATTTTTTTTTTAAGCTTTTTGAATTATAGTGTTTATACTCAAATTTAAAGTAAACTTAAATTCTATGCTTATACAAAATCTTAATCTTTTAAAGTTGACTTGTTTAAAATGATAATGTGCTTATACTTAAATTTTGGATACTTATAATTAAATTTAAACTAAAATTTAAATTTTTGAATGCTGATACTTAAGCATTGAAGTTGTGTTGTATATAAATTTCTACTTGATGTGAAATGTTGTTGTTACAATATTGTCGACAATACTTAACTATTTTTCAGATGCTATAAGTACTTATGCATTTTATTTTAAATTTAATAATGATATAATACTTTAAATTTTTTCCTTCATTATGTTTGATAGGATACTGGGGGCCTTGGTGTTTATTGATATACCTTGGTTTCTCAGAGTAAGTTTTCTTTTGCATATGCATTGAGACTTAAGGATTTGCATAAGGGGGCCGATTGTTGGAAATAATCAATACATCGTGATTCACGTTCCCGTGAGCGGGCGTTTATGCAAATTTAATATGAACGACTCTTCCCGTTCACCGGTGTGAACCGTGACGTTTTTCAACATGAGGTTTCATGCAAATCAGTTCTCAATGCGTACGCATCTGATTTGCATATCCGGGGGCGTTTCCGGAACTGTCCATTCTCGGATATATAGGGCAGAGGTTTCTTGAAGCAATCAGACATTAGTCAGACTTTGCAGACATTAAGGAGACGTCTGCAGGAGACATTGGAGATAGGTCGACAGTAGAAAGGTCGATCGAGATCAGACAGAAATGTTTTTGACAGAAGCACTGCGGAATATCTTTTTGACGACGGTTAATAGTCGAAACGGATGCAGATGTATTGAACGTTAAATTTACTTACAAACGTTCGGAAGCCGCTTTAAATATTTTCCTGATGTTATATCCTTTGGTTTCCCTTTACCAAGTGATGGTGGCTGAAATATACGCAACTGATAGAGGTAGTATAGTAATTTACTACCAAATGCTTCAAGGAATCTCTGTCTAGTCATTTACAACTAAAAATCTTTTGTACATAGTTTATTTTGATGTTTTACGGCATTGAGAATTACCAGGTATGTGTAATATGCTGAGTTGTGTTTTTCACCAAATAAAGTGAACGAAGTTTTCCTTTAAAACTGGACTTGTGTACTTTCATGACCCAGCCAACACTTATTGACTCTGACAGTGCGTGCTTTGCTATCTGCAAATTTTAAATTTTCCAACAGTCCCCAACCTATACAGTACAAAAACTAAGGCTTTTTGGTACTTTTTGCTCTTGATCACAGTAGAAAAAAAAACTTTGAGGAAATTTGTAGCTCCACCTCTGATAAGAATATAAAACACTTTATTTCCACATTAACGAATCATAATCCGCATCTGTAAAATTTGAAGTGCCTGACTGAGAAACAATAAAACTTCATTTGTTGTACATTTTCGATATGTAACCATAGCTTCTATGTCCTTCAAAAATGGGGGGGGGGGGGGGGGGTAATCATGACATTTCCCATATGCGTGTGTCTTAATAGTCCTAATTTAAATGTTAAAATGGCATTCAGTAGCTTTATTTTCATTCTATACCGGAGTTTTGTTTTTACGTAACTCAAGCTAGTAAAAAACTGTTATGCTCCTTTTGAGACAATTACCAACACCATCTCAATGTTACACAAAAAATATTTGATTTTGGTGAAATTTCATAAAATTATCTAGATTTTTTGGCATTATCTAGATGCCTATTTTCATTATATAGATTACGTCAAAATTATCTAGATTTGTAGTCATGATGTAGATGCCCATTTTCATTAGCTGGATAAAGTCAAAATTATGTGGATAATGTGTTAAATTGTAAGTTTTTATTATATAAATGAAAAAGGTATTAAATATCAATACTTAAAAACATCATCTTTCTCTAAAATCTTGACTTTTTAATTTGTCATAATCCCTTCCCTTTTTTTCAAGTCCTTCATAATATCAAACCTAATTGATTTTGAGATATCATAGCTCTTTATTAATATAAATGCAAATAAAGAACTTAAAACCGCATAATAGTTCCATATAATTAATATAGCCTAGATTTATAAATTGAATAAAATAACCCAATTAAAAAAAACCCTATTTATTTAAAAAGTCTTTGGTTTTTTAACCCCTGCATATTTTTTTTAATCTTATATTAATATATATTAAATTAAATTTTTTTAAATTATACAGTACACACACACACACACACACACACACACACATTAATATAGTCTAACCTATCTTCTGATCTGAAAAATATAAAAAATTGATTTTGAAAAAGGGTAATATAAATCGAAAAAATCAGATTTAAATAAAAAAAATCCAATTTTTTTGATTTTTTTAAAAAAATCATGATTTTTATCCACCCTGCTTATAGAGATTGCGGATTATCCTTCCGAGAAATCGGTGCTCGTGCTGGACGAAATCAAGCCACAGTGATACGAATATAGAATCAGTGGGTGCAGGAGGGACGGATCAACCGACAGGAACGATTGTACCAGCCTCATCGCACCACCGAGCGTGAGGACAGGCATGTTGTGCGCATGGCAATGATGGATCGCACTGCAACATCAACAACCCTAGCACAAGAATTAAGGTCTGCTGCATAACAATCTGTGTCAGCACGTACCATTCGACGTCGTCTGCAGCAATGGGCAATTTCAGCAAGGCGTCCATTGCTGTGATTACCTTTGACTCCAGACCATAGGCGTATGCGGCTGCAATGGTGTGTTGAACGCCGGACATGGGCAAATGAATGGCACGACATTGTATTTTCAGACAAATCACAATTCTGCCTGCAACACCTCGATGGTCGTATCCGGGTTTGGCGGCACCGTGGCGAGAGAGTGCATAACTCTTGCATTATGCATCGCCGTACCGGCCCTTCACCTGGCGTTATGGTTTGGGGTGGCCATGGATTTTACTCCCGCACCCCCCCCTAATATGCATTGCCGGTACACTCAACAGCCACCGCTACATTTCTGAAGTTTTGGAGCCTGTTGTCTTACCTTACCTTCAAGGCTTGCCTGCGGCCAAGTTTCAACAGGACAATGCGAGACCACACGTGGCACATATCGTTTAACATTTTTTCAGTGCCCACCAAGTTCCACTGCTCCCTTGGCGCGCCCTTTCCCAGATCTGTCGCCCATTGAACACGTCTGGTCGATGATTGGCAAACGACTGGCCCAGCAAACACCACCAGCTGCTACGACAGATGAAGTTTGGCAACGTGTGGAAGCAGTATAGACTGACATACCACAAGAACACATCAAAAGTCTCTTTCTTTCAATGCCGAAGCGTGTAGCAGCAGTTATTGTCAGCCATGGCGAATGCAGAAAATACTGATTTCTTCGTGTTCCGCAAGTCGAACGGGGCTGTATTTCAATCAATTCATCCTTGTACTTTATGTTCTTTGTCCAATAAATTTGGCTTTGATATCTCTTATCTTTCATGGTGTTGCATTTTGGATGGCCAGCAGTGTATATATATACATATTAAGTATATATAACTATCTGATCTATTTTACAGCAAATCTGTGTAATAGAATGTTCACTAAAATAATACTGTCTACTGGCCACTTACTATTAAGTGAAAATTTGAATTTTCATATCTACCGATGGTATGCAGGCAATTTTCTTTACCATTGTGTAAAAATATGTACAACTTAAATTTCATTGGACCAATTGAAGTTTTAATACATAAAACATGCACTTTGCAAACACTGTGTATAGGGATACCATTGAACAAACAAGGGGCATCTTTGAACAAATGAAGAAACATGTGATTATTCATAGTTTTTACTGAACATTTTCTATTCTAGTTCTGCTTTTACTTCCTTCACTATATCTTTGTTCACTATTTTAGATCTTGTCTGATTTTTAACAGAAGTTCTAACCATTTTATTGTAAAACAAAACATATGTTGGAAAATGGCTACAATTCACATTAATTTTTAATACTAAAAAGTCAGAATAAGTTTTTGAAGAAAGATTCAACCCTATATTAAATAAAGATAATAACATGTTAAATAAGAGTAATTAAAAGCGTTGCTTATGTGGTTGATTATCTGATAATTGCCAATTTTTACACTTGAGATTTAAAAATATGATAATAAGGTAGATATTTATTGCAATATCTGTTTAGTTTTGTTCTATATTCTGTTCTATGTATTTTTCAACAATAAAGTATTTTTAATGATATTAAATATACTTTTTGACAAACTTGCATTTTTATGAAGTCAAATTTAAAAATACGTCTTTTTTTAGTACATAAATGTGAGTTATGCCTAATGCATACTTTGTTTCTCAATGTTAGTTTCGATTTTCATGTAGAACAAAAGCAAACCCATATGTCATTTCTGTTACATGAGCGAAATGAATATTTATTAAAATTCCATTGCGATCCTCCATTAGAAATCTTTCCCAAGAAATTATTCCAAGCAAAAGTTTCTAGGAACTACAAGGTAGGATCAAAAAATTTGGAGACTGGCTTACTTGATGGATATGGTTTATTGATATCACACAACCACCTTTAAAGTACTCCTCCTCTGCAGCTATGCAGTTCTGCCAGTGCGAGTACAGTTGCTGAAAACATTCCTGGAAGCCTTTGGACGAGATTGTCTTCAGTGTGTCTGTCGCAGCTTTCTCAACCTCAGATGCACTCTTGAAACAGCGTCCTTTGATGGGAAAACATTTTTGAGACGGGAAAACAGGTAAAAAGGTACGGAGGGTGTGGAAGGGTTGACGTTCCATGTTTGGCCAATGCAGACTGCACCATGAAAGACCGATGAGCGGGGGCATTGTCATGTTGTAGCACCTAATTCTTGCTTTTTCAGAGTTCTTTGCATTTTTGACAGGTAGCATCATGGAGACGAGCCAGGATCTATGTGTTCTTCTCCTTGTTCACTGTTGCCCCTTCTGGTATGAACTCATAATGCACCAAGCCCTTCTGGTCAAAAAACACCTCCAGCATTATCTTCCCCTTTGAACAGTCCAAATGGAACTCTTTTAACTTCGACGATGATGGTGACTTCCATTGTGAGGATTGCCGTTTCGTTTGTGGGTTGTACAAGAAACACCACATCTCATCACCGGTGATAATTTTTGAAAGGAATGTTGGATCTTTGTCAGCAACGTCAATCAGTTCTCCACAGATCCACATGCTCTCATTATACTGATTTTCGGTTAGCATTTTTGGGGCAATGTGTTGACATACACGATGCATGTTCAGTTTGTCCATCAGGATAGCTTGGCAGCTTTCGTACGAAATTCCTGCTTTTTCAGCAATGACGTTGATGGTTTGATGTCGGTCGGCAAACAGAATTTCTGCCAAATTTCGAATGTTGTCCTCTGTAATTGATGTTGACGGCCACCCAGTCTGCAGATTGTCTTCTATGGATTCACTGCCATCCATGAATCGGGAGTGCCATGAAAACATTTTCGCATGACAAATTGCTCTCTCACCGTACACCTGCTGCAACATGTGCAATGTTTCTATCAGTGATTTCCCCAAATGCTGGCAGAATTTGATATTCACACGTTCTTCAAACGCCATTTCTGTTTTTGATGAACGCGAACAACTACAGTTCACTGACACGTATTCACTGACATTGTCTGGAAATACACTGCATTGCAGACCTGCTTCTTTCTTTTCACATCTCACGTCACATGAGACTCTACTCCAATGTAAAATAGTTCCCCTCTCTTCCAATCAGGGTTGGAGATATAAGCACAGTCTCCGAACTTTTTGATCCTACTTTGTATAAAGTTGAAAAAGAAATTCCTTAAAATTAACAATTATCAGTTATTTAGCCATATATCAATTATGGGTGTTCTGATATCCAATACCAATTATCGGTTTCGCAGATATATTGGTATTTTTCTGTTAACAACAATAAACCGATATTTGAGAACCGATAGATCCAATATTTTTTCTTCTTTTTTTTTTGTACTTCAACATTGAAGAAATGGGCTTTTTTTAACTGCCTTTCATCCTGCAACAGAATGATATGCAGAAAGATGATAAAATACAGAAATACCTTATTAGCCTAAAAGATAGACACTGGAGGCCAGGGGTAGTCTGTTGCATTCTGTACATCTGCAGGAAAGGGAAACTAAAGTCAAAGATTATAAGGCACTATGCTCAAATGTGTATAGTCAATGGTCCCACCCTTCTGTTATTTATTTATCTTTAGAATGGTATGGGGATCTTTAACTCTTGATACATAAATGAAATCCCTTTGTGAAATTGAGTGAGTTGGCTATAAGCAAGCCACAATAAACATTCCTAGACAGAAATATAGTATAGATACCTATTGTACTTGATGTTTCCAGTTGAAGACAGATTTGTCAGATTGGGCTACATTCCACTAATCAGGCTACTTTTCTACTCTTATCATGACTTTTTGAAGCATGAAATAGCTCAAAAACTAATTTGAATTAAGAAAATAAATAAAAAATCAGAGGTACACATTTTTGAGTCTTGTCGTACCTGTGTATCAAATTTCATGATAATACAATTAAAATTAACAGAATGCAATAGGCGAGACATTTGTTAAGAATGGATAGCAACAGAATCAGAAAGAAAATTTTTATGTCCACACCGATCGGAAAAATATCTAGATGACGACCAAAGTTGAGATGGATTGATTGTGTAGATATGGACTTTGAGGTGTTGAATATTAAAAATTGGAAAAGCGTTGCTTCCAGGAGACAACTTGGAAGAATCTTTTGAAGTAGGCCATAGCCCACAGTGGGCTGTTGAGCCATTGGTGATGATGATGAATAAAATCCTTCACTTTTATGTTGCTGCTTGTATTATGATTCTATTTCCTCTAATACTATTCAATGGATTTTCTTGATTTATATGTCAAAATGCGCATTTTGATTTTATGCCCTGTTTTAGTTATTTTGTTCCTGAAATTCATATAAAATTTTTTAAGCATCTTAAATATAAAAAAATGTTTCAAAAGAAAAAAAGGTATAAAAATACAAATAAAAATATTCACAGTGGCATTTATCCTCATGATTTATATGGCAGTAAGTATACTTCTGTTAACATCTGTTGACTGAAAAAAGAGACACCCATTTGGTTGTACCTAATGATTCTTATCCACCCTCTTAGTACAGGGAGCTTGTGCCAAATTTTCACATGCAATGATCTCAAGTGTTGACCCCAACTTGATCATTCTATAATCTTTGCACACTAAATTAGGGCAAAGGAAAAATTTTGTCAAAACCATGGACTATAACAGCTCACTATTTTATTATCTTAGAGCCAATTTTCCACAGTTATGTGACACCAAATTTAAAGCAATTATATTCGTTGTTCACATATGTGAAAGCTTTATAGAAATAGACCCTTTAATGAAGTGCTATGTGGTGCAGGGCTCCTAGGCAAAAGTAAATTTTGGGCCCTCCACACTCCATAAAACTTTCGTAGTAAAAAATGGGCATTCAGCCTGAAGATGAACTCTTAGAGTTTCGTGGGTCTCCAGCATTTGTCTACTTTGCTGATTTAAAAAAAAACAGTCTTGATGTGGTGATGAAAAATATGCTACGGTTACTTTCTGGATACAGTAAGAAAATTGTTTGCTATAATTTAGCATGAAGGATACTCTGTATTCTTCATGCCAGATTGCAGCAAGCAATTTTCTTTGTAACTACAAAGCAGAGAATTACAAACTAGTGTGAAGCATGATTTCATGTTACAAACAACTGGGATGCAATATGTCCTTAATTCATTTTTGGCACTCTCGTCTTGAATTTTTTCCCCTAATTATCATGGTTTAGTGTATGACGAACACGAAGAATGTTTCCATAAAGATATCTTAAGTATAGAAAAATGCTACCAAGGACAATGTTAAGCCCAGCAATGTTAGCAGTATAGTGTTGGAATGCCATTAGAGTGGAGAAACACCTGAGGAGATTCATACAAAAAGAGAGCATTATACATGAAATTATGTCCATGTTGTAATCCTTAAACATAATCATTTACTTTTAATGATCTGAGAATAAACTTCCAGTGATTGTGTTGCATGCAGTTTATATTGCATTATGCCAATAATAAAACACACTATATAGTGTGTTTTATTAAAATTGATTTATCTCGGAAATCTGAGCTAAGCTATCATTTTTATGGTCATTTTCGAACTCAGTATATAAAAAATATTAACAAATAACTTATTTAATTTCTGAAACAAATGACTTCAAACTTGTAGACCAGCATAATTTCTCTTTCTCTCTCTCTTGTGTTTAAATGTTAGTAAAAATACTTTGTTTTGTGTTTTATATTGAAATTTAAAATTGTGTTAATTCTACAAAATTTTCTGTGCAAAGTTTTAATGAACATATTAGCTTTATTAATTTTCCTCAAAATGCATTTAAATTGCTAAAAGTTTTTTAAATGTAACAGTATCTGAACATTTGTCCTACAAATGCAAATCAATAACATGAATAAACATCTCATTTGGTGATTGTTTAGGCCCAGAAGGTTCTGTTGGAGAAAAGTCTCAGTCTCAGTGGGTGAAGAAAATTAGTTTAGTGGATAGCAGAACACCAGTAACTGATGTCAAGTTTTCACCCAAGCATCTGGGTTTGCAGCTGGCAACTTGTTCTGCTGATGGTGTTGTTCGTATATATGAAGCACCAGATGTTATGAATCTCAGCCAGTGGTCACTGAATCATGAAATTCAGTGCAAGCACCCTTGCAGTTGCATATCTTGGAATCTTAGCAGGTCAGATATTTTAGTTTGCATAAATATTTGTAGTTTACTTAAACCCTTTATGTTCTGTTGGGGTGATATGAAGTGTAGCTGTTTTTAGTGTACATATCAGTTCAAACCGCTTTGATGCTTTAGAGCAGGCGTGCCCAACCCATGACCCTTGGACCATATGTAGCCCACCTGACGGTGATCTACGATGTGAAGCTTCCAAAAATATATTTTTAAATATATATAGAAGCACAAAATAGTATAGTGTATAGCAACTCCTGCTACACCTCTCTGAAAGTTGTTCATAAGTTCAACAAAAAGGAACTGATTTATATTTCTTTGTGGAAACTGATGGAAAGCCTGCTTGATTGATATGTCAAGAATGAGTATCTGATGTTAAGGAGTACAATTTGACGAGACATTATGACACGAAACATACAATCCAATTTGCCAGTTTTCATGGTCAGCTATGCACAGGTAAACTGAATATTGAAGTGACATAGGAAGGCAGAGGTGCTAACATGCAAATTTTACTCAGTAGCCTTGAATGAAAGCATGGATTTAATTCATACTTATCAGCTGGCTCTTTTCATTTGTAGGATCGTGACAAACAAGTTTTTGAAGATCTGTTGGCTTTATGTCCCTTGAAATTAACTATGAAATAAACTAACATTTTGAAAGCTATGGAAATGACTTTTTGCTTTATTTATCAGGAACATTTTTGTTCAAAATCTGTTGGTTTTGAAAATGTCACAAGTTATCAGTTATCATAAATATTGTGAATTTCATCTAAGCAATTGATCATTGACAGTTTTAAAATTTTCTACAGACTGAATGGGATGCTAATCATACTGACATTACCTATTACTCCTATATCTGGTGTTAACCATTTCAAAAATTTTCACAAGAATGTTTGAGTTGGAAGATGCCATCTAAGAGTTAATGACAGCAAAAGGCAAGCCAGCATGACCTCCAGAGTTTGGTGATCTGAAGTATTTGGCTGACTTTCTTTTCCTTACGGATATTTCTTCTCATTTGAATGAGTAAAATTTGAAGCTTCAGACAGAGTAGTATCAACTGGTACAAGTCCTGTTTAATGACATCAAAGCCTTGAAGATTAATTTCAAACTCTTAGAAACTTCAAGACCAGAATGTAACTACATTCAGACTTAGTTATAACGAACATCAAAGGACTGGGGTTTTTCATTCTTGCAGTCATTATTTGTTACAACCATTATTCAATATAACTATTTCTCAAAAATCTTACCTTGGTATAACTAACCATTAATATAGTTTATATGCATAATTTATAATTCAATATAAAATCAACCACTATTATTTTTAAGATTTTAAAAGAGGTTAATATTTAGTGGAATAAGATATGTAATTAAAATTGAATTCCTCTTTATTATTAATGATATACATAATATAAAAGTACTACATGCTTATAAAAACAATAGCGTACATTTTATACTCAATTTATCAATGTATGTAGTTAGTGATAGATGCCTGAGTAATAGATGTATTAGTGATAGATGTTAAAGATCATATATCTAAGTTTGTTTAATAATGCTTAAAGCATAGTAAACAATTCCTATTAGGGTTCTCGCTGCTGATTGCCATTTTGCTAGATTGTGATAAAATGTTTCATTTAGCGAGTAAATAAATGATCAAATTCACCAAATTGCGAGTGGCCTAATTATGGATAGTTTATCTTTTTCAAAGCTTCCTAAATGTTTTTGCTGTTATTTTTTTAAATGCCTGAAACAGAAACTAATAAAAATAATTTTCAATCATGCTTGTGCAAAATATTAGCGATTGCGAATGTTTTTATTTCTTTTCTTCTTTTTAAGTATCTCGGTTATAGCGAACATCAAAGGACCAGGGAATTTTTATTGTTGCAGTTATTTGTTACAACCATTATTCAATATAACTATTTCTCAAAAATCTTACCTTGGTATAACCAAGGTTCGTTTTAAGTTTCTTTTCCTTCAAAATTAGCACAGCATTAGGTGAATCAAAAGTAGAAAAGAAAGAAGCAAACCCTCTCCGTACCCTCCAATTATTGCATAATAGGCAAACTAAACTTGCTTATTTTCATGTTATGGTTAATTTAAAAGAAATATTTTGCAAAATTAATCAAATGCTATAAAAGTTAACTATGATGGAAGGGTGACATGATTCTTATAGTTAATATCCTCATGCAATGCTTTGGATATAAAGGCATTTATTATTATTATTTCAGATTATCAAATCGTAAGTTTGTATATACTATGGTGATATTTATTCTAAGCATGAGCGCCTATAGGGGAGGGTAAAGGGCAGGGGCAACTATTCAGGCGGGCCGCGTGGACCCCCTTGATCAAGCACTTCAAATTCTTTTAGTTATATAGGTTAATAACAATTTTAAAGGAAATTATCTGAAATTTATTTCAACTAAAAGTCGAATTATTGGAAATAAGTGATAAAATTGTCACTACATGGCAGCACTAAAGCTTTGACTTTCAAAAAAATCTCTTATACCCTTTTCATACTATATTAAATTTATAGGGGAAAATACTACATTACAGGGAAAGATGAGGGATTTTAATGAGAGCCGCGTCCCGTTATCGCCTCTGGCTGATAGAACGAATGGTATGCTAATATAACGGCAATAGAAATTTCAGTTAAAAAAGCAGATATTGCAATATTCCAATCCGATGTGAGCCGCGCCGGTTACCGCGGCTCTCATTCAAAGAAGCCAGAAGAAACTGTTGGAAATTTGGTTTTGTTTACGTTGCGATTCTCGTTTCGCAGGAGCATGACATCATTAATTCCAAATGATTTTTCTGTTCTCGTGAACGAATCGCGATGTAAACAAACTGGGCTTATCATGCAAATCACCTTCTCGCCGCTCACGCATCCTGCTTTGCATATCCAGAGGGCGTTGCCGGCAACGATTGTGTTCTGGAACGCACCTATCGTCGGATATAAATGCTGGACACATTTTTGGTTTAAGCAGACGCATAGATCGACTTTAAGGAGATCGATGAGATGGACGCATCGATCAACTTGCAGAGAGATCGATGAGACGGACGGATCGATCAACTTTCAAACAGATTGATCGGATCACGGAGAGATCGACATTCAGACCTTGTAAAGGTAGTTTCCTAATTTAAAGTCTAGTTCAAAGAAGTCGAATGTTTCGATAATGTTTATCGTTGACGCGGATGTTTGATCCAAGTAATGGTGGATCTTATGTTTTTATGGTTCTCAGTCAAAGAGACCATGTTGTTCCATGTTGTGGACTTTGTGCAATGTTAATCCGTGAAGTTTAAAGTTTTAGCCATAGCGTGTGACCAGCTTGATTGGTGGCATCGGGAAATGCCGTAGCGCGCGCGCATGTGACCAGCTTGGCTATTGGTGGCATCGGGAAATGCATGAAGCTTATGCAAGTCTAAAAAGTTTTTGTTCTACTTACCCGTGTATTTCAAGGATTGCTTAAACCTAGAATGTGTCTGAGTGTGGAACTATTCTGAAATTTTACACTTAAGCTTGAGAGCTCAAATATTTGTATATAGTATGTTTGCTTTGTGTTACAATGCCAGAAATTCATGTAAGCAAAGGCAATGGATTCGCTTCTTAATAAAAGTGATTTGAATTAAATTGGAACTGCTTTTTTCTACACCTCTACAATTAGTTTGTATTAGTTTACAATTGCCATTGACGTTGTTACTACTGTTACTCTGCTTACATACGTAGTCATTCAACTCTAATTTTTAATTTCTTCTCGCAGCTTATCAACGAGATACATTCTAATTTATTTATATTAGAATATTATGTACCTTGTTGCATTTACCAGCAGAAACGAATACCATGAACGACTGACTCGAATTGGCTAAGTTTCGCTAATTTGGCCTCAAATTTTTCTTGATAAATGAGTGTTCTCTCTCTCGCTTCTTTTTAATATAATAAATTTGGATGTTTAAATAAATATTTGAAAATAAATTACTGTATTTATGTAATTCTGATTTATTTTATTGATCCTATTGACCTAGTTCTTTCAGTTTTGGTTCATGAAGAAATAGTTTAATAGTATTAGATACAGAAAATAAAAATTCAAAAAAGTTTTGATATATATTTTGTGCTTTTTACTTAATTGAATAAATGGGGGTTATTTATGGTATTTTGGGGGGTTCCCTTCTTTGTCTTCAGTAGAAAAATGCATTGTTTGGGGCACTCAGTTTAGTTTCGCTGCGTAAGCGCCTGGACAGGGAGGGGGGGGGATTTTTGATGTAGGGTGGTTTTGTCCTTCGGAAAGAGGATCATTTCTGATTTAGGGTAGTTCTATGCTTTGTTTATGATGAATTTCAATGCGTTTGACCTCTTAATTGTTTAAAAGTCACGAGAATTGTATTTGTGGCATGCCCGTGAATATTTTTAGTGACACTTTAAGAAATGTGTTGTCTGAGGGGCTGGGTGTCTTGATTTACTCAGCTGTTTTACTTTTTCAGCTATTTAACATTAAAGATTAAAAAAATTATAAATATTTGTTAAAGAATGTTAAAAATCAATTTTCAACCTGATACTTAATTCTTTGACCTGACGTTGTTTTCCGTAACCCCCCCCCCCCCCCCCCCCCTTCACCGGCGACTACTCAATCCCCTGGTTTTGCTTCTAATTTCATTGAAGACCTATATTGCTCCGATACTCCCTAGGCGTAAATTTTACTTGAGGTAGTCCTAAAATATTTCTCATCTCGCTTCCTAATTAAGCGATTTTGAATCTACTGGTGGCTATAGTCTCTGCACTATCTATACGCATATCATCTGGACATAGATATTGTTTAGTATTATAACTTTTAGTTTAACTAGCCCGCACAATTTTACATCTCGGTTCCTAAATTGAGCGATTTTGAATCTTCTGGTAGCTACAGTCTTTGTACCATTTGAATATACATATATTTCGTATCAATCCCCTGGGCGTAACTTTTACTTTAAGTAGTCCCCCTCTAATTTTACATCTCGGCTCTTAATTGAACAATTTTGATTCCGCTGGTGGCTATAGTCCCGGCACCATTTGTACATGTGAACTGCATATACATATTTATTGTGTGAGCTCCCTGGGCGTAACTTTCAGTTCAGTTAACCCCCCCCCCCCCCCCAAATTTCTTATTTCGCCTTTTAATTGAGTGATTAGATTTTGCTGGTGGCAATCACTTAGATATACAACCTTATTATGTCAACCCTCTGGGCGTAACTTTTACTTTAAGTAGCCTCAATTTCATATTTCGGTTTTACAAAAATGCATCGCCTTAATTCCTGAAATATCCATGCACGACATTTTGAAGCCGTACAATGTTTACATTTTCCACTACAGACTTTACACACACACGTCGACACACAAACATCGTCTGTTATTATGTAATATGAAACAACCGTGGTGGAAGAGGGGAGACCCTCCTCTTTTTCATATTTACATTTTTATCTATCTTAGTGACTCTTGCTCCGATTTTAATGCAATTTTCACACTGTATTTTGTACTCTACAATGGACCCACTCGATCTGCTCACTCTAAACTTTGATCCACTTTTGTTGCACCTGTGCAACGAGCTAACTACTTATTGCTATAGAAACCGATTGCTATATATAGTGACTGCTAGCAGGCAGAACTCGCTAATATCATTTTAAAGACGAATAGAGATAAGCATAAAGCATAAGAATTTTCTGTAAATTCTAAATTCTTAAACTTGTATTAAAAATAGTTTTTCCGTTTCTACATATAAAGGCCGTAGATTTAGTTGGGTTTTGCTCTCTAATTATGTTACTGTTTGGGTTACAAGGATGATCAGGTACAAAACTATTAGCCATAGAGTGTATATGAGAGAAATTGTGTGCATTTTGGTTGTAAAAACATTTGTGTTAATTTACGTTAATAAAAAATACTGCACATGCATACGACTGAGAGTATTTAATTTTTACAAATTTATTTAGAAATGTATTCAAATAATTTCCATGGTTACAATATGCTCTTATGCATTTTAAGGAAACTTGCACACGTATATCAGCACAAGTAAAATAATAAATTGGTATACAGCTGTTTCGAGGTAACGCCGGAACCAATTTATCAGTGCCGGACGAACTTGAAGTCTAAAAGACATAGTTGGCACAAACTGAGGGATATATATACATAAATACATAGATGAATGCCTCCCTCTACATCTTGCTCACGAGCCGCCACTGGTAATGGGGACACTCGCCCTTTCCAGGACATTTAAGATCACAAAGGTAGATATTAAGCTAAATATGTTCCACATAAAAAAAAACATTTTCTCAAAAATATCATTGAGTTTGCCCCCTCTTGAAAAGCGTTCTATGGACCACACATGATTCTAAAATGATTTTTTTAAATTGACAATGTGTTAAAATAAATAAGAAAGATCAATCATGCATAAAGCATTGATTATGAAACACTTTTCAACCCTAATTTTATTTAAACATCTCTAAAATGCGATACATGGTAATACTTTTAAAATTATCACAATACTGCAATAATTATTATATTTGCAAATTTAAAACTTCATCGAAAAAACAAATTTGATTCAAATGATGTCATCAAAATATAAATCGCCTGGCTCTCTGTCGAAAGCCCAGGCCACCCGACTCGTCCTAGGACTCAGAGCAATTAGATGGATGGCCGGGCCTGGTGTCGAAAACCCAGAACGACCGGCTCGTCCGAAGACTTGAGCAGCAAATTGGGCGTTCGGGGCCGGGCCTGGTGTGTAAAAGCAGTAAATATTTAATTCATACATTTTTATTTCATTCATCACAGTACTACAATAATTTATTCTACTTAAAACCTTAAAACCATTGAGGTAAAAGTAATTTAACTCTATTCATAAAACTTCATCGAAAAAGTCTGCCATTAAATCTTCTGCTTCTCTATGTAAAGTCAATGAATGTTTCATTCATATCATTTATATTGCAGACTCCAGAACAAAATAATTTTGCATTAAAGAAATTCAGCAATTCTTATACAAATCATCTTATAGCCTAATCTGTTTACATTCTTCATAAGTGAAAATTAGGTTTCATTGTAGAAATAATCAAAGTTTGGTGATCATTTAAACTCAAATATATTGTAATTGTGTAGTTTCAGAATACAGATGCACAGAAATTAAGCAAAAATAAAGCGGTTTTAGGATGGATACAACACTAAATATAAATTAAAAAGAATTTTAAAAATCACGATTTTGACACAAGATGGATGTCATATTTTATTTTGAAGTGGGTTACGTGATTTCTTCATATAATGGTCATGTGATCTCTTCATATAAAGTGTGTAATTATTATTTTAAATTATATTTAAAATACTACTGAATATATTTTGCTGAAATTTTTTTTATATATTTTTTGGGATAATTTTAATATTTCCTAAAACTTTCGAAGCAATTTGTGAATTTTAAATTCTCTTAAAAAATGTTTGAAAAATTAGGTCCCATAGGGTTCAATGTATTTCATTTTTTCAACTAAAGGTTCAATCCAAAACTAATTGGGGGATATTATTCATTTATATTCCCATAGGTACCACAGACCGTTTGAACAACATACTAAAATTTCATTTTGATAAAGTTATTTTTACAAAGGCAGTTATCATGCTAATGGACAGACAGACTGAATGACACTTTTCAACTATGTTGCAAAGTGTTAATAAAAATAAATTAATAAAAATTTTGTGAAAAGTCATTTATTTTTATGCACAAAAGGTTAAATTATGTTTTAATAACCGCAATTAAGGAAAAAATTCTCAAATTTTTTGAAGCTTTAATTATTTTCATTGTATTTTATCTCTAAAAAATAATATCATTACAATCTACAGTTTTTAACACCTTACAACATAGTTGAAAAGTGTTTATGACTTTGTTCATGCTGTCTGTCTATTTGTCTGTCTGTCTGTTAGCACGATAACTGCCATAAAAATGGCTTTATTAAAATGAAATTTTAGTATGTTGTTCAGACGGTCTGTGGGACCTATGGGAATATAAATGAATAATATCACCCAATTAGTTTTGGGTTGAACTCGGGTTCAAAAAATGAAATACATTGAACCCTATGGGACCTAATTTTTCAAACATTTTTTAAGCAAATTTAAAAATTCACAAATTGCTTCGCAAGTTTTAGGAAATATTCTAATTATCGTATATAAAAAACATTTCAGCAAAATATATTCAGTAGTTTTTTAAATAATATTTAAAATAATAATTACACCCATTATATAATGAAGAGATCACGTGTCCCACTTCAAAATAAAATATGGCATCCATCTTGTGTCAAAATCGTGATTTTTTAAATTCTTTTTAATTTATATTGAGTGTTGTATCTATCCTAAAACTGCTTTATTTTTGCTTAATTTCTGTGCATCCATATTCTAAAACAGTGCAATTACAATATATTTGAGCTTAAATGATCAATGCTATCCACCTTGTGTCAAAATTCTGATTTTTAAAAGTCCTTTTAATTTATATTTAGTGTTATTTCCATCCTAAAACCGCTTTATTTTTGCTTAATTTCTGTGCATCAATATTCTGAAACAACGCAATTACAATATATTTGAATTTAAATGATCATCAGACTTTGATTATTTCTACAACACAGCGTAAATACATCAAACTGCAAAATGAGTTGTATAAGAGAATTGCTGAATTTCTGTAAGGCAAAATTATTTTGTTCTAGAATCTGCAATATAAATGATATGAATGAAACAGTCTTGATTTTTACATTGAGAACAGACGATTTTATACAAGACTTTTTCAATGAAGCTTTAAGCACAGAGTTAAATTACTTTTGCCTCCATGGTTTTAAGTTTTTAAGTAAAATAAATTATTGTAGTATTGTGATGAATGAAAGGAATGGAATAAAAATGTATGAATGAAATATATACAGCTTTTACATAGAGAGCCAGGCGATTTATATTTCAATGACGTCATTTGAATAAAGTTCATTTTTTTCGATGGAATTTTCAAATATAATAAATTATTGTATTATTATGATAATTTTAAAAATGTTACCACTGAATGTATCACATTTTAGAGATGTTTAAATAAAATTGCATTATAGTTGGAAAGTGTTTCATAATCAATGCTTTATGCATGATTGATCTTTCTTGTTACTTTTCTTATATACATGATGTATAAAGAAAGTATTGTGACGGGAGAGCACATTTCAAGCATCCTTGATCACGAATCGAACATTTTTGAGGTGATGTCTGTGTGTGTGTGTGTGTGTGTGTGAAAGTATGTGTGTGTGTGTGAAAGTATGTGTGTGTCAGTGAGTCTGTGGAGACGATAACTGACGAACAAATGGACCGATTCGAACCAAATTTGGTACAAAAATCACAATCTGTAAACACTGGAAACCTATTGTTTTTATACGTAATTGAATGTTCAGAACCCCCTAAATTTTCGAGTAAAATTTTGAAAAAATCATCAAAAAATCAAAACCTTTAATATAGTTACGCAAATAGACATTTCTTATGTTATTTTCCCTTAAAAAACAGATTACCATAAACTTTAGAACGCTAGCATGAAGCCTTCTCGAGATATTGTACATTTTTCAAATAAATTTATCAAAAAATTCCATAAATTAAAAAAAATATTAACTGTTGAGAAACATGTACACTTTTTATATGTAATATCATGTGATAAATTTGGTGACATCATTCTCGTGGATCTAGCTCGTTCCATTTATGAGAAAAGGTACTTTGAGTAATACTTTTATATTTGAACGCCAGCAGTTATTTATCTGATATAAGAATAACGTATTTCTCCGTCCATAACCTTGGTGAGATTTTGGCGAAGAATTTGGCAGAATGTCGCCAACTTGGCGACTTTTTAAAATGTTGCCAAATTAACGAAAATCTCGCCAAATGAATAAAAATGATGCTAAATTAATGAAAATGATGACTAATTAAAGAAAATTCAATATCTTATAAAGAATATAAGTATCTACTATAAGAAGAATATAAGTATCTACTATAAGAATAACATTTTTTTAACTGTAAAAGTAGTAAATTCATTGCATTATATAAGAAATGTTTGTATGTGTGTCTCTGCAATGTATGTTTCCACTCTAACTCAAAAACTAATTGACCAAATTTCATAAAATATAAAAAGGTAACGTTATTTGTGGGATATTCTGTTGTTGATTAGATTTTGGTACGATTCGAAGAACGATGAAAGAACCTATCCTTTTTGCAAAATGCCCCGCAAAAATTGTTTGTATCTGCTCTATCTAAAAGACTAATTAATCAAATTTTATAAAATTTTATAAGTACGTTATCTGTCTGCTTCCCTGGTGCTGTTTAGAGTGTGGCATGATTCGGGATAAAATAACCTGCCTTTTTTTTGTGAAATGGCCCACAAAATTCATATATACCCACTCTAGTTTAGAAGCTAATTTACCAAATTTCACAAAATTTAGTAAATAAGTCACTTGTGTTTTACCCTGGTGCTGATTAGATTTTGGTACGATTTAGGACAGAATTTTTTTTTTTTTTTTGCAAAATGGTCCGCAAAAATTTCCAAAATCTGAAATAGTATGTTCGAATATATCAATTAAATGCTTGTTTTATAAGCAGTTTTTTATGATAAATAAAATAAGACTAACTCCATTACCCTAGAACTAGTCATTCTCAAGATATTCTAGTTTTTTTGCAGTTTTGCTATGCAACCTTTGAAAATACTTTGTTATTAAATGAAAATTTAATTAAAAGTGCAAATTCAATGTAATTTTAAATAACTATATGTTATTTTGTGCTATAAAACTATTTTCTGAATTATTTATTACAGAAATAAAGAGAAAATGAACGAGTTTTTGTAGGGAACGTTATGCGCTGTCTATATCAGATTTTTTAAACGAATTTTGAAAATAATAATAATAATAATAATGAATAAAAGTCTTTAGCCTGCCAGAAGTTTTTGGTTCTTTTCATTTGACCCTCCTGTAATAAGTTTTCTCCTCTGGAGGGTCAAATGTCATACCTCCAACTTAAGTTTGCTCATCCCTGGTTTAATGAAGCAAATAATGTTTCAAAAATTTAAAAGTGAAAAATGACCTCATTGACTTCACATGGATTATATATATATATACTTTGCAAATTTAATAATTAAGAAAAAGGAAAATGTTTTTTAATTGTTCGATACAAGTATAGGGTATATGCTTATATCTAAAATTTGTTTTATTATACTTATGCACATGATTATAAATGAAATTTAAATATACTATAAGCTCTTTCTTGTCTTCTGCTTATAGAGTAAAATGTTTAACAGAAATGCTTAGACTTTCTACTATATAGAAGTTTTTGTTTTCACAGAATCTGCATAGGAGGGGGTGGGGTATCGGATTGTTGTAAAAAGCAATCAGAAATATATTGATTTGATTGTTGATTAATATTTCAGTTGGGTAAAATCACAGTAGGTAATGTTTTGGCCATGTAATTGTTTTTCTTTTAGAGTAATAATATTGAGATAATCATGCAAATTCTGCTTAAAACTGATGATGTAGCTTGAATTTGCATATTTCGCTGTATTACTGGCTATCTGGGGATGTATAAACTTTGAGATGATATGGCTCTATCAGCTGTTCTGTCATGCCTCCAACTTCTGTTGATGAAATGATTTAGCTTTAAGCTATATGATCATACTTGTTCTATCATCTTGCATGATGTCTGTGTGTTTAAAAATGTTTTGATGAATATGACATTGGCTGCTAAGTTTGTAGACCTATTGTCCTTTTTTTTGTAGGTTATGTTGAAGTTCCTTTTATGAAATAAATGTTAATTTAAAAACTTTGTTGAGTTTCTTGAGTTCGCTGACTTTAATTCTAGATGAAATATGCACTCTGCTGTGCTGAGTTTATGTAAGTGCTATTTGAAAAGGAAACAATTACATGACTGAGAACAAACTCACCTACTGTGATTTTTCCCACTCGAAACATTTAGTCCGTGATCCAATCACAATATATTCACTTGAACTTTTTCAACAATTATTATCATGACCTTTTGGTTAATCTGATATTTTGGCACAGAAATATGTTGAAGTTAAACATCTGAAACAGCTGCAAAAAATAACTGTATAAAGTGTAGGGTAATTTATTGATGCTATAAATAATTTCATACTTATAAAATTTTATATTTATTTCTTTAATAATAAAATATAGTTTCATAACTTGCAAAAAGTTTTAATTTTTTATAAAAAAATTTCAGAATGCATCAGCCAATGCTAGCTGTCGGCAGTGATGATACTCAAGGAAGTGCTGGAAAAGTTTTCATATGTGAATATAATGAAAATAATCGTAGGTGGTCTCGCATCGATACTCTACCCATCAATGAGCCTGTCTATGATTTGGCGTTTGCACCAAACTTAGGAAGATCATACAATTTATTAGCTGTTGCTACAAAAAATCTACAGATATTTATAATTAGACCTTTAATGTGAGTAATTTAAAAACTTTTCTTATGTGTTGAAACATATTTAAGAGAGTTTTAAGTGTTCATCCCACCCTCACCCCAAATCAAAAGTTATGTGTAACTAAGTTGGTATTCTAAGTTTGCATTTTGTTAAATTTAAACCAATTTCACCCCAATCTGCCCTCACATGTTATCATTGTGTATTAAAAAGTTTATACTGCTTATTTATATTTATTTTTCTTATTTGAAACATAATTTTATTTATGTTTTTGATGATTTTGAAAAGTTGTCCAATCTTGATGTTATGCAATTACTTGTTAAATCTAAATCACACATGGAAATCATAATAAAATTTTCGGAAGGAAAATTAATCTAAATTAGATTTTTGTCTATTCTAAAAACGTTATATATAAGGAATTATGATGGTTTTCAATTGCTTTTTATGTATTGAAAACCAAAATTTGTATTTCTCTTAATAGTTTGTTGTGAATCGATTGGCAGGTTTCATGCACACTCTGGAAACTTGGAAATTAAAAAAAATCTGTATTTTATTGAAAATTTTAAAAAACCAGGGAATTTGCACATTATCAGTAAACATTAACCCCTAGTAGCAATCCAATATTGGCCCAATATTGTTTTTTTACTGGCTCCAATATTGGACTAATATAAAAAAGTGGACATTTTGATGGAATTAGCCCAATATTGGCTTAAAATATTGGAACAATATTACGCCAATATTTCCCATGTAACTCCAATATTGGCGTTATATTGTAATGAAAATATTAGCCAGTACTGGAGACCAATGTAACTCCAATATTAAATATTTCCAAAGTAATGCCAAGATATACAATATTGAATCAATATTAAATGCTACTAAGGAATCACCAAACCAAGAAATTAGAGTCAGCTTGGAAGCAACTTCATGCAGAACTCAAACAGAAACTGATTTTGGTGTTTTTGATTGATGCTACATTTACTGTTATATTTTATTCTGAAATAGAATAGTCTCTTCATAAATGCATATATATTATTGCTCTATTTTATGCAATTCAGTTCATATTTGTGTGCATTGCTAAGAGTTTAAAAAAGCATCCGTTTGCATCCATTTTTCTAATTATTCCATGTCAGAGTAATAGAACTTTTTTATTTTTATAGTACGAGTAAAAATAGAAAAAATATTTTTTTAAACCAAATTATTTTTGTATCAGCAGTATGATTGCTTGATTCAATTTACTTTTTCATAATGCGCTTATGAGAGACCACTAGTATCTTTTTCCATCTATCTATTTCAAATAATTATTGTGCAGTAGATTAACTAAAATAGCTTATTTTCATGTTTGGGTTAATTATTAAGGCTATTTTTTTAATTATTTTCGCATAAATAGTGTAATTGTGCAATTCAGTTTATATTTTTGTGCATTGCCGATAATTCGCTAGTATCTTTACCTATCCATCACCATCCCATAATTTATGCATGTTAGATAGACTAAATTAGCTCATTTTCATACTTTAAATCATTTTTTATCATGTTTTTGAAATTCTTTTGATTTTTTTTTCTTCTTTTCTTTTTTTTTTTTTTTTTTTTTTTTTTCATTCTGATTGTAAATGCTACATTAGAGCAATTTATGATAAAATGTTATAGAAGTGTAGAGATATAATTGTATAGGTAGAGTAAAAACATATATAATATATGTTTTTAAATTTTGTAGTTTTAAAAGTTTTTTTTTTAAAACATATCATAGAAATACTTTGAAAGTAAAATTTTCCAAGTTAATAACAGCTTAATCATGCCAATGAATATATTATGCTTATCTGTTTAATATAAACTACTTTGATACCAGCAACTTCCATAACATAGTTCAAATTATCAATTTCCCCCATATAATATACCATATACTACGATTATTGTTCTGGGAATAATAATTGTTTCCAAACTAAATAATGCTATGAATATTTTAAAATTTGAAAAATTTGTATTCTAAATATGAAAATTGATAAAAATTCTATCAGATTTCACATAACACATTTACTTATCAAATTTGATATTAGTAGTCACATTCATTATCGAGTTCACATCTCACACACGCAGATTGACATCTATTCAAAAGTATCCAAAGTGGGTTTTTAGTGAAGTACCCCGGAATGGGGTTTAGGTCACCACTCTGGTATATAAGTTTAAACTTAACCACTTGTTATAGGTTGCTTTGATTGTGGACTACAGCTATTTGTACAAGAACACTCGACACATTAGAAACTTAACATTTAATAATCCAAACTTAAACACAACGATACAGGTACTTTACTTGCTGTACTTAAAAGGCTACAGTGTAAGTTGTCCTAATCCATGCATGCTTATGTTGAGTAAGGAAGTGGAGCTGGCAAGACGCCGGGCTCCGTAACTACGAAGCTGAAGTCATGGCGGTTGCAGAGTCTTATATAACCAATTGTTAGCATGCACTTTGGCACAGTCACAGGTCAGCAGAGTCTGTGCAGTCCCGCAAGAACGGTGGCACCACAGGTTTAAGAGGTCTTGAAATATGCTTATCCGTCAATATCTCAAATTAAAAAAAATTTCAAGAAAAAATTCTTTCTTTGTATAGTAGTATGACGAAGTAAAACTATGTCATTTAAAAGGAAAATTATTTCAAATGGAAGATTCTATTCATGTTTTTATTTAAAAAAATCTGGTGTTTGAGTCTTCACTCGACTTTTTCATATATCACATTGCTTAAGTTTACTTTTGCTACAATCAGCAACAGAATACAAAAAATACATTTTTATTTTCTCATAAAATTGTATAGTAAAAGTATTTTTTTCTCATCCAAATTTTCAAATGCAAGATTTAGCTGCATGTTTAAAGATTTTCTGCATTCATTTCAAACACTTTGGAAAAAATATGTGCATGTGTGTGTGTCTGTGAGGTGTGGAACAAATCCCAAAAATATGTGCATGTGTGCATGTCTATGAGATGTGAAACAAATCCCCCCTTAATATGGTTTCAGTGAGGGAATTTTGAAATATCAGGGGAGATTCAAAAGATTTGCAACAAAATACAAAACTCATTACTTTTTTTTTCTGAAAATAATACAATAAAAAAATTCATAGAAATATTTATATTATTTTTTATAAAGCAATATTAATTAGCATACATTTGTAATTTTTATCTTCTTATTTTTGGTATTTATTAAATTTTTGAAACTTATTTCTGGTGTTTTCTAATTTTAAGTTTCTCTGCCAGCTTACTGCACATTTTCCTTTTCTTAAATGTTTTACAAATTTACAGATATTTTTTATTTATTTACATTTTCTGAATATTTTAAACATTTATGATCACTACTTACTTTTGGGGGGCAATTTTAAATCCATTTTTTCCCACAACAATTTAATCAAGGTTTTTTTTTACTCAGGTTTTATTTTTTACCAAAATAACTGATAATTCCACTATTGTTTGTTCCCCTCTTCTTTTTTAAGTTTTCTCATATTTATCTTTTATTTCATTACTTTCCCAAGCTGAGGAACCATTGCAATAATTTATTGCTTTTTTTATAGTTAATGAGGGCCAACCACTAATTTTCTTTATTTTAAGATTTATTACCAATAATAATTATCAATATTTTAATTTATTTTTCTGTTTTAATCTTTTAATCACTTATTTCATAATTTTTCAATCATTGAAATTATGATATTTGGGTCATTTTTTCCATTACTGGACATTATAAATGTAGCAACTATTTTATTAAAATTTCATTATTATGTTTACTTCATGATGTTTAAATTCTTCATGCCCTTTGTGGAAATTTCAGTTAGAATTATGAAATATTTCAATATTTCATAATTTAAAAGATATTAATATTTTATATAAAAATTGCTAAAATAAAGTTACTCAAGTTTTCCCAAACAGAGAGATGGGAGGGATGTGACTATCTCCCCGGCCACAAGTAAGTTGTAAATAGAACCGTTATGCTATAACAGTAATAATATCTACAGCTATAATCTATTTTGCTTGTTTAGTTTCAGCAATTATAGATCTTAAAAGTCTGTTAATAAAATTCTTTTGGATTTGAAGACTTGCATATGTTTCATTATAAGTAGACTTATATAAATGATTTGCGAGATCTGTATCATAATGACGAGCAAGAAATGTTACTAATTCTTGAAAAATTCTCCATTTTCTCCACTAGTAGATTTTTCATCATGCTCATAATGTCTTCTTAATGATAAAGATTGGCATTGGGAGAAAAGGAGCAAAACTAAAATTCTCTAGAAATTTTAATTAATTAAAATACTCATCTAATGGTATTCCAATCCAACCTTCGAATAAAGAATCTCCAACTAATAATGCTTTATATTTAAAAGATTACTGTTTAAGTGATGAAGAAACAAAATAGTGTTGTCAAATTACAATTAGTAATGTGAGAAATATAGAGCAATGTTTAATTTGCAATGTGAGAAATGTATAGCAATTTTTTTGATTGGCTAGATGCTAATGAGCGATTATAGGCATGTTTAAAAACTTAACAGATTGGACATCCCAGTTATGGCCAGTCTTTTCATGTAACATGACCACATAACTATGATATCCCACAAAAATCTTTGATCATTTTGGTTATAATCAGACTGACCAAAATGAGTCTTCAAATGGCATCAAATTTTTTTTTCTATTTTAAACAAAGAAAAAGTTTGGTTTTCTGTTAAAAGTTTGCCATTATTCAAATTTAGGTGTACCTGACACCCCCCCCCCTAAAGTACAATATAAATTTTATATTACGGTTGATTCATTATTGATTATGCTTAATTAGCTTTTAAGGTTAATAGCATTAAAGCTCATAAATTATCTATAGAAATAGATTTCATTTAGAGTTTAAAATTTAATACCACAATATGAATTCTTATATGTCTAAACTATCATATTTTATTTATTGAAAAAAAGTATGTTAAATTTTTGAAGTAATTAAATAGTTGTTAGTTGTGTATATCAAATTCAATACTGTGTACTATGTACTGAATACTAAGTATTTATTCATAATATAAATAACTGAGATAGGGTATAATATTAAATACTTGATAAAGGCTATGGTACATATTTTATTATATGCAATTTTAAGAGAAATTTGTAAGCTTATCAATGTTTTATTTAAAGTTATTAGAGTAATAATTTTATTAGCATTAATATTTATAATGTAGTTAAATATTAAATATAATGTTTTTTTTATATTCTAGTGACCAGAACAGCATTCAGGAGATTACCACATCCAAGTATGAAATACGTCAGGCTGGTCAATTTGACAATCACAATTCTCAGGTATGATTTTAGAGTGAAGTAGTTCCAAGCTTCTGAATACTTTAACTGGGAAAATTCTGTTTGTACCTAGGATCTAGCTCAAAAACTTATAAGCCAACCCTATGCAATACAATTTTCATAACTCTTAATTTCGTTAGTTTCTATATAACAAACAGGAATAAAATATAAAAGCCATAAAACATTTGCATGAAGGTATTAAAAAAAAAAATATAAAATCTTACCAACATATTAATATTAATAAAAGTTATTTTTTGTTTGATCACTTGCGGCCATATATATATATGCATTATTGTTTTGGATTTGTAGACTGGTCTAAAGTTATGTATCAAATTCAGTTACTGTTTGCATTTTTCATGAACCAAAATATTGAAAATGGTTATAGCCCAGTTGTAAGGCTGGGAGCCGCAACCAGATTTTTTTGCATCATGGCTACCAGTATTTGTTCACGCCCACTTTAATTTTAGTTTTTAGGAAGTTCATGTAGTTGATTTAACTGTTAATATGGATAAAATACACATGTACTGAATTTATGTACCAGCTTTTGGTAATTAGCCTGGTCACTTTTATAAAAAAGCTTGGAGATGTCAGCAATAAGCCTATATAGCAGCTTTTGTGTCTCCTATACCAAAGTGAGCGAGTGATCTATATCGGACTGTGGGTGTTTTTCTCGACGTCATAATTTTAAATTCATTATATTTTCTGATGCTGAAAACATGATTTTTTTTCTAGAAACAAGAACATCTAAAAAGGAAAGTTAATTGTTCATTTTAATTTCATGCATAAATTGAATATGAGGGTCAGTAGAATTAACACAAGAATAGAGGAAAGATCAAATTGATTCTCCATAAGAATAAAAGTATCATCCACATACCAAAATCAGCACTTCAAAGTCATTTTTTAAAATACCTTTTCCTCGAAATAATATATGTATAAATTATTATATATAATTATTAATGAGATAGGCTCAGCCCGAGCTCGAATCAGGCTTCAGCTCTACTGTACTAAGTGCAATTCGGGCTCGGGCTCCAAACTATTAGAAAATGTTAATAAAAACTTAGAAGTTAAAGTTAATCACTTTTTATTGTATTGCTAAAAAGTTACTGCTAACAGGTGTCTGAAATCTTTCTTGGAGTCAAACACTTGATAAATGAGTTTTATCATTCTGTACTAGGAAATGTTGTGTAGTAACATGTGACATTGTTGTTTATTACTGACCACTCGTTAAATCTGTCAGACTGGACAGTGGAAAATAGTGGAATAGCTTTCAATCGGTTTTCGACTTGCGGAGGTAAGCAATTAAAGTATAAGGAAGAGCTCAAAAATAGTACCAGTGTGTCTCAGGCATTATCCATGGCTGACAGTTGACAAAAGGAGTTTTTCTAGTAAGAATTAGGATTAGGTGTGTGAGGGCTCTTTATATATTGTATCCCTACTTGGATGCTTTATGGCTCTGTTTAAATAACTTTCGTATTGCTTATATTCTTGTCATAATGCTATGAGGGAGGTTGACTGATGTTTAATGATTGTTCGGGTATAATGCTATGAGGCTACTAGACTGCTGTTTAATGCTTGTTTGTGGCCATCTAGCATAACATGTAATAAACCTATTTCTAAATCTCTTTGATTTTAAATTTCGACAAAACTAAGAATGAAATATTTGTCAATGATTTATATCAAAACAGACAAAGATTACAAAAGACTACTTACAAAATATTGAATGGAGAGAAGAAAAAGCCAATATTAATTTTGCTACTATATTGATACTATTTAAAGTCAGTATAAGGTTTTCATGAGACTACTTTCTCTATTTTCAATTTATGTTATTCCAAAGCATCAGCATTCAAAGGAATTATTTATACATTTTTTGTGCTTGGTATCTAAACCTAATCATCCATTTTTACAAAAGGACATGTTTAAAAATTAGAAAAAATTAAGTGGGAAAATTTAAAACATATTCATTTTTCAGGCAGATTCTGGCTGTATTTTACATTGAGCAGTTCAGGTTGGGATGGGCTGCAGCTCAAATATATCACCCTAGGTGAGCTCAGGCTTCCTAAATGGAGCCTGAACTCATCTAGTATAAATCACAAAGAATTTGTCATCACAAGTCTTTTAAATTGTTTGAAATACTTTCCACTGAAAGATAAAGTGTTTTGTTCAATGCATAATTTAAACATTGCAAAAATTCATTAACTTCAATATCAGAGTAATGAAATCCCCAAAATATTTTTCTCTAAACACAGAACAGTACCCAGTTACAAGTATTTGACATCCAAAGATAAAATTGTACAGTTTACCAGAGAGAAATCTTTTAGGGACTACAATTTCTAGTTACACTGCTGGTTCTAACCAACATAGTAGCCTGCTTAAAATTTCTTTAAAAGGTTAAATCTTTCTCATGCAGCCTGAGCATATTCTTTAAGGGACTTGAAGTAGGTAATAGGACAAAAAATGTTACTAACATACTCATAAGAAATCAAGTAAAAGAACTCTTTGTGCAAAGGATAAGGAAAACTTGAGCAATGTATTTAAGTACAAGTAAAATAAAAGTGCAGCAAACAGCTATTTTGAGGATATGCTGAATCCCTTTCATTAGTACAAGGAGCCAACAAACCCCCAAGTTAAAAAAAAAAAAGCATTTTATACTGCTCTGTTTTTTCTTTATGCCCATTTCATCTTTTTGACTTTAGGTTTGTTGGTTCTCATGCACTGATGCAGGAGAGCTAGCATATCTTTGAAACAGCTGTATGTTGCATTATTATTTTATTTGTGCTTAATACATTGTTGAAGTTTTCATAAGAGTACATTTTCAGTGTTCTGATATGGGAGACAGTTTGTTAGCTAAAAACCGTGCAAGAGGATATGAAGCAGTGACAATGTTATACATAATGGACCTAAAAGGAATATTCATCTTGTGGACCTTTGGGAATGTATAAAAGCATGCACAATTAGCAATAGAAGCAACAACTACCCACTTAGTGGTTTCACACAACTCTACAGAATTTTTAATGACTGTTTTTGATATTTTTAAGCAGGCAGTTATGCACACTTTATATTTGTGTTGTCCATCTGGTTATTGTCCTGTTTGAGCTTACTTTAATTTGGATGCTAAGAATGTTTTTAATTGTTTTGTATGTTCTGTGAGTAGTAAAAAAAATTACATTTTCTAAGAAGAATATAATTTAAAATAATAAACCTATTTATAATGAGGCATAACCTGTTTGGAACTACAACTGGTAGTAACACCGACCGTCCAAACAGTTACCTTACACCTTTCTGGTAGGTCGGACGGTCTGGGTTTCAACTGGTAGTAACAAGTGCTCCCAGCAGCCTGCACCTTTCAGGGAAGAAGTGTTGCTATGGGACCGAGGTTTTTTCTAAGCCTGATTCGTTAAAAAAATTCATAGAAAATCATCATTTTCTGTATCGACCCCTCCCATGTTTAAGTTATATTACAGCACACATTTCAATAATATTATTGAATTAATACACATATCAATAATAAATTTTACATATCAATAATATTATTGCTGAGAAACATATTTAAAAAATGTATCTCTCTTTCACTATACATTGAACAATAAGAATTCAAATTGCGTCTAACGTGAACCCAATTTCAGAAATGCAGATAAGAACATCATGAACTTCCCTTTCTATTCAATAATTTTACACAAATTCTGCAGCTGAGAAAATAAATAATGTAATAAACGAGAAAGAAAGACCTTTTAAAACCCATGTGCACTTTTAAAGAGCGACTGTATAGATATGTTTACATTAGCATTTCTCCCCATACCCACCCATCTATCAAAATAAACCAAAACTAATGCCATTTTTTTAAAGGTCAGCATCTCTAGCATGTGGCCGTTTTGATTTTTATGATAAAGTAATGCCATCTAGTACCATTTAAAAATTCAAATAAAACAATTCCAACTCTTTCTAAAAAATACGCTATATTGGTCCGATAGGCACATTTTCCACGCATCACGGAAAAGAAACAGCAAGCTGATAAGAGGTAATTGCTCTGTCGTGCCAGTGCTACTCTGGTGCCTAACGAGTTAAAACAGTTCATGGATTAGCTAGCTAAAAGGGATCAAAACCTATTAACCAACCACATCAAAGATTTTAAATGTAAGAAAGTTTGTAATATTTTCTAAAATACTTGTGAAACTCCTAAGCAAATTAATTAGTATTTACTTATTTTAGGTCTGGCGTGTGAGTTGGAATATTGTAGGAACCATTCTTGCATCATCTGGTGATGATGGATGTGTTAGACTTTGGAAAGGTTTGTGCTTATCTTTTATCATTGTTGAGAAATTACCTTTTAAGAGTTTATTAAAAATGAATTATAAATGAAAAATATTTCATGGATTACTGTAATGTAGCATATGTTTAACTCTAGTTTAGAAAGTTAAAGAGTTTTTGTTGTTCCTCTGTGTATATGTTTGAGGGGTTTACACAATAACAAGAACAAATGCACATTTTGACATGAAACTATATATTTAAATAGCATATGTAAAAACTAAAGCTAGATAGACATTTTGTAATTTTCAATGCTAGAAAAAAGTTTAGTTAAAATTTATGATTTTGGTTATCATTCTTTGTAGAGAAAAAGTGATAGCTCACCAATGATGTTGTAAATTGGACCTTGAAAATAATGGAAATCTGTCCTTGTTCAAACTCCTTAATACACAAAAATATAATAAAATAGTATTTTATTTATTTGTACAAATATACAAATCCTAGTAAATTTGTTGGGTTTGTTTTTCATTAAACCCAGCTGTGTATAAAAATTATAAAAGAAGACATACTAATTAGTTTAAACAAAATTAGTTTATTAAATTTATACTTCAAATTAATTCAAAGAACAAATTACAAAACTCTGCTCACAGGCACGCAAATCAGGAAGAATTAACAAGTTAAAATTAAATTTAATCACAAACATACTTAGAATTTTAGAATTATCAACTTCGTTAAATTTAAGAATCAGTATAAAAACTTTATTCTAGATAAAATCTATTTAAATCCCATCATAAAATATTAACAATAGAATATTAAATTTTAAAATTAAGAATTTTCCCAGGCTCTAATAAATTAAGAAGGTTTAGAAAATTGCTCTCTCAGAAATAAAGCTTTAGAATTTTAAATTCAAAGAATTAAATAAAATCAAACATTTCTGATATTGAGAAGTTATATTCAGAATTCAAGAAATTAAAAGTTAAAAAAAATAATTCAATTTTTATATTCACTCAACTGGGTCATCAGATAGGATCACAGGATGGAGGTAAGTAAGTCAAATAGAACAGGGAGAAAGTTCCAAATCTGGAGATTCACTGGGAGGAAACAGAATTTTCCAGACGGGCTTGTGAACACCATACTTTAAATGACCGGCAAACTTTGGATGAATCTGCAAAAGTGGCCTAACGTCTACTACGGGAACGCTGAGCAAAACTAGGTAGAAGGTTGGATGGGAAGTCTGCATACAACATCATCAATCCGGCGTTTCTTTCCGTATGGCATACGTAAAATTTCAAAGGCGCATTACTCCATGAATCAGGCAGTATTGGAAAAAAACTTTGCTTTAAAAACAAGAAAACAAGTGTTAAAATATATCACAAGGAACGTAATGTTCCATAGAAAACATCGCCACAAAGCATGATTTTCATGAGGAAATTCAACAAAAAACTGAAACTGAAAAATTCCACAAGCGTATTTATATAAGCAAAAATCGAGAGAAGTTTAGAATAACGACAGCAATTAAAATCAACTTACCGAAATTAGAGTTGCCAAAATTAAAGCTCAAAACTCCGATAGCAGACGATCTGGCAAAATGCGAGCCAATTAAAATGATTCACGTATTTTGAATAGGCGCAAAATTACTTAGGCGTCTCATCAATCGCGTTAAAAGTGTGCCAAGCCAAGAATTCCAAAATAGCCACAACTGAAATTTTTGAAGCGCACTGAACATAGAAGTGACTGGAAACTATAGAACAAATGCAATTTCTAACCAAAATGGGAAAATGAGGCATCAAATTAAAGGGAATTTTAAGTGAAATCAAATAAATAATCATCTTTATAAATTTACAAATCAAAAGTAATATTAATTTAGGAAATGGAACATTTTTAATTAAGAATCTTATAAAGAAAATTAATTTAGAAGATTAAAAATATTCTAATTAACGAATAAATGAAAAAACAAATAAATATTATTTAAATATTACCAAATTGAAAATATTGAGCCAGGGAAAAATAAATTAAAGTAAATTGCAAACCCCCAAATTACACAAATTCTAAAGCAACCCAACAAATGCACCCAACTTATTTGTGTGACTAACCTATTACCAGCATAATTTAAAAAAAAAAATAACAGGAAAATTTATTTATTCTGATGTAACATCAGTGTAATTGTAATATAGTTTCTTAGAAAGAACTATTAAAAGAACAATTTCAATAGCAGATTTATAAAAATCACTTTTAGTGAACTTTTTCTCAGACATTACTGTAAAACTACACTACACAGTGCTAGCGCCGTCCGTCCAAATAGATACTCAAGTCCTCAGGACGAGTCGGACGGTCTGGGTCTTCAACATAGTGCTACCGGCCATCCAAACAGCTGCTCATGTCCTAAGACGAGTTGGGCGGTCTGTGTCTTCAACTGCACAGTGCTTGCCATGCATACTTGTGTTAAATTTTCCTTTTTGAGTTTTAAGGAAGTTAAAATTGTTAAAATTTATACCAAAGTGCCTAAAAAGTAATTAATTTTCTTTAAGTGATGTAACTTAGTGTAGTTCATAAATTATGATAAAAGTTGGAAAAATTGACCTGTGACAATTGGATTATTATCTAAAACAATTTTTAACCCTCTTTGGATGGCGGCATTCTAGAACTACCATGGCCCAAAGGACAAAGCGCTTTGCTTCCGAACTTTTCCCAAAGGACAGCTAAGTTGTTGCGCTAAGCCTAACTCTCGAAATAAATTCACTAAAAATCACCTCTTCAATACAGAAATCTACTTTTTTCAGGAATAATAGAAATACTTATTTTCTATTTGATGTATATTTTTCATACGAATCTCAATGCAATATACTTGTTAGTTGCTTTTACTATGAATTCTACTATTCATCATTGAAACTATGTTAAAAAAATGAATTCCCTTATCTAAATTAGGTGGCATAATATTGTGATTGATTCCAAGTATGCTCAAACACTCGAATTCAGATCTTTCAAATCTTCTGTCCAAAAACATAATTAGCAGAAACAGCTACTGAAGCTGGCAGTGTTATAATAATAGTACACTCAGAATCTGAATCATTTGCATTTTCATATTTATCTTCAGAAATACAACAGTTCCACGAATCTTTACTATCTGCATCACTTTCATTACTGCCTGCTTTATTTATCATACGAGTATATTCTTCCGCAGAAAGCAAAACGTCCTGGCCCAGCCATTCTTTTATCCAAAATAACCTAATAATTTCACTGTCACACATTTCTCTAAAACCCAAACTTAAAAAAAAAAATACTCTCTTACATTCCTGTAATTTACCAACGAAATTATTAAGCTAAAATCAAAACTGTAGATATTGTTAAAAGATATAAAACTGCAGATGCTGTTAGAAGTGCTCTGTTTGTTTATATTACAAAACCATGTTTCACCGCTCCAGATGGAGACCATTCATAATTCATTAGATCCTCCCTATGCCAAGGTCAAGCATCTGCAAAATACATTGGAGTTGTTTGCATGGACATTTAACGTCATCTAGTAAATAATTCAAATATAAACGTTCCATATGAAAACACGCTCCCGTGACCGTCGTCTTTTGTTGGCTTAAAAATTAAAATTTAAATGCAATTTAAAAAAGTTAAAATATTGCACATAGCCATTTGTAGATGTAGCAGAGCTAGACAGATGTTCCATATGAAAGCACGCTCCCGTGACCGTCGTCTTTTGTTGGCTTAAAAATTAAAATTTAAATGCAATTTAAAAAAGTTAAAATATTGCACATAGCCATTTGTAGATGTAGCAGAGCTAGACGTGAATTCTTATCAAATCGTAACTTTCTTGAAGTAAAGAGACTTTGCGTGAAATAACTCAATTTATTTTCAGGAAAGAAACATCAAATATAACATAAATAATATGTGTATCCTTGGCTTTGATATGGTATCTGCACAAAGTTGAATGTCTTGAAAGTTTAACATCAGACAAAAATTAGGCCTAAACAAACTGGTCACGTACTTTGCTGCTTACTGGCAAACATGCTTAAAAAGCTTAAACTACAACATGCATAACGCAAGTACAATTGGGATAACTTCCCAGAAACAGAAGCAGAATCACAAGCTACAAGCACAGAATAAACAGAACAACAACATTCTACTGACACATTCACAAGTTTAAATAGTGCCGCATCATTGAAGTAGAAGTTAATGTTTCCGGAGTATGCCAATCTCTAATTAGATGAAGTGGAAATTAGCATATTCCGGATGCTGACGTCTCAATTTCCAGGAATACGGAACATAGAGTTAAAACTTATTGACAAGCTATCCTAATGTGATTTAGCCAATCAGAACATAGTAACTTTTGGGATTTTGACCGTACTTCAATCGATGTACGCATTGCTTGTTTACATTAAGTTTTCTAACATCTTTTAGGGTAAATTTTTCCTCAATGCGGATGTGTGACAGTCGTCCTTGAATGCAAGTTCGCAGCTGACGTGCAGGCGCGTCAACCTTCCAGAAAGGGTTAATATTGGAAAATTAACAAAAAAAAAAGTGAAATTGAAATTTGTCAATTGAATATTGTCTTTGATAAATAAAAGCTTCATTTCAGTATAATTCCAGAGCGATCCTTATAATGTATAAATATAATCTACGTTTTTCACTGTACCTAATACTTTTTCTCTAAGCCTTGGAAAGTGCTTTAAAAGTCCTAATGAGCAAAAACTTCACTGATATTTTTACAATAATTGTGTTCTAGTGGAGATCTTTCTTTCTTTGTTAGTTAACTAAGTTAGCTCATAGAGTTTCTCATAGAGCTTCCTTAGAAGAAAAAATAAATAAATTGCTGCACAAACATAATACACTAAAAATATCATGTGCAATCAGGACACATTGCTTGTTTAGTTAGCTCAAGTTAAATTAACATAGTCTTCAAAATTAAGCTCTAGCACAATTAGAAAATGAGATTATTCTTAATTATTAGGGTTGCACCGAATACCATTTTTTGCCGAATAACGAATACCGAATATTCGGTTAAAATTCTAACCGAATATTCGGCCGAATACCGAATATTCGGTTAAATTTTTTAAAGGTAATATTTCTATTTTATGCCAATTTAAAATAGAAAATGTTTCTATTTTGTGCCTTTTATAAATGCATTTACATTTAACATCTTAAATTTATTTGCATTTACATTAAGTATAATTATTAATTTAAAATAAATCATTCCAAAAGTAAATTAATATAGTAAAATAGTAAATGGCTACCTAATTTGGTTTATGTTTATCTGCATAAATTGATAATTGATAGTTAATTTCTAATATGTGATAATCATATGGCTTCATATTATGTTATAGAGAATCTTGCATTTACCTTACATACAAACCCAAGTTGCTTAAAATATCATTACAAATTAGAATTACAATTTATTCAAGTGAATTTTTGCTATCTTAGTCTCTTCTGCACTGTAACTGATAAATAATTTTATCAAAATTGAAACTGAGCAGTCAAATTCAAACATTGCCAAATCATTTTTCTTTTTAAAGTGCAAAGGATACTTTGCCAGAATGTCCAGCCATTCTTTTTTAAGTTGTTGTCACACCTGGTCTTGCGAACTACAACAAAGTAGATACTAATAGATAACTAAACAGTTACAGACAGGTGTACCCACCCTGTGACAAAAGACTCAACAAAGTAATCTTCTCTTCAGAAATCATGAAAGAAATTAGAAGGTTTGACTACAATGGGGCCACACACAGAGAAATTCTTTGGTTATCTTATTTGACACATTTTAATGGATACAAAGGAACACCTATGGCACCCTCAGTATCTTATCTATCTCTATCGAAATTAAAATACTGCAAAATTGAATATTCATCCAAGTGTTTGTTTTATATATTAATCACCTTCACCTTTTTTTAATATTGGTGAAATGATAATTGATTTTTTTTTTAGCTGCATATTTTATAAAAAATTAACCATTATATTTTTGAACACGTAATATTAAGAGTTTTATTTTCTGGTTACTGTTTCATATTTAAATGAGTTAGTAAGGTTAAGGTGTGATAAGATTTAAGAAAAATTGAAAAAAAAAATTTAATTTCGGAGTGTTTTCTTTTACATTAAAATTATTTTAAATGTGATAATATTGGTAAGTAAAAATTTGAATTAATTTTGTACTATGATACTATAACTTTCATTCATTGTATAAAAAATGTGCTTTACCAATTGTCGAATATTTTAATTTTGTTTTACTATTCGGTTAGGCCGAATATTAAAGTATTCGGCCGAACCGAATATTCGGTTTGACTGCCGAATAGGCAGTATACCGAATACCAACCGAATATTCGGTGCAACACTATTAATTATCAAACTTATATATTTTATGTTGCTTTCAGAATACCTCACATCGAGAAAACAAAACAGCAGTGTGATTAATTTAGAGTGAAAAAAAAAAGTTCTTTTAACCTGAGAAATAAAATTAAAAATATTAAATGATCAAAACTCAGTGGAGATTGGATCCAAACTCAGTGAGTTTTGATCCGATTTATGTCAATCTTTAACATATTAGCCATAATGATTATACAGGATGTCCCAAAAACATTGGCCTCGGCTTTTATTCCTTAAATATTGATCTTAGACATATATAATAAATTTCAAAGATGCACAAAAGAAGGTACAGAATTTTATGAAATCGATTAAAATTTTCAAGGGAATTAAATTTTAAGAAATGCAAAATTTAAATTTTTATTCGGCCCCTGTAGAAAACCCAGACCACACGACCAACCCATAGGCTAATGGTAGCTTTCTGTGTGGCCGGAATGCAGAAACATTTCCAATGAGTAAATTGTACCCCATACACTAATACGGTGATATTGTCGTTGAGACCCAGCCCGTCCAACCTACCAGAAAGGTGTAAGGTAACTGTTTGGATGACCAGGAAGTGCCACCCAATTTAAACCGGAACCCAGTGGGGGAGGCATCCACAGGGACCGTACCCTTCTTCCCCTACCACCAACCTCTCGGAAGGACTTACAGACCAACATGTTTAATGTGATTGTACTCCGCGTGAACACGGCGACAGTTTTGGCAGTGGCGGGAATCGAACCCGGGCCTACCGAGTTCAATTCCCACACACTAGCCACTGAGCTACTGTGCCCTTAATAAGGTGATGTATAAAATTTTAGCATTTTATCATAAAAAGTCCCAGAGATATGAAAAGACAAAAATGGTGACTTAAACCACTTTTCGATGCATCAACATGGGTTCTCGAAGGGGAAAAATTATGTCCGCAGATCGTGTTTCAGGGGTCATACACATGTGTTTGGGTTAATTAGAATTAAATTCTCAGACCTGAAGATGAAATTAATTCTGATTAATCATCGAATTTGGGCTGGTGCTGTTCTCTCTTATTAGAATTATGGCCATGGTTTTGCTTCTATGGTGATGTTGTTGGGTTATTACTTTTGGATATTTAATAATTTTAGGAATTTTGTTTTTAATCTAAACGTGTTTAGGGGTCTTATTTACATAGTCATTCTCATTTAGTTATTCATTTTCCAATTGTTTAGGTTTTTGATATTCTTCTGTTCCAAATAGGTTCTTTTCCATAGGTTTTGTGTTAAAAACGGCGAAAGTTCGTTCTTTTCAGGTTTTAGCAATTTAAATTTATTTAAATTGGCTAATTTGTGATTCCATTTATTGCCCTTTTTATTCCCTTTAATTTGATTCCAAATTTATTGCTCTCTGTTAAAAATTCGTTAATTCATTGCAATTTTTCAGTTTTATTCTATTTTCAGCTTTTTAAATATTTCAGAATCGTTCATATTTAAATTGTTGCCGAATTCGTATATTCCAAATCGTTTCACTTTATTTCTTTTCAATTTTCGTCTGCTTTAAAATTCCAATTCTCTTCTTTAAAATTTTGAGTTTTTAATTGGTTGACCGTAATATTAAAATCGTCTGTCATTAATTATTTTATCGTTCATCGATAATTTTGTTTACAATCTGTGGCAGCGATGTTTCGCAGTATATAAATAAAATCGCGCTCTTTTCCATTCTCTTCTCTTCTCTTGATTGGAACTAAAAGGTAGTCTTATAGAGTTGTTGTTTTTAGCGCCTCGGCGCGAGCCGAGTGAAATTCGCATGCATTCTGAGGAACGAACGTTTTATTTCCTGACCTGCCTGTAAATGTGTTGTATCCTGATAGCAGAGAGTTGTTTACTCGAAATAACGTTGCAAGCGAAGTGGTTGATGTCTACTGAAGTATCGTCGGCGCCTTTGGAATAATTGTTTAGTTCCGGAGGTCGGATTTGTCCTTTCATAGTGAACTGAGTAGTTTAAATTTTCTGAGTCCCAGAACCGGACCTCCAATTGTTTACTTCATGGTTTTGATGATGGAGCTATCTGTTCTTTTGTTCCGAGCGATGTCCACTGGCGCTCTGCTACTCTCGGCTGAGAATTTTATATGTTGTGAAGGAGCTGCCCATTTTTGTGCAGATCAGGTTTCGGGAGTGTTCTTTTCGTGAAGTTTTGGAGCACCATATTCCACTTGAATGGTTGGACTAACTTGATGTACCGATGCTGTACGGGAGGTGCGTCTCCATTTGGCCTTTTCTGGAGCAAGAAGGGACTGCACCCAAGCTGATGATGACTGACATCGATTTCGTCCTCGAGACTTTTATTTCGGCCGTTCAGCGTCTTCCTGTTTATGGGTGATATCTTTTAAATTCTAATTTTTAATTGTTTCTGTCAGTTTAGCCTATTTTAAAGTTTAATTGAGTTGGCATAGAATAAGACCCTTTTGACCTATATATTTTAGGTCACCTGAACCTGAGGTTTTTCTTTAACTTTTGTTCTAAATTTTCTGTTTGGCTAGCTGATGTTCTTTTTAATTCTAAATTCAAGTTTGGCAAATAATTGAATAATTTTAACATTGTTAACTTTAAATTTAATATTCTAACGTTTGTACTAACCACTAAATGACCGGCCTTTGTATAAATTTAATTTATTTAAATTATTTAAGTTGTTTAATTTGATTTGCCTAGTTAATGAGATGTAAACTGTTTTAAAAATTCTTTTAAAATGAACTTTAAATTTTAATAAACGTTAGATTTTTGAAAACCTAAATTTTGTGTTCTCTCTTTTATTTTAATGTATTTTTCTTTTTAGGAAAGTGTCAGTTTCAATATTTTACAGGAGTAATAGTACACTTAGGGAAACTGATCAATAGGTCCCCTTTCAGTGTATTTCAGATATATTTTTGATGACTTTTAGGTTTTAAGAACTTTGAGAACTTAGAAAATATAGAATGTTTCGAATGATTTAGAATGTTGTTTTTGATATATCATAGTGCGTTGTTCCCCCCCCCCCCCCTCCAACAATGTTAATATTACTTGAATTTTTTAATATTACATCTTTCTAAGTATATATATATATATATATATATAATAATTCAGCAAATATTGATTTTCATTGTACCATTTCTTCTTTTAGCATCTTTTAATGAAAAGTGGAAGTGCATTGCAACTTTGAAAGGTGATGGAACAACAGAACCTGTTAACAAGCCGCTGACTAGTGAATCTGAAATTGTTAATAAAGTTGATGTAGTAAACAATACTGTGCCTATTACAAGGTATTATAAACTAGGCCAAGTCAGTCACATGAAACAAGAACCATATCATTGATAAAGATGGTTTTAAATTATTTTCTGCCATGAAATTTTAATCTTTTGTAAATTTTGAATTGTATTTGTGTTTGTGTTGAACTGTTATAAAATTGGTGAATAAATACTGGATATCAACTGTTTGAATTTAAAATATTTATTTGTTAAGAATAAAACAAGATATTAATGATTATTTTGTATTCATAAATACTTAATTAGATAAGTGTTATATTTGGATTTTGTTTATTACACTATTTCTCTGAACAAGGCTATTGGTAAAGCTGCAAGTAGGCCACATTTTTTTTAATGATGGTGCAGACGTGCATGCGAAACGGGGAAAGTAGTTAGGGCCATTGAAGTAAAATATCAGTATAGTAAAGTGACTATGCACTACCATATGAGATTGATGTCAGCACCGCTAGTGGCAAAATTTGTAAGTTGGCATTTCTATTTTGGAAACTATGTGAGAGAAAGAAATAGTCAATTTGAAAGTTGTAGACCATTCCCAAATTGGTAGAAAATATGATTTATTTTATACAAGAGTACTATTCACATAACCTGTTGTTGTTGTTGAGACCCAGACCGTCCGACCTACCAGAAAGGTTTAAGGTAACTGTTTGGACTACCGGAAGTGCCACCCAATTTAGACCGGAACCCAGTGGGGGAGGCATCCACAGGGATCGTATCCTCCTTCTCTATCACCAACCGCTCGGAAGGACTTACGGACCCACATGTTTAACGTGATCGTACTCCGCATGAGCATGGCGACAGTTGTGGCAGCGTGCAAATTCACATAACCTTTGTAAAGTATGCTCAATATCATCATCTGCCACAATACAATGTTTGTTATGTGGCCACACAGTTTGATATGGAGCAATAGGAAATCGTAAGGCATACTGCTGTGCAGCGTCCATAGTATTTCTTCCAAATTTGCCATTGATCAATGGCATCTTACAATAATCTTCATTCAAATAGCCTGATATGATTTTTTATGATACTCCTCAAAGTATTTATATAAAACTTGATACTCATTTGAGATGATCAAATATCATTTACAAATTCCTTTCCATGCTTTATCTGCAGGAGCGGTGTTGCGTCATAATCATTATTTGTACACAACGTTCGCAGTAATGCCTACAACTTTGTATTTGTGCCATTCATTTCTGCATAATGTCCTTCCTTACTAATTTGATGATACTTTTAAATAGTTTTATTGAGTATCTTGAAAAGTTTTCAAAATAGGAGGGCTAACCTCCAAATTTTGCCACTAAAAGTACTGCTGTCAGTGCCATCTAGTGCTGCATGGTCACTTTACTATACCAATTCTTCATTTCCATAGCTCTAGCTACCATTGTTCAAAACTTATTTGGCCTACTTACAATTCCTGTGTATGTAGGTCATCATGTATATGTAGAATGTTTGGCCTTTTCAGTATACTTGCTGTGCCTGTGCAGAGCATCTGCACTCTAGGTGCCTGTGAAAATTTTAACAATAGGATTTTGAAAATAACAATTTAATGGGCTCAATTTTTACATTTATTCTTCATTTGAGATAATTATCAATACTTTCTTCAGTCTTTCTTCAGTTTATTGGCTGCATTTCTTTTTATTTCAACAGTCTATCAACAGTTTCATAGGTACTCCATGGCACACATGCATTATGACAAGTATAACCAATTTCCCCATCTTAAAATCAATTAGAAATGCTAAATTACTGTGACTTTAATAAGCAAATATAAAACCTTAAAATGAGTGTTTATTTCATTTCCGTTTGGTAAGAGTGTTCATAAAGCTTCGTATGAAATAGCATATCATCATTTTTCTCTCCAATTCCATGCATCAAACAATGTAATTTTATAACGCCGTGCATGAAACAATATACTTTTATAACTCCATGCATCAAACTATATAACTTAACTAAGTAAAAGGAGTTATTTTAAAAGCGAGCCAGTAAGGCTACATTTGTTGTCATTCAGCAAATGATGATCTGATCCTTTTTTGTGTGACATACCTAAGAGAAATATATATATATACTAGCCAAATACCTATTGAAAATCAACAGTCTCGTAATAAGCAATCCTCCGAATAATGTAAATTTTTTAATAATTCACGTTTCAAATTTAATTGGTAAATCGAATATTTTGGTGTGCAGAACCCCTTAAAGAAGAAAATATTGGAAAACTTTAATTGCACAATTCTTCCTTTCGAACTATCTACCCATACACAAAATTAAAGTCTATCTCATCCCAAAGCATGTTATTTTATCATTTCCCCATTTGAACGTCTTTCTGTGAAGCACAGCCATATGTGGATATTTAGGAAAAACTCTATCTGTCTTGGGTTTTTTATCAGATGATTGGCCTATATATCAAATATCAAGCCTCTATTACATTTAAAAGGAAGTGTTTATAACTTATTCGAAAAATTGAACATTTTAGTGTGTGGCACCCCCTGAAGTAGCAAATATTGGAAATCTGAAATTGCACACTTTCTTTTTTCAAACTATCTACCCGTATACCAAATTTGAAGTCTTTATCCTATTGTGAAGTATGCTTTTACTATCATTTTACCTTTTGAACGTTTTTCTGTGTGGCATCCTCTCAAATGAACCTTTTTAAGAAACTGTATTCATCAAATGTATTTATCAAATGATTAGCCCATATACCAAATTTCAATCCGCTATCATATTATAAAGGAGGCGTTTTTCATTTGTTCATCAAATCGAATATTTTAGTGTGCAGCACCGCCTACAATAGCAAAGTTAGAACACTGATATTGCACACTTTCTTCCATTGCAACAATCTACCTGTATACCAAATTTGAAATCTCTATCTCATCGCGAACCATGCTTTTTTTATCCTTTCACCTTTTGAATGTTTTTGTGTGGAGTACCCACCCCTTAAATGAGCATTTTTGAAAATCTTCATTATTATTGGGTTTTCTATCAAATGATTCACCCATATATTAAATATCAAGCGTCTATCACATTTTAAAAAGGGCGTTACTCCTTTATTTCAAAAATTGAACATTTTGGTGTGCAGCACTCCCCTAAAGTAGAGAATACTGGAAAACTGAAATTGTACACTTTCTTCCTTCAAAATTATTTACTTGTACACCAAATTTGAAATCTCTACCTCATCCCGAAGCATGTTTTTTATCATTTCATATTTCGAACGTTTTTCTCTGGAGCACCCCCTTAATTGAACATTTCTGAGAGTCTTGAGTGTTTTCATTAAATAATTAGCCTATATACCAAATTTCAAGCCTCTATCAAAATTTAAAGGAGGAGTTTCTCATTTATTCAGAAAATCAAACTGTTGGGTTTGCGGCACCCCCTAAATTAGAAAATATTAGAAAACAGAAAGTGCATGTACTCATCCTTTCGAACTATCTACCCGTATACCAAATTTGAAATCTCTATCTCATTCCAAAGCATGTTTTCTTATCAATTCACCTTTTGAACGTTTTTCTCTGGAGCACCCTCTTATACGAACATTTTTTAAAAACTCTTTTGTCTTGGGTGTTTTCATCAAATGATATGCCCATATACCAAATATCAAGCCTCTATCACGTTTTAAAAGGGGCATTTCTCCTTTATTTCGAAAATCGAACATTTTTGTGTGCGGCAACCCCTTTAAGTGGAAAGTATTGGAAAACTGAAATTGTACACTTTCTTCTTTCCAAACTATCTACCCACACACCAAATTTGAAATCTCTATTTCATTCTGAAGCATGTAAAGGAATGTGCGGCAATGAAATGATTAGGTTATTTCGGATAAAAGTATGGCTGGTTTGAAACGTTTTCTTTCTGTGGAAGAATATACGCATATGGAAAACGAACCAGACAGTAATGAAAGCGCTGCATATAGTGAAGATTTGTGGATGATGAATCTGAAAATGCAATTGATTCTTCAGATTCTGAGTGTACTATTATTACAACGCCGCCAGCTTCAGTTGCTGTTTTTTCGAGTGATGTTTGGACGTGTGATTTGAAAGATCTGAATTCTTTGGAGTTTCTGAACATACCTGTAAGAAATCACAATATCATGCCGTCTAATTTAGATAAGGAACTTGATTTTTTTAGCATAGTTTTTGATAATGAACTAGTAGAATTTATCGTAAAAGCAACTAATGAGTTTGCAAAGAAAAAATGGGAGAAAAATCTCCTCTCTCTTTCCACATCGAAGACTCCACCTAAATGCATTTGCAACTGTGACAGGAAATGTATTTACACCTGTGACAGGAACTGAAATGTATTTTCACCTGTGACAATGTATTTACACCTGTGACAGGAAACGAATTTCGTGTGTTTCTCGCACTAGTAATTTTGACGAGCATTGTCAGGAAACCACATCTTAAAATGTATTTTTCTAAGAATCCAATTATCAGTACTCCTTTTTTTAATTCAGTTATGAGTCGCGATCGATTTATAGGAATATTACGTTACCTTCATTTTACTCTTGATAGTAATGCCCAAAGACTAGATAAATTGAAACCTGTGTTAGATGCATTAGTTTCAAAATTTAAATCTATATACACTCCTAGAAGAAATGTGTTCATTGATGAATCTTTGTTCTCATGGAAAGGAAGGTTGGGATTTCGTCAATATATCCCCTCGAAAAGGTCCAGATATGGAATTAAAATATATAAATTGTCAGAATCGGAATCAGGCTATAAATGGAATTTCCTTGTGTATACTGGAAAGGACACGGAATTATCAAGCTCTGATGGTGGGTATGGAGAACGCGTTGTGAAAACATTTCTAAATGAACTTTCAGGAAAAGAATATACTTTGTATTTGGATATATTTTTTACCTCTCCTGTACTCGCAAAGTATTTGTTGTCTAAGAATACGCATATATGTGGTACAGTTTTAAAAAATCGGAAGGACATGCCAAAGAATAATCCATCTGTACCTAAAACATATATACACTAAAGTTTTTAATATTTGGATAAAAAATATACATCAAATAGAAAATAAGTATTTCCTTTCTTCCTGAAAAAAGTAGAATGCTGTGTTGAATGGGTGATTTTTAGTGAATTTTTTTCGAGAGTTAGGCTTAGCACAAAAAATTAGCCGTCTTTTGGGAAAAGTTCGGAAACAAAGTGCTCCGTCCTTTGGGCCACGGCGGTTTCGGAATGCCGCCATCCCGAAAGGGTTAAGTAGAAAATATGGGAAATCTGAAATTGCACACTTTCTTCCTTTCGAACGGTTTACCCATACACCAAATTTGAAGTCTCTGTCTTGTAACAAAGCATGCTTTCCTATCATTTCACTTTTAGAACATTTTAATATGGAACACCCCCCCTCTAGAGAACATTTTTGAAAAATTTGATTTTTCCAGGGTTTTTTATCGAACGACCGAGCCATGTACCAAATTACAAGTCTCTATCAAAAAATAAAGTGCCTAAATAAAGCGTGACGGACAGATGGACACTTGGCAATTAGTATATATAGATATATGTGTGTAGATGAATATATATATATATGTGTGTGTGTGTGTAAATATATATATCATTGGATTTTCATTTTATATATATATATATTCTCCAGACCTATATTGGAATATATATATATATCCCAGTATAGGTCTGAAGAAACTATTCTTTAATCTAAGAGCATGCCAATAAATTTAGGAGCTAATGTTATATGTTATCATATTATATTTTGACAATATGATCCTTGCAAATTTTTATATAACAAATTGGGGGAAGTTAGGGGTCAGGCCAATAACTCGAGAAGTTTTAGGGTTATTGTATATATATATATATTTTATGAAGGAGTATAGGAAATCCCAGTAGTGCTACAGGTGCTAAGACAATTTTAGAGGACTATTTCCTTTCTTGTTAGGGATCAAAGAAAAGTGAAACACAAAGTTGTAGAGTGTTGTAAAATTAATACAAGTAATTTTTGTGTCCCCTGTAAAGTTAGAAAAGAATGCTGAAAAGAAGTGTATATAATCTAACCCCCCCCCCCCCCCTCCAGTCAAACATTTAGATAATGCAGTAGAATTAAATTGATTTTAATATAGACAAAATACAAAATGTTCATTTTCAGCAATGATGCATTTTTGCACATGTGGAATAAAATATCTCTACATTTACACTGTTATATGCAGATTATATAATTGTGTTTTTTATAATAGTTTTTTAGTGAATTATCCATCTTTTTCAGGGGCACAAAAATGCCTAGTAATTATTTTCAATACTTTACAACTTTGTAATTGACTTTTCCCCCTATTTCTAACAAGACGTGAAATAGCCCCCATGCTCCTATAAAAGGGGGTCTGTTCCTCTAACGTTATCTCCTGTAGCATCATAAGGGTTTCCCATACATCTAATACCTGAGTTATTTTCCTGGTCCATGGCTTTCCTTTTCACTTTGTATATATCCTTTGATGTTTTGGAATTTAATTACTACCACTATTCCACTTTCTATGAGAGATGAAACTCAGTAAACAATTATGCATTTTCATATGAAGCCAAAGTTATAAAAATAGTTGTGGTTTAGTTAACTTCTATACGCCATTGGTCCAAAATTTCCCTGAAAATTGTTGCATTTTTTTAATTAAAAATCATTGAGAGAACCATAGGAAATGATATGAATGCAAAATGCTTTTATTTATTAACATCAAGTGTCATATTTAATTAGGATTTTGCACTTTATTATGTTGAAATTAGGGATGTCAAGAAACCAAAAAAGGAACTGATATCGAATAACCAATACTGTTGGATTACTAAAGAACTGATATGATCTGATACCGATATCGATTGGATTGCTATTGTAATGTATAACAAATTCATAATTGCTGTATAAAACATATTTCAGCTATACAATTGGTTATAATTGGCCACATTCGTAAATATTAAAACACGAAAACATTTATGATGTACATTAATAAATATTTTATATGCTTTTCTGAAAATTAGAGTAAAATATGATCGTAAAGCAATTAATAGTTTACATTGCATATATCTGTACAGAGTGAAACATGCTCTAGGAAATAGAAAAAAATTGTATAAAATACAAAATTTTGGATTGTGATCACAGATAAAAGAGAATATAAATACACAAATAAAAAACCCATATTTTAATCAATACTTTTCTATCTATGGTTCTTCTAAGGAGACTCATTTGGCCATTGCTAGTTATATCCATGCTAGTGAATTGTAGTAAACATCAGTTAATAATCTTTTCTGCACATTTGTAGTAGGAAACATTTCTCGCAACCTTTCAGAAAATAGTCTGCCACAATGGTTCAATAAAAAATTGCTGAGATGGTAGAAAACGGAAAAGAAAAGCTATGTACATCAACAGATGAATAAACCAAGAGTGAACCTGTCTCGAGTAAGGCTACTGATAGGTAGGAGTAAAAGGATGTTCTGCATACAGGCCCGGGAGGTTTGGGGACCAGAGCCGCATAAACAGTTTACCAGAAAAGGTCAATATTCAATAACTTATAAAGAAGGGGTAATAGGGGATACATGATACATTTACTGCATAGGGAACTTGAAAATTTTATTTGGGGCACCGGTTGCAAGCCTGTCTCCAATCTGATCCCAATAAAAAGTTGTAATTTATGCAGTTGACTAAACATACTGTAGCACACCGCAGGATTTGCTATACTATTTGGAAAAACGTGGCACCAGTTTTTGAATACCCTCCTCATAAAATTCTGCCGCCTGACTTGTTAACCACTGTATCACAACTGTTTTGACTTCGTTATCGTCTTGAAGACACTGACCACCCAGGTGTTTCTTCAAGTGCAGGAACAAATGGTAGTCGCTGGGCGCCAGATCAGGGCTGTATGGAGGATGATCTAGAGTTTCCCATTTAAAAGATTTGATGAGATCTTTGGTCCGATTAGCCACATGTGGACGGGCATTCTCATGCAGCAAAACGATACCCTTACTCAACTTGCCACGTCTTTTGTTCTGGATTGCACGACGCAGATTGTTCAATGTCTCACAATAAGATGCTGTATTGATTGTCTCATTACGAGGCAGAAACTCCACTAGCAATACTCCTTTTTTGTCCCAAAAAACTGTGCACATGATTTTCCGGGCAGAAATTGTTTGCTTAAACTTCACTCTTTTGGGTGATGATGAATGTCGCCATTCCATGGATTGTTGTTTTGATTCTGGTGTGACGTAGGCCACCCATGTTTCGTCACCAGTAACAATTTGGTCTAAAAAATCTTCACCTTCATTGTGGTACCGCTCAAGGAAAGTCAATGCACTGCCTAAACGTTGGGTTTTGTGCAAATCCGTCAACATTTTTGGAACCCAACGTGAACACAATTTCCGGTAATTCAAGTTCTCGGTCACAATGCGATACAAAACACTACGAGAATATTGAGGAAACCAGTCGCACATTGATGAAATTGTAAAGCGTCTGTTTTCTCTCACCTTTTCTTCCACTTTCTGCACCAAATCTTCATTAAAGACCGAAGGACGCCCACTCCGTTCTTCATCATGCACATTTGTGCGGCCATCTTTAAATGCTCTCACCCATTTCCTTACCATTCCATCACTCATAATGTTTTGTCCGTAAACTTCACAGATCTCACGATGAATATCGATCGGTTTTACGCCTTTAGCACTAAGAAATCGTATAACAGCCCGTACTTCACAATCGGCGGGACTCACGATTGTCGGAGGCATCTTAAACACTCAGTAAACAACGTATACAATGAAGAATCAGACTGTAATGGCGTCAGTGTGTAGACAAGAGATGTAGGTAACCAGCGCGCATGCGCGGAACGCCGACCGTAGCGCTGTGGCGGCGGAATCGCAAAACGGTACTTACATAAAAAACATGCCTCGTATATTAACTCCACACTTAACCTTAATCCCAATGTTACCACACGTGCAAGATGAAATCTTTAATCACAGACATCATAATTGGCAACTCTCACTCGTGCTATGTTTGTTTTTGACTATGACAACATTCAAACTTGGAGAAAAAAACATTTTCACAAATGAGGAACATTAGAGGATCCCAGTCCATATAATTATATTTGGAAATATTGGTTTTAGAGCAAAAATTCGTAATGATTTCAGATTTTCGGTACTTTTTAGCCCAAATTGAAACCAAATAAAGAATAATTGAACAAAATTTTCATAAAGAAAAAGATACTGGCAATTTATCGGGCAGATGAAGGAACACACCATTCATGATTTTTTCATATCTCTTTCTGCTGTATTTAATTTTTCTGGAGAGGTTATAGGATTTTTTATTTTATTTTTCATTTTTGATTCAGTGAATGCAAAGTGAATTTTACAGGAAAAGATGCAAGTCAAATAAGTAAAGAAAATCGTAGGATAATGAGGCTGAATATTGAACACTATGTTTTAATTTCTATACAACAATGGTTATTCACATCCATTGTAATAGTGAAATTTAATCAAATATGAACCAGATATGGAGAATAAAATCCCCCCACAACCCTCCTATAGATTAATTTCGGTTTTTTTTAATTTCCTGGCCAATTACACCACTTCACTTGAATCATCTGTGTATCAAACTGCCAGTTTCTGCCCCTTTTAGAAGAGGATAAACATTTTCGGGCATACATGAAAAATAGCCAGCCCTTGTATACACTTTTACGAGCTGCCTTTGGCCTTCCTACATAGTAAAGGATGATATGTGTGTGTGTGTGTGTGGGGGGGGGGGGTAGTCTGTAGCGAGAAATTAGTATCATACGGACATGAAATTTGGTACACAGGTACTGCTGGACCAGGGAAGGTGCACCTCAGTGTTATTTTTTCAGTATTTTAGTTATTTTATGTCTCAAAACATCGCAATAAAGGTTCAAAAGTAGCCTGATAGCGGAATGTCATTCAATTTGACAACTCTGTCTTCAACTGAAAACACCAAATACAATATTTATACTATGTATATGATTAGACATGTTTGTTGTGGCTTGCTTGTGACCGAGTTACTCAGTTTTAAAAAGGGATTTCATTTATGGGGGACCATTGACTATAAACATTTGAACATAGCACCGAGTGACCTTCGACTTTGGATGTAATATGCTACCTGATATATTGCATATTTTGCTTTTCTGGACTTCTTTTACTTTGCTGGATAAACATGATATAATGAAGTACATTTGGCTATTCAGTTCCATTTCTTAAATCTGTTATTTTGTTAATTGGGAAAATATTTGAAAAACATTAAAAATTCAGATTTTTATTATGCTCTTTTGGTGCCAACTTTGGCATGCCAATTGTTCATGATCACCGAGCTTTCTGGATATTTTCTTTTAAGAAAACTAATTATTGAATGTATAGTAAAGTTCCATGGGAAGGTACAAAAATACATTCTGCTTGGAACGTCTTTTAAGACAGAACTTTTTATGTGCATCATTTGTTACAGTATACTTTTTTCTAACGGTACTTGCATTTTAGAGAACTATTTAGAAAAGTGTGTCTGTTGATCAGTGTCAAATTCATATAATTTAGTAGTTTTATAATTTATTTTAGCAGTTTTATATTTTATAGCAAAGGTGGAAAAATTCGCCACTGGCCATTTATCACCTACCACATGATCTTTCGTGGTCCTGATAAATGTTTTAAACTAATTAGCACAGGCACAGAAGTAAAAATTATATTTTAAAATTGAAAAATTAGTGTTTTTATAGTAATAAGTAAGTTTTTCCAATCATTTTTTTTTATTGCAAAGGCATTTAAACAAATACAGCTATTAACCCCCATGTGTCACACAGGCACACATGAAGTTAGAGCGAAGAACAAACAAGAAAGATCAATCATGCACAAAGCATTGATTATGAAACACTTTCCAACTGCAATGCAATTTTATTTAAACATATCTAAAATACGATACATTCATTGGTAATATTTTTTAAATTATTGCAGTATTGCGATAATTTTGTGAAATTTGATTTTATTATATTTGGTAATTTATTATATTTGAAAACTTAAAACTTCATAAAAAAAAAATGAACTTTATTCAAATGACGTCATTGAAATATAAATCGCCTGGCTCTCTATGTAAAAGCTGTATATATTTCATTCATACATTTTTATTCCATTCCTTTCATTCATCACAATACCACAATAATTTATTTTATTTAAAAACTTAAAACCATGGAGGTACAAGTAATTTAACTGTATGCTTAAAACTTCATCGAAAAAATAGTCTGCTTCTCTATGTAAAATCAATCAATAGTTCATTCATATCAGCTATATTGCAGACTCCAGAGCTGAATAATATTGCGTTAAAGAAATTCAGCAATTCTTATACAACTTATTCTAAATCTTTGTGTATTCTAAATCATTCTTCATAAGTAAAAATTAGGCTTCATTGTAGAAATAATCAAAGTTTGATGATCATTTAAACTCAAATATATTGTAATTGCGTTGTTTCAGAATGTAGATGTACAGAACTTAAGCAAAAATAAAGCGGTTTTAGGACAGATACAACACTAAATAAAAATTAAAAGGAACTTTAAAAATCATGATTTTGACACAAGATGAATGGCATTGATCATTTAAACTGAAATATATGGTAATTGCTTGGTTTCAAAATGTAGATGTACAGAAATTAAGCAAAAATAAAGCAGTTTTAGGACGGATACAACACTAAATATAAATTAAAAAGAACTTTAAAAATCAGAATTTTGACACACGATAAATGCCATATTTTATTTTGAAGTGGATCACGTGATCTCTTCATGTAATATAGGTGTAATTATTAATTTAATTTTTATTTAAAAAACTACCGAATATATTTTTCTGATATTTTTTCATATTTTTTATGGGATAATTAGAATATTTTCTAAAACTTTCGAAGCAATTTGTGAATTTGTTTATAAAATGTTTGAAAAATTAGGTCTCATAGGGTTCAATGTATTTCATTTTTTCAACCCGGATTCAGTCCAAAACTAATTAGGTGTTATTAATTTATATTACCATAAGTCCCATAGACCGTCTGAACAAGATACTAAAATTTCATTTTGATAAAGTCATTTTTACGACAGTTATCATGTGAATGGACAGACAGACAGGCAGAATGAACAAAGTCATAAAAACTTTTCAACTATGTTGTAAAGTGTTAAAAAAGGTACAATGTTCAACAAAAGTCAAGCTGCTTCATGAGCTCTCTAGCCCTCTAATAGCATGCATGGATATCTTCCCCTGATTATGTGGAACCTTCACTATCATTTTCTCAATCATAAATTATATTTATTTTTCAAGAAAAATTTATAGCATATAAATAAACATTAAAAGAGCATGGTAATCCTGTTCGAGTATAATGATTTAGAATTTTGCTACCAAATTCAGATTAACAATGTCCAATAATCTAATTTAAGAGAAATAGTTTACAGAATACAGCTGCATCCATCACATACTAACTTTAATGAATATTGAAAATGCCTATGGACATTGTGCAGCATGTTTGTATCATGAGCAGTGTGACCAGGGTGGCTGCTCCCGGCCCCAAATAAAAAAGGCAGCCTTGTATTGTGTGCTGGGGCATCTATTTTTAATTTTTACCCATGACCTGTGCAAGTAAGAAGAGTTTGTTGGATAATATAAATATAATAAAGTATTTATAATTCGTAAATATCATAAAGGAAAATAAGTAGTTCAAAATCACAAATTTGAAAAAGCATCTGCTCGTAAATTGCTCATGTATATAGAATAGATGCTAACACTTTTATCAAGAGCAAACATCTAGCTAAAAGTGTTGTTAATGTCACTAAATATGAGAATACTGTACTAATCTATCACTTAAGTGGTAACATGAGCAAAAAGTTTAATCTATAATGTACTTACTGTGATATTTGACCAAAAAGTTTAATCTATAATGTACTTACTGTGATATTTGATCACTCGTTACAAAATCAGGCTGACTTTTAGAGTCAAACTTTTATTGGATTGATCCTATATGAATTCTCAAATTTGATAGATTTTTGGCCACGCCTGTGTAAAATTATTTAATTAAAACGTCATAATTTAAACAGCTGTTGGTTGAGATAATCTAGAGTTTTTCAGAAAATGAATTGGCACTAATTTTGAATTTCATGATACCACTGCATTCCACAGATGAAAATTGAATTGAATGTGTAAGGCACCTGTATAACAGAGCTATAGAATGTTGATATTCATGCTTATATGGCTATTTTCCAAACTAAATTTGTGTTTCTATAGTACATTTTGCAGAGGCTTTTCAGATAAAATGCCAAATTTTAGCATTTCATTGTTGCATACAGAATTATACTTTTTTGTCATACTGCATTTCAATTAACATAATATGCCATTGGATGTTAGGTTCATTATGCTTTTTGCTTCTGCGGACAAGGAAAAAAATTAAAGTTTTATAGAAAATCTTTGTATATTTATAGCATACAGTAAAAAATGAAGATGTTAACCAGTTTTGAAGGTAAAACAGCCTTTTTCTTCAGGACAAGCAAAAAGAGCTACCTCATTCATTAAAGCAAGTTCAACATCTACAATAGGACACCTGGTTAGAGTTTTTTTTTACTTTTGAAACTGGTTGACACACTGATTTTTTACTGTATGCTATAGTTTTATGAAGATTTTCTATAAAAATATTTTAATAACAGTTTTGAGCATATTTTGAATGAAGGTAAGAAATATTTAGACAATTAAATTCTCTGATATTTAACTATACATCTTTTAAAGTAAAAAAAAAAAATTAAAGCTGCAGTTATTAAGATTTATGGCATTTAAAATACACCACAGTTTCACAGTACAGTATCAGTATATCCATTTTACATATGCAGTTTCAAGAGATCCTTTATAACTGGTTATTGCTCCCTTGTGAACCCGAAATTTTAAATTTTCACTTAGTGACAAGTGGGCAGTTTTAGTTTTGTGGCCACTTTATCATAGATTTTATGTAAAAATAATGAGTATGGTCATATATATGTATTATTATGGGGAGAGAAGAAACACCCCTCCCCCCCCCCCCCCAGTCAGGGCCGTTGCCAGAAACTTGAGGCATCTGGGGTTGATAAATTTTTTGTCTTCTAAGTATTTGCTAATGCTTCGATGTTACTCCAGGCATTTGAACCCATACAATTTGCACGAATATTGGAATTATATGGATATACTAGAATTATATGAATATTGATTAATCTCTATATTAAAAAAAAAGTAGCTGACGCCGCGGGCACTGTTTGACGAATTTCGCGATCTCGAGTTTTTCTGTCTCTTACCGTAAAAACTATGGCATACATAAATATGATATTTGGTAGATTTGTAGAGGAATGTTAGGGGAACACGTTTAAATAAGCTGTTCAAATTTAAACTTTTCAATTTAAACTTTAGTTTAAGAGATATTTAATCTCAAAATCAAGTAAAAAGCATTCGAGTTGCAAATTTGCGTCCTGGACAGACTAGCAATAGCAAAGCCACGAATTTTGCGTGCATGTACAGTTCAGGGGCGTGCTGGGACACCGGGACATGTCCCGGTGCGCCCTCTTCTCACGACGCTTCTCGCCTCCCTAGATGTAATATTTTCGTTCGAATTGCTTATGTAAAAAAAAAACCCCAAAATGTATCTAAATAATACGTCAGTGCGAGACTGATTGCTCCGAGAAATTTGGCGCAGAAGACGGAACCAGTACTCACTGCCTTTTGTATTGTGGAGGTGGTGACTCTGCGACTAACCGCTCTGCCCGATGCCGCTATTGAAACGCGAAACGAAGGAATGAGCTTGTGCTAAGTTCTAACTCCGCGGCGTATTATGAAGTGTTTTATTGTAATTTTGGTTTATTCAAGGAAATTGAAAGACAAGGGCCCTGAAAAGGGAGAAATCTCCCTTAGGCCGTCCATCTCGTTTCATTCACGTCGTGCAGCCGTAGCATTGATGCGTAAGGTAAGTTTGTGTTTTATAAATGTGTTATATGTAGTTTAATTGCTCTGTTTATAGCAAAGTTTGATACCCACATTTAAAAGATAACATCACTAATTGTTTTTCGGAATTATATTTCAACAAAAAATGAGTAAATTTGCTTCCCCCCCCCCCACGCTAATTTTTTTTTTTTTTTTTTTTTTTTAAGATGAGGCCGCCTCTAAAGCGAGGCTCCCAGGTTCACTGACATGCTAATTCGGCCCTGGTGAGACTAGGGTACTTTATTTCAACTGTATTTATTTTAATGCCTAAGATTAAAGGATACTTATTAACAATCAGTATGCACCAAAATTTTGTTTTTTAAATGCCAGTTTTTTTTTTATTTGAAGGTCATTTTGCCTTGCTGTTTCCTTCTGCTTACTTATTTTTTAATTTTTATTACTTATTTTTTTTTTTTAATTACTTATTATTTCATTGTTTTCAGAATTCCAACAGTAATGAAATGGAAGAGAAAAAAAAAGAAAGAAAAGCGGCCATGAATGTAAGAAAGATAAAAGAAATAAAATATTGCATGAATATGCTAAAACATGCCCCAAAGTAACAGCTTTTTTATCAAAATCCTCAGATTGTGAACAACGCCATCACTCTTAGAAAATGAAGTATCGAGCCAAGGAACGCAATTGAACGATTCTGTTGATGAACAAAGTCTTGTTGTTATTGTTGTTGAAACCCAGACCGTCCGACCTACCAGAAAAGGTGTAAGGTAACTGTTTGGACGGTCGGGAAGTGCCACCCAATTTAGACCGGAACCCAGTGGGGGTAGGCATCCACAGAGACCGTACCCTCCTTCCCCTACCACCAACCTCTCGGAAGGACTTTCGGACCCACATGTTTAACGTGATCGTACTCCGCAAAAACACGGCGGCAGTTTTGGCTGCGGCTGGAATCGAACCCGGGCCTACCGACTGCAACTCCAGCGCGCTAACCAATGGGCTACCGCGCCCCGAACAAAGTCTTGTAAAAGAATCCCCTGGAACGTTCTCGAATTCAGACAATGTAAAAACAACACACGAACAATTACAAGAACCAGGACTATCAACGTCAAATACAAAACCACACTCAAGCCAAAGAACTGCATTTAATGCACCAACAGTAGATATTGATTACTTTAAGAAATTGGGAGAAAATGACTTGCAATTAGACTTGACGTTCCAACCAGTTCAGCCTGATGAAAAAGAAGTGCCTTTTACAGATGGAAAATCAATATTTAAAATTGAAGAAAGTAACAGTGGTAACCAAATTTTCCGAAGGCAGTGCCTATCCTACAACGGAAAAACACAACAACCGTTCTGTTTCATTTGTGTTGCATTTAGAAAATCCACTTCAGTATTTTGCTCTAGATTCAGCGATTGGAAGCATGTCCATTAGAGACTACAGGAGCATGAAAACTCGGAAACTCACACACAATCTGTGAATTGTTTCATGCTAATGAAAGATAAGAAAATTTTGCCCGATCTTCTGTTTGGGAACCAAATGGCCAACAGGAAACAGGAAGTAAAAGAAAGAAGACATATAGTAGAAACAGTAGTCGATGTTTTGAAACTGATAGGTAAACAAGGTTTTCTTTTTCGGGGAAAGTAGAATCTGCTCATACTTTGGATGACGACTCAGTGAACCATGGAACTTTTTACAGATGATTCTCATGCTAAGAAAATATGATGTGATTCTAGAGAAGCATGTGAGCAATGTAATTTCAAAAAGTAAAACCAACCTCCTCTAGAACAGAAAACCCGACGAAATTAAAAAAAGGAAGAAAATGCCAGTAGAAAGAGGAGATCAAGTTACATTTTTAAGAAACAACATGATTGTGAAAATCTTACAATACATGGACGCAGAAATAAAAAGAAAAATATGTGAAGAAGTGAAATTGGCAGGGAATTTTCCATCCTAATGGATACAACAGTAGATGTCTCAAGTTACGACCAATGTGCATATGTCTTATGCTGCGGTAAGGGTTCTGAAGACGTAGAACGACTGCTATCTATAAAATGTGTGGTTTACACCACAGGCGAGGATCTGTTTCAGTCACTCAGAACAGTTTTGGAAGATGCCGACATACCGATCAAGAACTGCGTTACTAACGCTTTTGATGGAGCTTCTAACAGGAATGGTCATTTTAAAGGATTAACAGCAAGATTATCTGATGTAATTCCACACTACATTCACACTTGGTATTATGCCCATGTACTGAACCTAGTTCTCACTGACACTGCCCAATGTCTCATTGCAACTATATCATTTTTTAATGTACTGCATGAAGAAGCTCAAGTGTTTATGAAGGAGTCACTTTAAAGATTACAGAAACCCTTCTTTTAAGGTGGAAGCTATTGGCATGACCAGGTGGCGGAGCCGCAGTAATGCTAAGCGGTCAAGATACGATATTGAAAAATCTCACCCTACCAAGGTCATCTACTTATAATTGTTCAGTGCCTTGTTTAAGATATCTAGTTCTCCAGAGTTTAACTCTAAAGCTGAAGGTCTTCTCATAAAGTTTACAAGTTTTGATACAATATTGGTAGCTTTGTTGTTTATGAAAATGTTTTAGATAATCTCTCCTTTGTCTGATTACTTACAGACTAAGGATCTCGATTTCGTTCAAGCATGGAAACTCATCGAAACTTCTCACTTAAAACTTAAAGAATTACGTCAAAAGTTTGATGAAACTTTACAAGCTGCAAGAACATTCGTATAGATAATGACTCGCAGTTTAGATGAAAGAGTAAAAAAAGATGAGCCTTTGGAAAGTATTTGCATTGAAACTGAATTGAAAGAGAAACGAAAGAGAAAGGGAAAAAGCTTCACGGAGAAGATGCTGGTCATACCACAGAAGAAGATGGTTTTAAAATTTCAACATTTTACAGTGTCATAGATACTCTCATCAATACTATAGAAAACAGACTTCTCCACACAAAAACTTGTACCTAGATCTAGCCTGGTTTGATCCTAAGCGGTTTGGCAATAAAAAGCCCTTACCTCCCAAAGCCCTGGACAATATAGTAGAGATTCTCCCAAGACTTGACAATGGAAAGCTTGTTGAAGAACTTACTTCATTTGCTGATGTATGGCTCCAAATAAGCAAAAAGACAATCAGTGAAGAGTATGAAGAAGATCCACAGAACGTGATTTGTCTGCTGATGACTTTGACGAAGAAGAGAACTCAACATTTCAACCTTGCAATTACAATAAGTGAAATTCTTGCTCAAAGTGTGCTTACGAAGTGCTTCTTAACTATAGCATGTACTCTCGTCAGTATAATGAACTGTTCAAAGTATATAAGCTGCTGTTGGCAATCCCGATGACTCAAGTAACATGTGAAAGGGTTTTTTCCAAGTTGGAGATTATTAAAACAAGCTTGAGATCTACCTTAAGCAGTGACAACTTGGAGACATTATTATTAATGCAATCTGAATCAGACTTATTGAACATTAGAGACAGTGACACTATAATTGATAAGTTGTGTCAATTGATCTCTGAAATGAGGCGATTGCTCAGTATTTAACCACTCAGTATGATATAGGTATCCTTTACTTTTATATTTACCATTTGTTAAATTCTGACAAGTAGCTGATATATGTTCAGTACATCAAATGAATCATGTTTATTTCAGGCGATATTAAATAAATATGCATATTGTAATATATATTATATCAACGGAAATCTTGCTCTCAATTATTTTGTTTACCTTTATTTTTATTTAAAGCTATTTTTTTTAAATACATAATTTTAGGTTCTATTACTTAATGTTAAGTAAGACAAAATGATGTTTTAAGCACTCCCAGACCCTCCCGGTAGTTGGCGCCCCCGTACCGGTCTATCCACCGCCCTCTTGGGGGACCCAGCACGCCCCTGGTACAGTTGATTAAAAAAAAAAAAATCACAACGCCGCTCGCTATTCTTGCTCATTAGGTCATACAATAAAACTAAATGCATCATTGGACTCGTAATAGTGTCTTCTATAAATGAATGAGCAGAAAATTTCTATAGTCTGTTGTCTTTATATTAAACTTTGTTCCAGCTCTGTTTCTACAAAGGGCAACACCCATTTTTGATAACAGATTTTGATTTTTCACGTCACAGCACCCCGAATTCATATAAAATTTATATATTTTACTCAAGCAGTAGGGGCGTTACGACTGTTCACTGTTTTAGATTTCCAGCTCCTGATGTTAAATTGGTGCTGCATTTTTCATTTTATGTTTTTCGAAATAATAATTAGTTTATCAAACTAATTCCTATTTTATATTGTGAAACTAAACAACCCAAACAATATGTATACTATTTTTCATCTTCAAAACAATTTTTAATGTTAATTATTAATTATGAAAGTCATATTTGAATAAAATATATAAATAGAATCGTTGGTAAATTATGATGGCACTTGATTCAACAGTGTCGGAAACCTCGGGAGTGGAAAATTTCAGTTCCGTCCTTTCAGTAGATACTTTTGTATTTGAACGCCAATAGTCATTTATCCACTGTAAGAATAATTTATTTCTCCGTCCATAACGCTTGGCGAGATTTTGGCGACGAATTTAGCGGAATGTCGTCAACTTGGCGACATTTTAAAATGTTGCCAAAGTAACGAAAATCTCGCCAAATGGATAAAAATGCCGCTGAATCAATGAAAATGACGACTAATTGAAGAAAATTCAATATCCTGGAAATAATATAAGTATCTACTATAAAAATAACATTTTTTTAACTGTAAAAGTAGTAAATTCATTGCATTATATAAGGAAAGTCATGTGCTGCCCACATCAGATTTGTTAATTTCGACTTTTAATTCTATTTAAAAGGCATAATAATGCCTGCGGAAAACATTTTATGCAAATTCCATGTACAAAACTAGTATTGAGCTTCTTTGTATATCTATATACTATATAAAGAGTAATATCATGGAGTCCTAAGTTGCGTATAACATCAAATACGGAAAACGATGATGGATGTTGGACTTATTTTTAACTTATTTACAACAATGGAGAATTCGGAAGCTTTGTGTTGCGTTGAAAGCAGATAGTGCACTATCTGCTTTCATGAGCACGAAGCTACAGATTTGATTCATTTATAATATTGGATGTTATAATGTCTTTTTTCGTGTTGTGGCTACGAAGACAATGATTGAGTGGTTTTTTTTTTTATTATAGTAAGATATCCCATGAATTAACCGTTTTTTTTTTAATTACTTACGGGCCTCACTAGTGTTAGTGAGTATTTTAAGTCATGTCTTTTATGTAATAAATTTAAAACAAATTGTGCCAAGCACGAAAAAATGTGTTAATGTAATTTAATGTTTTAATGTGACACGCATTTGTGTGCTAGAAAATTTAAAGCCAATAGTCGAAGAAACATTATAGCATTTCTAATTAAATCAGTCTAAGTAGAAATTGAAAATAAATTTTTGTATGATTCGAATAAAATGCTAATTATTTTCACCCAACTTTGTGACGAAAAGTAATTTGTGGCCCCGAAGGCATTACATTTTTTTATCTAAAATATGGAGATGGAACCCGAATAGTTTTTCCTGTGTATCTCCTCTATTTATGGTAGGAATCGTAAATAAATTTACATATGTAGCATAATGCTGACATGGGGAATCTTATGATGACATACAAAATCTTATGATGACATACAAAAATAGGTGTTACCATTTGAATTTTCGAAAATAAGGAGCAACTACATATGAAGATGACTCCTTATGTAAATCAGATGCACATTTGTTTATAGTGGACATTATTCCGAGTTCAATGGTGCATTTGGTTTAACAGTACGACCCGAAGAGCAGAAATAACGAGTGGTATAATCAAATGCTCCTTTGGCCGACTGTACCTAAGAAAGAACTTGTGAAAAACGCCCGGTATTCGAACAAAGGATGTCATTTTAACTTGGAAAAGATTTTTGTATAATAAGTGAATTTAAATTGGAATTCGCACTTTCAATAGGTTTTATTTTCTTGGTGAGTAAAGTAAAATAATTTAACATAAAACTGCTAAGAGTGAATGAAATGCATAATATTTTAAAATATATTACCTACTAGTAGCATACTCGTTCTTCGTACGGAGTATATAATATAACGAAACTTAAAATTCACAATCATGTGCAAATTCCCGTAGTATAACTAAATGACATTTTTAATCAAAATATTCTGTTAAAATATTTAATTTAATGCTCCTAAAAAGAAGTTTAAAAACCTCTGTTCTCGCTAACTTTACGGCAGATTTGAAGAATAAAACATCCTGGCCCTTTTGTAAGCAAATTTACAAAATCTATGGAATTGAATCAATACATACAAAATAAAAGCGTTAAAATTGTATAGGACCCGTACTACTTATATACGCGAATATTAGAGATATAACTTGTATTAGTAGATTACATGTATAAATTGAAAATTTCAGTAAACCCGTAATCTTAAAACCTGAAGGTAATTGATTCCAATATGCCAAAATGAAAGTGCTAAAATTATATGGGAAGATATCCCCGTACTACTTATAATGTCGTAGATTAGAAGATATGTCCGAGTGTTAGTAGAAGATTACCCGTATTACAATATGAGTCTCAAAAATCTTTGCCAAAATAAAACAGATGATGTAATAAATTGAAAATATCGATAATCCCCGTAATCTTCATACCAGAAGGCCGTACAATTCCAGTATATGCCCATATATGCCAATATACCTGTACTACTTATATTCTAGTAGATTAGAAGATATACCCGTGCATTTGTAGAAGATTTCTCGTACAATGTACAATATATGAGTTTCAATAATTTTTGCTGCAATAAAACAATGACATAACAACTTAAAAATATCAATAATCTCTGAATCAATAATCCCCGAAAATATCAATAATGATAATGTTTAAACCTGAAGACCGTAACTGATATTATCCAGTCAAAAATGCAATAGCAATGAAAATTATTTTATATACATATATTTATTATTCAAATCGGAAAAGATTTAATAAAAATCGTCTGCCGGATAAACACATTAGATTTAAATCTGTTGCTAAGCGACATGATGTCATTTGCTTCAAATAAATTGGTGGAAAAAATATCGCCTGAATAATGCTATCTCAAAGGAGGTTTGGCGATATTTTCGTTAATTTAACCTTTTGCTTATGGGTGGGATAGCGTTAATCCCAAACGAAGAACCTCTCAAGACCATATTGGCGTCCATGGACGCCAATGCCTGAAAAGGGGGATCGGCTGTTTGGGATAGGTTATGTCAAATACTTGTCTTTTTGAGAGGTTCTTCGTTTGGGATGGACGCTGTCCCACCCGTAAGCAAAAGGTTAACGACATTTTAAGAAATCGCCAAATTTATCGCCAAGTGGGACTGTGGAACTGACAGTCGCACTTAACAGCAAATTGCCGAAACATCATCACGATACTATTCAATAACAAAACACAATTACTTTCATTTATTTAGCACAACTTTATCAATTTCAAGACATTTTTTTATGGATTTACAAATATTTTTATCAATTTGGTGACATTTTAAAAAATTCTCTAAATGTGTTACTAACAAAGGTACCTCAACTTTTGTTCCGGCTAGTTTCAGCTGGAATTGGATGGAAACGGTAGGTACTAGCGAGAAATTAATATCCCTGAAATATCTCTTGAATTGAGCGTGGAGATCCGTAAGAAAAATCCCAAAGTTAACATGGATTAGCATGTTTGGTAGCTCTTATTTAAAGTATAATATGTATATTTACATAGTGTATTAACTGGTGGCAATTGTCTCTCATCAGTGGATGTTGTACTCTTCACGTAACAGATTAATAACATTCATAGGGTGTATTCTCACCATTGTGATCTACAGAAATTATATACATTATTATATACAGGAATTATATACATTATTAGCATAATGACTTCCATTAATAAGTTTTGTACCAGCCATAAATGTACATTCAAATGTGTTCAGAGTAGTAAAAAGAGAAGAAGAAATTTTTCCCATGTTAATCCATGTAAACTTTGAGATTTTTTTTCTGCGGATCTCCACGCTCAATTCAAGAGATATTTCAGGGACATCAGTTTCTCGCTAGTACCTATAGTTTCCACCCAATTCCAGCTGAAACTAGCCGGAACAAAAGTTGAGGTTCCCTTGTAAATAGGACGGTTGGACTGACAGACAAATTCTAACGAAACATCATTATATTACTCTCTTCTAACAAAACAAAATACATTTCATTGATTTGTGTCGTTTTTATCAATTTGGCGACATTTCAGTCAATTTGGCAACGTTTAAGAAATTTGCCAAGTTAGCGATATCCCGCCAAATTCGTAGCTCTAAACTTTCAAATTTGAATAAAATATCGTGATCCCGTTTGTATATAACCTAAATGAAAACACTAAAATTGTATTAGAGGATATACCCGTTCTACGCTTTTTCAGTTTCAACAATTGGCTCTCTCTCTCTCTAAATGAATTTATTGGCTAAACACAATATATGAGTTTATTAGCTAAACACAATATATAAGCTTGAAAACTCTTTGCCAAAATAAATGAAAGTGATGTGCGCAGTCCACAAAACACAATATATAAGCTTGAAAACTCTTTGCCAAAATAAATGAAAGTGATGTGCGCAGTTCACAAAACACAATATATAAGCTTGAAAACTCTTTGCCAAAATAAATGAAAGTGATGTATGCAGTCCGCAATTAATATAATTAAAAGAAAAATCAAACAGTTCATTTATAAGATAGTATATTTTTATATCCATTTATTTATTATTAAAACAAAATAATAATAATAAACATTAACAAACACATTTAATTTAACAAACACATTTAATTTAATTGCGTTATCGAGCAACATGATATATCCTCATAAAACCTCATAAAATACAAAAAATTTATTAACCATTTTGATTTCTTAATACTTTTCATCGTTGAGTAAAAGCTTGTGAAAAATAAACCATGGTGATAGATTTTCCATTTAAATTCATATTTTCAAACAATTCATGATTTCAAAAAGTGACTATTTAGCACAAAAATCTGCCATCAAACTTAGAAATAAAGTTTTAATTTACTTTCACGTTTTAACAAACGATTTCCAACCTTTTCGTTTTCAGGAACCAGAGAGTTTGAAAGTAGAATTCCTAGAAAAAAGTTTCGATTTTCATTAATATCTCGACAACCTCTGGTCTTAGAAACTCGAAACTTAGACTAAATTTAAGGTGGGCTATTTTAAGGCTACCCACAAAATTTCATTAAATTCAGTTCAGCCGTTCTCCCGTGATGGTGAGACAAACGAAAGTTTCGTTTTTCACTAATATCTCGAGAACCACTGGTCATGGAAACTCGAAACATGGACTAAATTTTAAGTGGGGCTATTTCAAGGCTACCCACAGAATTTCATCATATTCGGTTCAGTCGTTCTCCTGTGATGATGAGACAAACAAATGGGCAGGCAGACAGATTCACAAGCTTTTACTGAAGAAAAGTATAAAGAAATCAAAATGCTTATTTAATTTCGCAGTTTATGAGGAAGATTCTGTCTTATATCCTGTTGTTCAGAAAAGCAATTAAATTAAATCTGTCTGTTAATTTTAATTATTATTTTTTCGATTTGAATAATAAATAAATGGATATAAAAATATATTTTAGAAAAGAACGATTTGATTTTTCTTATAGCATTTTTGACTGGATAATATCAATTACGGTCTGCAGGTTTAAACGTTATTATTATTGATATTTTCGGGGATTATTGATTCAGGGATTATTGATATTTTCAAGTTATTATGAAATTGTTTATTATGACAAAAATTGTTTAAACTCATATATTGTACGTTGTACGAGTAATCTACAAATACACGGGTATATCTTTTAATCTACGAGAATATAAGTAGTACAGGTATATTGACATATGTTTCGATATATATTGGCATATATTGGAATCAATTACGACCTTTTGGTATAAAGAGTACGGGGATTATTGATATTTTCAATTTATTATGTTATCTCTTTTATTTTGGCAAAGATTTTTCAGACTCATATTGTAATACGGGTAATCTTCTACTAACACACTGGCATATTTTCTAATCTGCGACAATATACGTAGTACGGGGTTACATATATTGATTCAATTCCTTTTTTTTTTTGTAAATTTGCTTACAAAAGGGGCCAGGATGTTTTATTCTTCAGATCTGCCCGTGAAGATAATTTTGCATAGTGAGAACAGATATTCTTAAACTTCTCTTTAGGAGCAATAAATTTAATATTTTAACAGAATTTGCACATGATTGTGAATTATAAGTTTCTTTATATTATACACTCCGTACGAAGAACGGGTATGCTGCTAGTTCATATTAAAATTTAAATGCGGCTTGGTCACTGATATTTGCTACATAGATGCTATTTAGGCGTTCTGGTTCAGAGCTTTTCGACACACTCATGAATGTTATTCTTCTTAGAATATTCCCACTATGAAATATTTATTCATAAAAAACGCTTAGAAAACTAAAATGATAAACTCCAAGAGAATCTTTCGTGGCCATTTCATATTAATGGCAGGGACCCTGCGGTTGAGAAACACTGATCATACAATCGGATCATTGCATTTATGAAATATTAAAAGTAACTTGAAAAAATGTTATTTCAGAGAAATGTAGATTAATTTTTTTTCCGTACGCTTCAATGATACATTTTTTTAATGAATATTCATGAAAAGGTATGCATTAAAATGTATAACTGCTTTGTCAGTTTTTTTTATTTGTATGCACAATTTGAACTACAAGTTTTGACGGTTGCGACAAAAGCTTCCAAATAAGTTATTCTTACTTTTGAGATCTGTAAATATCAATCGAAAATATGGTTCACGTAAACATTACATTCTGCAATGTTTTCCAGATTTGCTCCCTGACTCATGCATTTTTCATTTCGTGCGACTTCCTTTTTTGGAATGTTAAGTCGTTTCCTGTGCATCTGCATCCGATGCCCTAAACTTGCCTTTTGAATTTCAAATGTTTAAAACATGAAATTTTGCTACGGAAGTGCATGCATTTGGATATTACTGCAGACGATGGAATTGAATTCAAGATTGACAGAATAAAAAAAAAAACCTGGGCGGAAATCGTCTGCTGGAAATTTTTTTTATCTGATTTGATTATTTTATCAGGGGCATCTGTCAGAAGCAATATACGCTTTAATGAAAAATGTGAGTTTCAATTATTATCCAATACGCAATGGTAAATTAGTAAAGAAATATCCGATGAATAAACCTAATAAATATAAAGATCTTCTACATTCTTTAGGTTTCCTTCTTTTAAAATAAGCCTCTTAACTTTCCATCTAATATTCTAATTTTTTTTATAAAAGTTCTTATAAAAATATTTGTTATAAATTGTCAACAAGTCTGTTGCGCAAGTAAATTGGAATCATTTTCTAATCTGTGTTAATAGATACTATTTTTAGAAAAGTGCGCGGCAGTGCAACCAGCCAAGTTCTGTTTACAAAGTTAACGTACAACGTTGACGGCTGTGACAACTATCAATGGCTTTTTCACCTCTATTGCAAAAACTAAAAATCTGATGTGGGCAGCACATGACTTTCCTTATATAATGCAATGAATTTACTACTTTTACAGTAAAAAAATCTGATGTGGGCAGCACATGACTTTCCTTATATAATGCAATGAATTTACTACTTTACAGTAACAAAAAAAGGTTATTCTTATAGTATATATTTATATTATTTCAAAGATATTGAATTTTCGTCAATTAGTCGACATTTCATTGATTTAGCCTCATTTTTATCCATTTAGCGAGATTTTCTTTAATTTGGCAATATTTAAAAGCGTCGCCAAGTTGACGACATTCCGCCAAATTTGTCGCCAAAATCTCGCCAAGCAGTATGGACGGAGAAATAAGTTATTTTTATAGCAGATAAATGCCGATTGGCGTCAGCTAGATCCGAGAGAATGTTGTCACCAAATTTATCGCATGATATTACACATGAAAAGTGAACATGTTTTTCAACAGTTAATATATTTTTTTAAATTTATGTTTTTCTTGATCAACCCTTTAGGTAAAGGGTTGATCATGACTAAGTGTCCGTGCCTTCCTTACACAGGTATATGCCGTGTATACTTTCCTATATGATGAATATAAACGTGTGGATAGATTGGTGCGTATTCGTCTTGCTTATTGAAGTATTGAAGTCATGGTACGGTATCTGATTACGTGTTTATAAACTATATTTTTAATTCTTATTGACTTTTAAATTGTAGAATTAAGACACTTAAATGCAGGATTTGGATTTCGAGTCTTGTGGGTCATTCCACGATTTCATGTTCTGGTACATTCTTTTTACATCTTTTTACATTTTTGATACTTCGGTATTCATATCTTATGCAATATATCGGCTTCCGGTAGTGTTGTCTAGACGAAAAGCTTGCTTAACCAGGGAGTGGGGGTCACAACCCCCTCCGGCCAATCTTTGGTATATTGCTTCCATTTACTTTTCTACTTTTCTGGTGTGATATATATATATATATATATATATATCCCGCTAAGTACAAAATGAAGGGAAGGAGCAGGGTCATTCCATATGGGGACACCCGATGAGTGTTGCTCTATAGTCACAGATTTTTTTTTAATTTTTACCATGGATACACATGGTAATAAAACCTCCAAATCTGAATTTGTAATGTATATATCCTAATAATGGCCCAGATACAGGCATTTGAAAAATGGTCATTTTTGCAAAACGGTGGCCATCTTGGATTTTGCACTAATGTTTAGAAATGTAAAAGCTTGAGAACTTAATGGCTCAAATTAAATAATTCTGCTACCAATTTAAAGCTATTTATATCCGAAATATAGGTGCCATATCGAAACAGTGAAAAATATATATTTTAATATTGTTATTACATGAAAATTGCAAAAATCACCTCTGGATTGATAGGTAACTTTAATGGGCTATAAAAGAAATGGCCCCTAATATTTTTTTCTGAAACTTGGTACAAATATTAACTAATGTGTGCGCTTTAGGTACAAAAAAATTAGAAAGGTAATATTTCTTATTACAGAGAAAAATAGCTTTTAAAATATATACATTTAGTTAACATTTGACATGCAATGCTTTAATCATTTAAAATATATATATATTTTAAAAACAAATAATGAGCATAAACAAAACACAGGAGTTTTTTACACACTAACTAGTATGTGTGCTTTAAGTAAAAAAAAATGAGATGGTAATATTTAATTTAATAACTAAAAAATTTGCTGTTATATGTATAGGAAATCAGTGTAAAAATCCCTGGGATGATGAAAAATTCTAATAAAAATCTTCCTAAAACCATACAGTTATCACTCTTATTTTTATTTTCTTAGTTCAAATTATAAAATGGACATTTTCTATATTCAGTAAAGCTGTAGATACCCATTTTTTCCTAATGGCCACTGGAACCTAAACCAATTTCATCTAAGAGGCAGTACAATAACCTTTGGCCTATTTATAAATGACAACTATCGCATAAAGCTGAAGCTTTTCAGCATACATATAGTTAATTTCACAAAAAATAATTTGTAATTAGATAATATAAAGCACTCATTTTCATGAACAGCACTAAAATAAAAAAAAAATTAAACACAGAACTGCAGCATGTCTATCACCAAAAAATATCTTTAAAAATATCACCCTGCCAGCTCCAAGGGAAACACTGGGTGATATCCCTATCTAGTTGAAATAAGTACCTAAACATAAACAAACAAGCTGTTGAAGAAGGAAGTGATCCTATAGCACCAATATTGTTTCTGGAACATTTAAAAACACCTGCTTCTGGGTCACATGAGACATCAGCTGCTTATAGCCTCAGAATTTTCAACTTTAATACTCTCACAGTTCTGTTATATAAGTAATAGCAATTAACATATATTAGTTGTCAAAGTTCCTGAAATTATTACTTGACCTGCATCATCTGTTTTCTCTTAGGTTGAGTTTAAAATACAATGTTATATTACATTTCTGGGTGACTTATTCCTTTCAGAGTTCATTTTTGTTCAAGTGTTCAGAGCTGAGTATGTTCAACAAATAAATCAGTGAATTGTGCTTCTATGATTATTTCTTTTATTTATCTTCCATGATTAGTTCTTGTCTTATTCTATAAAAATTGAATGTTTTGTATGCAAGAAAATCAATGTGTCATTAAATACTGAGTTTATTCCTGTACTTGTGTCCTGAGTGGTAGTATAGTATCTGAAAGATTCACAAGGATGAATATCTGAAATGGCACAGTTTAAGACAGAAAACTTGTGATTCATTTAATAAACACCTCACCAAAATCAGAGCTGCATCTAATACCAATTTCTCTCAGACTGTCAATGATAAATCAGGAATTACTCATTCCAGGAAAAAAACTCTGCACTTCTTGTTATTCTTCCTTGCATTCATCAATTAGTGAGTCAGAGGTTCATACTGCTGGCATGGAGATGACCAATGATGCAGATTATAGTGAAGTCAGAATAATAATGGAACAATTGAATAAAAGCTGTGAACTTTTGGATTTATCGCCAATAAAGATCAATAGATTTAGCTCTAAGAGGAAACTCAGTTATATGCAAGTTAAGAAATTAAGTAGCCATGTTACTACTAAAACTGATACAGTATTGGGTATTGAAAGTATTAATAAGTCACAAAATTCAAAAGACATTATTTACTCAAATTGCACGTCTATGATGGAAATATTATTGAATAAGTTTTCTTTAGATGCATCATTTAAAGAAAAGTTGCAAATTTTAAAATTAGTCCAAGATTCATGGATAGTCCAACAAACAAAGGCTTGTTATATTACTACAGAGAATTTAGTAAAAAAAAAGCAAGAAAAATAAAAGAAACAGAAGGGATGTTATTAATGGCTACTGAAATATGTGTTAAATTAAATTCTGATTACATAAAAAAATTACTAGTTTTTATTAAAACAGTCGTTTGTGTCCAGGAAAAAAAGATTGCATATCTATACCAAGTAAAAATGGGAAAATATTAAAAAAAAAATTACTTTTGAATAATTTAAAGGAATTATACCCTGCATTTAAAGAAAATCAAAATGAAGTAAAAATACTATCTAAATTTTGTACACTACATCCAACAGAATATGTAATTGTTGGAAGCAAAGTTATTAATTCTGTAAGTGTTTGTATCTTTAAAATATTAAACTCATGCTTCATGCCATCCATATCAGTGACTATACTACATCATTATTAAAAGAAACAAGTTTATTAAACTGAATCAGAAAAGTATGGTACACAGGTGGGAAAACTGTCCATCTCCAGGAATTCTTAAAGAAGTACGAATGCATCTCAATGAATTAGAAATTAATATGTGTTTTGTTTGTATATGTTATGTTTATGCATTCTCATGGCCCAAGTGCATCATATATATGGCCAAAACCTCTAGATGTGTGCCAAAGATTACAATACTGGCTATTAGATGAAATTGGTTTAGGAGTCAGTGGCCACTAGGAAAAAATGGGTATCTTCAGCTCTACTGAAATACCTTTTTATAATTTGAAATAAGAAAATAAAATATAAGAGAGATAACTGTATGGTTTTTAAGAAGATTTTTATTAGAATGATTCAGTACGCCAGAAATTTTTACACTAATTTCCCATACATATAACAGTATTTTTTTAGTTATTAAATTAAATATTACCATCCTAATTTCTTTTTGTACTTAAAGCACACATACTAGTTAGTGTGTAAAAAATTCCTGTGCTTTGTTTTTGCTCATTATTTGTTTTTAAAAAATATATTTTTTTAAAATGATTAAAGCATTGTATGTCAAATGTTAACTAAATGTATATATTTTAAAAGCTATTTTTCTCTGTAATAAGAAATATTACCTTTCTAATTTTTTTTGTACTTAAAGCACACATATTAGTTAGTATTTGTACCAAGTTTCAGAAAAAAATATTAGGGGCCATTTTTTTATAGCCCATTAAAGTTGCCTATCAATCCGAAGGTGATTTTTGCAATTTTCATGTAATAACAATATTAAAATATATCTTTTTTACTGTTTTGATGTAGCACCTATATTTCTGATATAAATAGCTTTAAATTGGTAGCAGAATTATTTAATTTGAGCCATTAGTTCTCAAGCTGTTACAGTTTTAAACATTAGTGCAAAATCCAAGATGGCCGCCATTTTGCAAAAATGACCATTTTTCAAATGCCTGTATCTGGGCCATTATTGGGATATATACATTACAAATTCAGATTTGGGGGTTTTATTACCATATGTATTCATGGTAAAAATTAAAAAAAAATCCATGACTATGGAGCAACAAGTTTTTCTTAAAATGGGTGTTTTCACATGGAATGACCCAGCAATTTCTAGAGGCTTGGAAAAGTTTTAAGTATTTTAATTCCATTCTACTTGTTGTGATTCGCAGTTCTGTTATGAAAATACATAATTTCGGTTTGCATATTAACTTAGTAGAACTAACTAGTAGTTCATAGTAGTGGTTCATTTCATCCATAGGAATTCGAAAAGGGTTAGTGAAATTCTGAATCATTGCTTCTGTACACTTAAAATGATGTTGGAAAATTGAGTTCGAAAGATCGGTGATACTATTTTTGGAATCAGGCGAATTAGGATCGTTGGACATTCAAGCTACTGCTATATCTGAATAAGTTGTATAAATAAGGGCTAGAAATATGTAAAATTTTACTTCCCCGAAATAAAAAAAAATTAAGAAAAAATGGTCCCCTAACACTTGTTACCTAAAATGTCTTCACGTGCCATAGGTCGGTCATCCCTGATTTAGAGTAAATCGATCATTCTTGTTCGAGTAAAAGTCATTGCAGCGCGTCTAGCGGTGAATTAATGAAGTCAAGAGCACGAGCTCAACAATAAAGTGGGAGAAATGCGGAGAAATGCAGTTAAAGTTGTAAAGGTTGGACTAATGAGTAGGAATCAACATCTGGAATGCACGAAACGCGTTGTATGGAGAGCAATAAATCACCGTTAAAATGCCGTATCATCAGGAACCGTAACACGGTGATACCAGCAATGCTTATCAAAGTACGTGGTCATATTTTTATTGAATTTAAATGTGCATTGTTGCTGATAGAAGGAATTTTGAACAGGCTGTATGTACATTGCTAAATAAATGCTTAAAATAAATGCCTAAATAAATGCTTAAAATAAATAAAACATTCATAGGCTGTGCGTGGAAATGTTGTTTAGTTTAGCATTCTTGAGACACATGAACAACAACAAAGTAAAGAATTCCGTAAACAATCTTGCATTCGTATTCATTATGCATAAACGGATCTGAAAAGTATAGAATTTTAATATACTCTATTATTTATTTATTAACAATTACTTAAGTAAGTATCTTAATGAAGAAACATTTTTATTAATTTCGTCAACGTACAAAATAACTGTTTAAAAATTATACTTCAATGATAACATAATCTTAAAAACTAATTATACGTTGTTTAATATGAAGTGAAACTTAACAATCCTGAAACTATCCATTTAATCAAAGGGCGAAAATAAATACTTTTGGATAATAACAATAAAAAAGTATGGCTTTGAAGCTCATTTATTAAAGGGTGGAATCTAAAATTTCGATCAATTTGGCAACTCGAAACGACTGACTTGAAAAATTTCTGCGACCACTTTTTATTCTTATGTCATTGGCAACGAGAAGACAGAGAAAAAAAAAAGGAAGAATCAATTAATTGAATTAAAAGAGGTCTTGATATATTTTTCCGCAATAAAGTAAAGCTGAATTTAAACTTGAGACTTTGTGCTTTTTAATTTGGTTTATTTCAGATTCAGTAATGCCATTTTTACCGTAGTCAATTATAGGTTGGAAAATAACTTATTCGAAAAGAAAATTATATTTGGAAATGCTTTTAAAACAAAATTGGTTTTGGATACTTTAATTTCTCTTGTTATTTGCTTTCGTCTCTTAAAACGTGTGGATTGTGAATCTCCTTTCGACTTTCTCATGCATTAATGTTCCAGTGCTAGTTATACTTGTATTAGAATTATTATCAGAATGAGGGAATAAATATATTATCTTTTTCATATTTAGCGCCCAAGAGTTGTTATTTTAAAATATTTCGTGTAAACACTCCGGAAGTTTCTTTGTTCCTGTTGGCAACAGCTTGGTGACACCTATGGATGCATTTGGCTTATCTGTGTTAATAGAAACCATTTTGATGCCCTTAATATCCATTTTAGTTCAAATTATCAATTCCCCTATGTACTATATGCTACCAATTTCTTTTTAATAGAATTATCATTGTTTTCCAATAAGAAATTGTAGAATGGAAATTTAAAACTCGAATCATTCGAGTTCTAAACACGAGAATAACTAAAAATTTTACCTGGTTCTTGTTTTTCACGTAATGTATCTGTACTTACAATTTTATAGTACTAGGTATATTCGTTCGGGAGTTATCGCGTCCTTACCTCACACACAGACATAGATAAACATTTCTTTAAAAGGGATTCAAAATGGGTTCAGAAGGTCTTGAAAAGTGCTTCTTCGCTAAACTCTGGAATTCGAAAATTTTCGGGAAAATAATACTTTATACAATAGTACGAGAAAGTAAAATTTGCATCACTAGTTTTATAATTATATATTATGTTCGATTATTTTAACTCTTTATATTTAACTCTTATTATATTTAACGCTTTTATTTATATTTAACTCTATTTATATTTATTTATATTTAATTCTTTTATTAACTCTTTAATATTTAATTCTTCTTTGATGAATTTTAATAGTTTATGCTGAAAGAGATAATATAAGATTTTGTCCATTTTTTTTCTTCTTTTAGATTTCATTTACAAGTCATTAAAATAATTCTTAAAATTTTTATTAGATGTTTTTAGAAAGTTTCTCTTTTAAAATTGGCAACAGCTTAGAGACGCGGATGAATGGAATGAATATGGCTGATTTTCACAAAATCCCCATCGACATCAATTGCGTATTTTGGAGATATTTCAGTTAGACGCGACAGGAATTCTCTTTTATATATTAGAAGACATATTACTTCCTACTTCAATATGCCAAAAAAATATCGCGTATTCGAAAAGAATTTCTAAAATTCTAAAAAAGAATAAAAAGATCCAGTCCTATCTGCCTGTTTGTGCCCTACCGGGTTTATGGTTCTTTACACCTAATGCATATTTCATTTCCCGCATTTTTCCAGTTTTCAGAGTAGTATAACATTCATTTCTGATTGTGATCTTTTGCATTCCAGTCACAGAATAGCGTCCTTTGTGTCACACATATTTTTTAAAGTATTAAATTCTGTATATCAAAACTTTAATACAATGAAAAGGTGGCTAAGAAGGAACTTCAATAGAAATTAATGGGAGTTTGGCTCAACTCGAATTTCTCATACCAAGATTCATTTTTTTTTTCAAATTTTACAAGAAAAATTTTGAAAAATTAGTACAGTCCAAATGCTTACAGCTGTAAAGTGTTACTTTTTCACTTTAAAGGGCTTGAAAAAAAAATTTTTTTACTTTCCTTATATACATAATGTATAAGGAAAGTATTGTGACGGGGTCGAAAATTCGAATTCGAGTTTTCGACGGAAGAGCACGTTTCAAGCATCCCTGATCACGAATCAAACATTTTTGAAGTGATGTCTGTGTGTGTGTGTGTGTGTGTGTGTGTGTGTGTGTGTCAGTGAGTCTGTGGAGACGATAACTGACGAACGAATGGACCGATTCGAACCAAATTTGGTACAAAAATCACAATCCGTAAACACTGGAAGCCTATTGTTTTTATACGCAATCGAATGTTCAGAACTCCACTAAATTTTCGAATGAAATTTTAAAAAAATCGTCAAAAAATCAAAGCCACTAAAAAAGTTACGCAAATAGACATTTCTTATGTAATTTTTCATTAGAAAACGATTGGCATGAATTTTAGAACGCTAACCTGAACCGTTCTCGAGATATTGCACATTTTAAAAAAAAAATATCAAAAAGTCATAAAATAAAAAAAAATATTTCCTATTGAGAAACATGTTCACTTTTCATATGTAATACCATACGATAAATTGGGTGACATCATTCTCGTGGATCTAGCTTGTTCCATTCATGAAAAAAGATACTTTGAGTAATACGTTTGTATTTGAACGCCAATAGTCATTTGTCTGTTGTAAGAATAACTTATTTCTTCGTCCATAATTCTTGGCGAGATTTTGGCGACGAATTTGGCGGAATGTCGCCAACTTGGCGACTTTTTGAAATGTTGTCAAATTAACGAAAATCTCTCCAAATGAATGAAAATGACGCTAAATCAATGGAAATGACGACTAATACTCGAAAATTCAATATCTTGGAAAGAATATAAATAACTACTGTAAGAAAAACCTATTTTTTGTACTGTAAAAGTAGTAAATTCAGTACATTATATAAGGAAAGTGATGTGTTGCCCACATCAGATTTTTTCGATTGATATCATACTTTATTTTATTTTATTCAATTTACGTGGCAACTACAGATGAAATCCAGTTACAGTAGCCACACAAGAAATTAAAAAGTACAGAACATAGGGATACAAGGATACTAAGTAGTAAACATGTCAAGCACATTGAAACAGACTTTTTTAAAACAGGCAGGGGTCAAGTTAAATATATCAATATCAGCACAATAGGTATTATATAGATCAACAAATTTATAGATAGAATAGCATTTAATGCAGTTGTGTTTAACAGTAGTATTGTGAAAAAGAGTTTTTTTCCTGGTATTATTGACAGGTATGTGAAATTCCAGACAGTAAAATAGGGCAATCAATAGTATTATTTAAAACCTTATAATAAAACTCGAGGCAGGACCAGCTTCTTCTTTTTTTAAGAGACATTAAACCATATTTCTGTCTGAGTTCCCTTGTATGCATATCATAAAGATAATAGCCAGTCAATCTGTAATCAATAGTACGTAATAGTTTATTTTGCACGATTTCTATCCGTTGAGAATGCAGATTGTAAACAGGGTCCCGAATCATTGCACAATATTCCAAAATTGGTTTAACAAGGGTATTATAAATATAAATAATCGTATCAGAACTGGCAAAAACACGAGATCGTCTTAAGGTGAAACCAAGTCCTTGGTAGGCTCTTTTAATAATATTATCGATATGTCTCTGAAAGTTTAAAGTATCATCGAAAGTGACATCTAAATCAATAATATGAGTACATCGAGATAGAGATGAATTATTTAAAATATAATTGTAATTAAGAATATTATGGATCCTAGCAATGCTCATAGCATTTAGAAATATTTAAATGGAGTTTATTTAGTACAGACCAGTTATACAGTTCATCTAGCTCTCTCTGCATCAGTTCTATGTCTTGTTGTACTTGGCAATGTTTCTCAAATTAAAAAAAAAATTCTATCTAGTTCTAGATTTTTATAACACAGCCGGATATAAAGTTTCGTGAAAAATCCCAATGATATTTGTGGCTGCTATCGTGTATACAAGGAATCGACCACAGCCATCGACCAAGGAATCTACCACAGACATCACTCCAAAAATAGTCAAAACGTGTTCAGGAGGTTTTAAAACATATATTGGCAACAAAATTGAAAATTTTCGTGAAAACAATACTTTCTCAATACTACGTATAAGAAAGTAAAAATCAGGCGTGGCTCCAGACCGATAGCGCCGAAATAGTTTTGCGGCAATAACGTCTTGTAAACTAAAACTCCAATGGAGTTCCAATTACATATCTAACCTTGTATGTAGGGCTTTCAAAGAACTCCAAATTACTCGTTTATTGGCCATAGTTAGATAACATATAAATATTAGAACCACCTTTACAAAATAGCTCAAAATATTAAAATATCGAAATTATAATCACTATATTAATAAGTATAATACTTTTTGTGCGAAGGATAAAAATTTGGTGTGGACAGCACATGACTTTCCCTGCAGACCCAAATTCATATTTTCTTTATTTCTTTAATAATTCGTTAGATTGAGTTTAATTGCACCAAATAACACTAAATTTGCATTTTTAATTCAATTTTTGTTTTTATTTGGTAATTGGACATTTTCCCGAACTCGGTGTGTAACAAAAATGCAGGAAATCTCAAATATCTTGAGAACGGTTAGTCCTAAATTATAATGGAGTGAGTTATATCCTTTTTCCTCGTTAAAAGTTGCGTATAAAACAAGAATTTAATTGATACATTTCAGAATACGTAGTCTTTTTTTTTTTAGATTTTTGCGGGCTATTTCGTGAAAAAAGACAGGTTGTTTTTTTCTGAATTGTACCAAAATCTAATCAGCACCAGAGTATCCCACAAGTAATATATCTACCAAATTTTGTGAAATTTGGTCGATTAGTATTTTAGCTAGGGTGGATACATAAACTTTTTTGCGGGCTATTTCGTAAAAAAAGACGCGTTCTTCTTTTCCGAATCATACCAAAATCTAATCAACACTAGAGTATCCCACAAGTAACTTATCTACCAAATGTTGTGACATTTAGTCAATTAGTATTTTAAGGGTGGATACATCAAATTTATGCGGGCCATTTCCTAAAAAAAGGCAGGTTGTTCCCTTCCGAATCATACCAAAATCTAATCAGCACCAGAGTATCCTATAAGTAACTTATCTACCCAATTTTGTGAAATTTGGTCAATTAGTATTTTAGCTAGAGTGGATACATGAATTATTTACGGGCCATTCCGCAGAAAAAGGCGGGTTCTGTTTTTATGAATCCTACCAAAAACTAATCAGCACAGGGTCTCACCCAAGTGACTTACCTACCAAATTTTATGAAATTCGGTTCAGTAGTTCTTTAGTTAGAGTGGATACATGCATTGCACAGACAGACAAACAGATAGGCACACACACACACACGTCACGCTAAAAATAGTTTTTTCGTATTCTAGAGGTCTCGAAACGTGTAGATCCGTAGAAAAATGGAGTTGCGATTTTCGGCATGATTCCAATACTTTCCTTATACATTACCATGTATTGCAGGGAAAGTAATAAAAAGTATGAAATAACAAATAACATAATAATGCAGCATGCGACTGTTTCGGGGATACGTTGGATCCCCTTCATTAGTGCAAGAGAACCAACAAACCCGAAGTCCACAACAGGAATATTCGTTTTTTGACTTCGGGTTTGTTGATTCTTTTGTACTAACAAAGGGGATTCCAGCATATCCTAGGAACGTGTGCTGCATTATTACGTTATTTGTGCCTCTATACGATGCTCATGTTTTTATTATAATCACTACGAAAAGTATTTTCTTGAATCGTGGGTGTATACGGAGGATACAAGAACGAGTCTAAGTTTCTGGATAACTTACGTTTATTCGCAAGCACAAAGTAAACAGGGACAATACACAATCAAACAGCAGTTAAATGCTCCACTAGTTTCACTGAATAATCAATATTATTCTCAAAACATTGACAAAAATCACAGTTCACTGTAGCTCGTGTCACTTCAATGCGTCAACTCCCCTCCAACGGAGGGATGAGTCTTTTTATAATTTCTCTATAGAAACTTCTGGAAATCTCTCCATATCTCCTAGACTAATCGTTATTTCGTGAAGTTTCTGGAACATTCTGGAACTCGCCGAATCGCCAAATCTGGGAACCCTTCTTCTAATTGGGAAACCCTGGCAACCCTGGGTTCACGTCATGCTGACGTCATGGGCTGTGATAAGGCTCCTTTATATACGAGCTGACTTATCAAGCATATTGAAGCCCACCATAGCTGGATGCGCAATCCATTAGCATTAGCTCTATTCGTATTGTCACTTTAGGAAGTATAATTGAAATAATTATAGGGGGTTGCTCTGCACCAAACTGCTCTAATCATACTAGAAAGGGTTTTAGGCTATTTCGCTTTCCTAGAAACGAAAAAAGAAGAAAACAATGGCTAATAAATAATTGGATACCAGGTACTGGAGCATACTTGTGCGAGCTAAATTCTATAATACTCTAATTGAAACATATTTTTTTATATAAAGCATTTATTTTAAACACTTATTTTATAATTTCTGTAACTGTAGTATGGAACCCTATGGGCTTCAATATGCTTGATAAGTCAGCCTGTAGTAGAGGAGCTGTAGGCTGTGATAAGGCTCCTCTATATACGAGCTGACTCATCAAGCATATTGAAGCCCACCATAGTTGGAAGCGCAATCCGTTAGCATTAGCTCTATTCGTATTTTCACTTTAAGAAGTATAATTGGAAGTAATTATGGACGGTTGTTTTGCACCGAACTGCTCTAATCATTCTAGAGAGGGTTTTAGGCTATTTCGTTTTCCTAGAAACGAAGAAAGATGAAAACAATGGCTAATAAATAATTGGATACCCGGTAATGGAGCATACTTGTACGAGCTAAGTTCTACAATATTCTAATTGAAACTTCTTTTTTTATATAAAATATTTATTTTAAACACTTATTTTATAATTTCTGTAACTGTAGTATTGAACCCTATGGGCTTCAATATGCTTGATAAGTCAGCCTGTAGTAGAGGAGCTCTAGGCTGTGCTTTCTTCGCCTGGCCTCCGAGACAGACGAAAGAGAAGGTGTCAAAGGGAATATTACGATTTCGCACCACTATATATCAGAAACTAAGAGCCCATTCAGAAATACAATTATATATCTTTGGCACGGGCCGAAAATAAAGATTTTCACCCGACTCGACACAACAGAACCAGTGCTTAAACCAGGCCCGAGCCCGAAGAAATAAATATACAGATGTAGAACTCGAATCCTGCCCAGTCCGAAGACCATTGATTTTGGTTCCACTCCACCCCGAAATGATTTGTATTCAAATGTATTAAAAACCTGAATGTGTGAATTTTTCGTACAAAGAATGTTGGCGTCTTTTAAAACATTAACTTTGCCTGAAATCAACACAATAATTTCACGTACTCTATTTAAATTTATTTAAAATGTTTTCATCAGATCATAATGTCAATAGTCAGATCATAATGTCAATTTAAGGACTCCTGTTAACCATATTTATTCATTACTTGCTCATAATTATATGAAATTTGGTATGTTGTCTTTTGAGGTACAGCGTATTTTTTGGCTTTTAATTTTTCACAAGTGTTTAACACGAAATCATCGTCGCTTCCAGAGTGTATTAAAATAAATCCGGAACCTTTTCCTGATTGGGCTTTCATTCCAGTTGACGAACCGTTTGAAAAAGCTTGTTTCGCAGATTGAATTGTAGGAAATGTTGAGGAAATAAACAGACTGGGTAAATAAACATAGAATGTCAAAACACTGATCAAAACTAAACTGCATAATAGAATAGACGATCTGAGATTTGGCTTGGCGACAAAAGAAAAAAAAAAACTTCGTTAATAAAACTTATCCAAATCTGCCTATAATAAGGCGGAAATAAATTTATGTTATTTATTTTTTTAATTCAAAATATATTTTTATCATGTCGGGAATGTATATATAACGTGGAATATTCTGAAAATTTCAAATCCGTTTAAAGTTTGGCTGGAAATAAAAAATAAATTTTAAATTTCCAAAATCGATTGCGGTCTCTTTGGTATAGAGTTTTCCGCGAGGCGATTTCTCGCCAAGATCTAGCCAAATAATTTTGCCATGTATGGGGGATGAATACAAATATTTCACTTTCCTTTATATGTAAAAAATATTTAAATTTTACCTTAAATCTATTTTATTTAATCTTTCTTACTTTCTTTATATACATAATGTATAAGGAAAGTATTGTGACGGGGTAGAAAATTCGAATTCGAGTTTTCGACGGGAGAGCACGTTTCAAGTATCCCCGATCACGAATCAAACATTTTTGAAGTGATGTCTGTGTGTGAAAGTGTGTGTGTGTGTGTGTGTGTCAGTGGGTCTGTGAAGGCGATAACTGACGAACGAATGGACCGATTCGAACGAAATTTGGTACAAAAATCACAATCCGTAAACACTGGAAGCCTATTGTTTTTAAACGTAATCGAATGTTCAGAACCCCTCTAAATTTTCGAGTGAAATTTTGAAAAAATCGTGAAAAAATCAAAACCGCTAACAAAGTTACGCAAATAGACATTTCTTATGTAATGTTTCATTAGAAAACGATTAACATAAAATTTAGAACGCTAACATGAACCGTTCTTGAGATATTTCACATTTTTCAAAAAAATTATCAAAAAGTCATATAAAATAAAAAAATATATATTTCCTATTGAGAAACATGTTCACTTTTCATATGTAATACCATGCGATAAATTGAGTGACATCATTCTCGTGGATCTAGCTCGTTCCATTCATGAGAAAAGATACTTCGAGTAATACTTTTGTATTTGAACGCCAATAGTCATTTATCTGTTATAAGAATAACTTATCTCTTCGTCAGTAAAGCTTGGCGAGATTTTGGCGACGAATTTGGCGGAATGTCGCCAACTTAGCGACTTTTTGAAATGTTGTCACATTAAGGAAAATATCGCCAAATAGATAAAAATGACGCTAAATCAATGAAAATGACGACTAAATGTCGAAAATTCAATATCTTGGAATGAATATTAGTATCTACTATAAGAAAAACCTATTTTTTTTACTGTAAAAGTAGTAAATTCATTACATTATATAAGGAAAGTCACGTGTTGCCCACATCAGATTTTTTTCGTTTTGTAGTTGAAATATTAAAGAAATCTGGTTTAAAAATTATTTTATTATCAACTTTTATAGCGCATTATATTTTTTGGCGGAAGAATAAATCTCGTACCTTCTACTCCTCGACAGGTTAGGTGTTCGTCAAGTATATTATGGAAATACGGGCGGTTGTTGTTGTTGTTGAGACCCAGACCGTCCGACCTACCAGAAAGGTGTAAGGTAACTGTATGGACGGCCGGGAAGTGCCACCCAATTTAGACCGGAACCCAGTGGGGGAGGCATCCACAGGGACCGTACCCTCCTTCCTCTACCACCAACCTCTCGGAAGGACTTACGGACCCACATGTTTAACGTGATCGTACTCCGCATGAACACGGCGGCATTTGTGGTAGCGTGCAAATCTAGCGCGCAAACCACGGGGATACCGCACCCGAGATGGCCAACAGCACGCGGTGTTCCGAGGTGGTCACCCACCAAGTACTAACCGCGCCCGATGCTGCTTGACTTCGGTGATCTAACGGTGTTTTCAGCACGGTACGGCCGTTGGCCCTATACGGGCGGTTGTAACATAACATGTTCTCAGCTAATAAAAAACGATGTCAATACTGTTGTTAACAGCAATTAGTATGTCAATAATACCCATACATATTTTAGAGCTAGACACGTGACACTATACATGTAACTTTAGTTTCGAATCTCTTTATTAAAAAATTACTTTTTAATAAATTGCTTTATTAAATTGTTTTATTAAATTATATATCGTTATTAAATTGCTTAATTAAATTAATAAATTAAAGTATATTAAATTACTTTATTAAGTTAATAAATTGAAGTATATTAAATTACTTTAATAAATTAATGTATCTTTTATTAAATTACTTAATTACGCTAAATTTGATGTCATCTACACTATTAAAGCTTTACCGACCCTATGTATGTATGTATATCGGTTTAAAACGCTAAATCTAGGCCTAAAAATTTACTGTTTTTTAACTGGTAGGTTAAGGTCTTGGTATGTGTCCAAAACGTTCGAAAATTGAGAAAAATGATTAGATTTTTAATTATTTTGTAAAACCGCTAGAAAAGCCCAAAATTTAAGACATTCGATTGTTCTGCAATTTAAACCGTGAATTCTTAACTTAGAAATCCCGTATTTTTAATGAAAGGTACAGATAGATAGATCTTGGCATATGCCCAAAATATCCGAAAATACAAAAATGTTAATATGTTTTTTGAATTGCTATATACAAAATCATCCATTATCGCCTTACATTTGATTTATTTTGAAATCTTCTGCTACATGCTTTCCGAGAACCCAAGCATGTAATTGAACCTGAATTTGCCATCTGCGAACACCTGTGAATACACAAAACTGTTTAAAAACGGACCAAGGAAGTTTTTCAAGAAATTAAAATCCGTTTTTTTTAAAAATTAAATTTTGTGAACTTAAAATGGAATAGTTTTCATTACAATAATTAATCTGTCCAATTAAAATAAATTAGATAATAAATGAATGAGATATCTGTAATTATATAAGATATAATTATGATTTTTAAAATTACGTTAATACTTAAGGACGCAAGTTTTTTAAAAATTTTAATTAATATTTAATACCAAATACTAAAAGGTGATTTATTTTGTGAAACCCTTACGTGTATTGCTTGAGCCCGTGGCTGCGTACGACGTTTTATTTTAATACTACAACAGTGTGTATCAACTTGCTTTTGTAATTAAATATTGAACAGCTTAAGCCCAGGTAATTAAAATAAAAAATGGGCGCTGGGGGGAGGGGGATAAAGTATAATGATAAACATCTTCGTTAATTATGCATAACATTCTTCTGATTACTATGACATGAAAACTGCGAAGTAAAAATATAGAAAAACATTTTTTTTTTATATTCATTCAAACTTATTACGGATCGTTCAGAATATTAAATTATGCATTCTTAAAAAAAAATATGGAAATCGGACATCGTAAATCTACCGCAAGTAATTAGAAAAAAAAAGTGATTAAATGAAGTTTAAAGCTCGTTCTTTATTACCATGGATAATAAGTGAAACTACCGCCAATTTGTCAAATTCAGTCGTTAATGTAAAAACAAAGCTTCGCCGCTTTTTATCGTATAGTGGTAGTAAATGATTTTTTTCACGATTAATTATACAAGACTGGAGTGGTTGGTTTTCTACACCAGACTAAATATCTAGAAAATCGATGGTTACGAATTTTCTATTGGAGAATAAAGCTTGGTTTTATAATGTTTCATAAATTATCAGTGTCTAAACCAGGTATTTAAAAAGAAAAATATCTGATGTTGGCAGCACATGACTTTCCTTATATAATGCCATGTATTTACTACTTTTACAGTAAAACCAAAATAGATTATTCTTATAGTAGATACTTATATTTTTTCCAAGATATTGAATTTTTGTCAAATAGTCGTTATTTTCATTGATTTAGCGTCATTTTTATCCATTCGGCGAGATTTTGTTTGATATGGTAACATTTAAAAAAGTCGCCAAGTTGGCTACATTCCGCCAAACTCGTCGTCAAAATCTCGCCAAGCGTTATGGACGGAGAAATAATTTATTCTTATAGAAGATAAATGACTATTTTCGTTCAAATACAAAAGTATTACTCAAAGTATTTTTTTCATGAATGGAACGGGCTAGGATCCATGAGAATGATGTCACCAAATTTATCGCATGATATTACATATGAAAAGTGAACATGTTTCTCAATAGGAATTTTTTTTTTATTTTATATAATTTTTTGATAATTTTTTTGAAAAATGTGCAATATCTCGAGAACGGTTCATGCTAGCATTCTAAAATTTATGTTAATAGTTTTTTAATGAAAAATTTCTTAAGAAATGTCTATTTGCGTAACATTATTAAAGGTTTTGATTTTTTGATGTTTTTTTCAAAATTTCACTCGAAAATTTAGGGGGGTTCTGAACATTCGATTGCGTATAAAAACAATAGGCTTCCAGTATTCACGGATTGTAATTTTTGTACCAAATTTCGTTCGAATCGGTCCTTTCGTTCGTCAGTTATCGGCTCCACAGGCTCACTGACACACACACACACACACATACTTTCACACACACAGACATCCCCTCAAAAATGTTCGATTCGTGATTAGGGATGCTTGAAACGTGCTCTCCCGTCGAAAACTCGAATTCGAATTTTCGACCGCGTCACAATACTTTCCTTATACATTATTGTATATAAGGAAAGTAAAAAAATATATATCTAGGAAACTATTGTAATGGAATTAAAAATTCGAATTCCTGTTTTACACATTTTGGGCATTTCAGTATACGCAATTGAACTTAGGCTAAGTATTTGCTAACTTCAATAAAAGATTTAAAGCGACTTTAAAAATAAAAATAAATTTTTAGAGAAAGAAATATATACAAAGCTTCAGCTTTCAAGAAAAACAAGAAAGATCAATCATGCTTAAAGCATTGATTATGAAACACTTTCCAACAGCAATGCAATTTTACTTAAACATGTCTAAAATGCAATACATTCCTCGGTAATATTTTAAAACTTCTCACAATACTACATTCATTTATTATATTTGAACACTTAAACCTTCATCGAAAAAAATGAACTTCATTCAAATGACGGCATTGAAATATAAATTGCCTGGTTTAAACATCTCTAAAATGTGATATATTACTCGATAATAATTTTAGAATTATCATAATACCACGATAATTTATTATATTTAAACACTTCATCGAAAACAACTGAAATTCATTCAAATGACGTCATAGAAAAAATAACACACCTGGCTCTCTCTAAAAAAGCAGCATTTCATTCATAAATAATTTCCCATTCATGTCATTCATCAAAATACTATAATAATTTATTTTATTTAAAAATTAAGACCATGGAGCTACAAGTAATTTAACTCTATGCTTAAAACTTCATCGCAAAAAATCGTTCTTCTCTCGGTAAAGTCAATGAATATTTCTTTCATATCAGCTATGCAGACTCCATGAGCTAAATTCTTTTGCGTTAAAAAAATACAGCAATTTCTATACAACTCATCCTACATATATTGCTGTTTATATTTTACATAAGTGAAAAATAGGCTTCGATGTAGGAATAATCAAATTTGGATAAACATTTGAACTCATATATATTGTAATTGCGTTGATTTAGTATGTAGATGCACATAATTTAAACCAAAATAAAGTGGTTTTAGGACGGATACAACACTCAATATGAAACAAGAAAGATCAATCATGCTTAAAGCATTGATTATGAAACACTTTCCAACTTCAATGCAATTTTATTTAAACAAGTCTAAAATGCAATACATTCCTCGGTAATATTTTGAAACTTATCACAATACTGCTTTAATTTATTATATTTGAAAACTTAAACCTTCATCGAAAAAAATGAACTTCATTCAAATGACGGCATTGAAATATAAATTGCTTGGTTTAAACATCTCTAAAATGTTATACATTCCTCGGTAATAGTTTTAGAATTATCATAATATTACGATAATTTATTATATTTGAAAACTTCATCGAAAACATCTGAAATTAATACAAATGACGTCATAGAAAAAATAACACGCCTGGATCTCTCTATAAAAACAGGATTTCATTCATAACTTTCTCCCATTCATTTCATTCATCACAATACTATAATAATTTATTTTATTTAAACATTTTTTTTAAGACCATGGAGCTACAAATAATTGAACTCTATGCTTAAAACTTCATCGAAAAAAATCGTCCTTCTCTTTATAAAATCAATTAATATTTCATTCATATCAGCCATGCAGACTCCATGGACTAAATTATTTTGTGTTAAAAAAATACAGGAATTCTAATACAACTCATTCTACATATTTTGCTGTTTACATTTTAGATAGGTGAAAAATAGGCTTAGTTGTAGAAATAATCAAATTTAGATGAGCATTTAAACTCAAATATATTGTCATTGCGTTGCTTCAGTATGTAGATGCACAGAATTTAAGTAAAAATAAAGTAGTTATAGGACGGATACAACACTCAATATGAATTAAAAAGAACTTAAAAAAATCACATTTTTGAAACAAGATGGATGCCATATATCATTTTGAAGTGGGTCATGTGATCGTTTCATATCATGGTCACGTGATCGCTTCATATAAGAGGTGTAATTATTATTTTAATTTTAATTTAAAAAACTACTGAATATATTTCGCTGAATTTTTTTTTATATATTTTATGGAACAATTTGAATATTACCTAAAATTTTCGAAGCAATTTGTGAATTTTAAATCCGCTTAAAAAATGTTTGAAAAATTAGTTCCCATAGGGCTCAATGTATTTCATTTTTTCAACCCGGGTTCAATAAAAAACTAATTGGGTGATATTACTTATTTATATTCCCATAGGTCCCACAGACCGTCTGAAAAACATACTAAAATTTCATTTTGATAAAGCCATTTTTACGGCAGTTATCGTGCTAACGGACAGACAGACAGAATGAACAAAGTCATAAACACTTTTCAACTTTGTTGTAAAGCGTTAAAAAAAGAATAGTTTAACTGCTGATTTAAATTAAATACCAGAGGTGATTGTGCACATCAAATCTTAAAATCATATCATGTACAAACAAGAAAGATCAATCATGCTTAAAGCATTGATTATGAAACACTTTCCAACTGAAATGCAATTTCATTTAAAATTTCTCAAAAATGTGATACATTCTGTGGTGATAACTTTTACATTATCACAGTACTCCAGTAATTTATTATACTTAAATATTTAAAACTCTATCGCAATATAAATCATCTGATTCTCTATGCAAAATCAATGAATATTTCATTCATATAACTTATATTCCAGACTCCAGAGCTAAATAATTTTTTGTGAAAAATTCAGCAATTCTTATGTAACTCAACTTACAATCGCTTGAGATATTTGCATTCTGCATAAGTTAAAATTAGGCTTCGTTGAAGAAATAATAAAAGTTTAGGGATCATTTAAAATCACAACTATTGTAATTGCGTAGGCACGGAATTTAGATACACAGATAATACACAGATACACAGATAATATATGTGTGTGTGTATGTATGTATTCAAATTATTGGAATCGTGCCGAAGATCGGAACTCGAATTTTCGAAAGATCTACACGTTTTGGGACTTCTAGAACACGAAAAAACTATTTTTAGGAAGACGTCTGTGTGTGTAACGGTATATCTGTGTATTTTTCTCTGTGTCTGTGAGGATATTACATCCACTCTAATTGAAAAACTAATGGACCGAATTTCATAAAATTTGGTAGGCATGTTTTTTGTGGGAAATCCTGATGTTCATTAGATTATAGTACGATTCGTAATAAAAGAATCTGCCTTCTTTGCGAAATGGCCGGCAGATATTGTCTTTATCCACTCTAGCTAAAAACTAATGGACCAAATTTAACAAAATTAAGTGTATAATATTTCAATAACCTACTAAATTACTCATGGACTAAATTATTTTGTGTTAAAAAAATACAGGAATTCTAATACAACTCATTCTATATATTTTGCTGTTTACATTTTACATAGGTGAAAAATAGGCTTAGTTGTAGAAATAATCAAATTTGGATAATCATTTAAACTCAAATATATTGTCATTGCGTTGTTTCAGTATGTAGATGCACAGAATTTAAGCAAAAATAAAGTAGTTTTAGGACGGATACAACACTCAATATGAATTAAAAAGAACTTAAAAAAATCACGATTTTGAGACAAGATGGATGCCATATATCATTTTGAAGTGGGTCGTGTGATCGTTTCATATCATGGTCACGTGATCGTTTCATATAAGAGGTGTAATTATTATTTTAATTTTTATTTAAAAAACTACTGAATATATTTCGCTGAATTTTTTTTTATATATTTTATCGACCAATTTGAATATTACCTAAAATTTTCGAAGCAATTTGTGAATTTTAAATCCGCTTAAAAAATGTTTGAAAAATTAGGTCCCATAGGGCTCAATGCATTTCATTTTTTCAACCCGGGTTCAATCCAAAACTAATTGGGTGATATTATTCATTTATATTCCCATAGGTTCTACAGACCGTCTGAACAACATACTAAAATTTCATTTTGATTAAGTCATTTTTACGGCAGTTATCGTGCTAACGGACAGACAGACAGACAGACAGACAGACAGACAGAATGAACAAAGTCATAAACACTTTTCAACTTTGTTGTAAAGTGTTAAAAATAAAAATATGGCTTTTTCCCAAAGTGAAGGAATTTTTATTTTAGAGCAGTTCTCTAGCTATTCTTATGAAAGTGTTCTTGATGAGTTTCAGAAGAAATACCCTTGCTCTAAAACCCTTAACAATTCAATAATTATGTGGTTAGAAAAGCGTTTTTAACACTTACAACATAGTTGAAAAGTGTTTATGACTTTGTTCATTCTGTCTGTTTGTCTGTCCGTTAGCACGATAACTGCCGTAAAAATGACTTTATCAAAATGAAATTTTAGTATGTTTTTCAGACGGTCTGTGGGACCTATGGGAATATAAATAAATAATATCATCCAATTAGTTTTTTATTGAGCCCGGGTTGAAAAAATGAAATACATTAAACCCTATAGGACCTAATTTTTCAAACATTTTTTAAGTAAACTTAAAATTCACAAATTGCTTCGAAATTTTTAGGAAATATTCACATTATCCCATAGAATGTATAAAAAAAAATTCAGTAAAATATATTAAGTAGTTTTTTAATTAAAAATTATTTAATATAGGGAAAAAAACAAATTCAATTAAATTCTGATTGGGATATCCCCAGAAAGAAAAGAGCGATATATTATATAATGAATATCTTTCCAACAGTTTTTTACGGCAGTTATCGTGCTAACGGACAGGCAGACAGACAGACAGACAGGCAGACAGAATGAACAAAGTCATAAACACTTTTCAACTTTGTTGTAAAGTGTTAAAAATAAAAATATGGCTTTTTCCCAAAGTGAAGGAATTTTTATTTTAGAGCAGTTCTCTAGCTATTCTTATGAAAGTGTTCTTGATGAGTTTCAGAAGAAATACCCTTGCTCTAAAACCCTTAACAATTCAATAATTATGTGGTTAGAAAAGCGTTTTTAACACTTACAACATAGTTGAAAAGTGTTTATGACTTTGTTCATTCTGTCTGTTTGTCTGTCCGTTAGCACGATAACTGCCGTAAAAATGACTTTATCAAAATGAAATTTTAGTATGTTTTTCAGACGGCCTGTGGGACCTATGGGAATATAAATAAATAATATCATCCAATTAGTTTTTTATTGAGCCCGGGTTGAAAAAATGAAATACATTAAACCCTATAGGACCTAATTTTTCAAACATTTTTTAAGTAAACTTAAAATTCGCAAATTGCTTCGAAATTTTTAGAAAATATTCACATTATCCCATAGAATATATAAAAAAAAATTCAGTGAAATATGTTAAGTAGTTTTTTAATTAAAAATTATTTAATATAGGGAAAAAAACAAATTCAATTAAATTCTGACTTTGGGATATCCCCCAGAAAGAAAAGAGAGATATATTATATAATAAATATCTTTCCAACTGTTTAATTGTTTTGCATATAAGAGAGGCTTCACATTTTGAATTAAATTTGGTAGATAACAATTTTTCATTTTTTTAAAATTTTATATAACTCTTCATGATATACTTATTTGATGGCATTTTTAATGCACTTTCCTACGTCCTAGAGAGTTAAAATTTGGTACACAGTTTAAATTTGTTGAACATTTTATTCGACAAAAATTTGGTGGATCTTTAAATATAGATCATACATTTTTTTCAAAATGGCCTGCAAATAATCCCCGTTCACTTCTTTAAATCATTGTTGTAATATTGTTAAAAATTCTGATGTGGGCAGGGCATGTCATTCCCTGCAGACTCATATTCACGTTCTCTTTATTTCTTCAATAATAATTTGAGTTTATCTGCACAAAATAACAGCCGTAAGTATTTTAAATAACATTGAATTTGCACGTTAAACTTAAATTTGGTTCTCATTTGATAGCTGGACTTATTGTCAAAGGTGGCGTAGCGAAAACGCGAAAAAACTAGAATATCTCAAGAACGGCTAGTCCTAGAGTAATGGGGTTAGTCTTATTCTTTCTGTGTCAAAAATCACGTATAAAATAGGAATTTAATTGATATAATAGAGCACACGTAGTCTTTTATTTTTATATTTAACGATTTTTGCGGGCCATTTCGCAAAAACAGTCCGTTCCTTTTTTCCCGAATCGAACGAGAATAACCTACAAGTGATTTATATAACAAATTTTGTTAAATTTGATATATAAATCACTTGTAGGTTATTGAAATATTATACACCAAATTGTGTTAAATTTGGTCCATTAGTTTTTAGCTAGAGTGGATAAAGGCAATTTCTGCCGGCCATTTCGCAAAGAAGGCAGATTCTTTTATTACGAATCGTACTATAATCTAATGAACAGCAGGATTTCCCACAAAAAACATACCTACCAAATTTTATGAAATTCGGTCCATTAGTTTTCAAATAGAGTGGATGTAATATCCTCACAGACACACAGAAACATACACTGATACACCCTTACACACACAGACGTCCTTCTAAAAATAGTTTTTTCGTGTTCTAGAGGTCCCAAAACGTGTAGATCCTTTGAAAATTCGAGTTCCGATCTTAGGCACGATTCCAATACTTTGAATACACACACATATATTATCTGTGTATCTAAATTCCGTGCCTATGCAATTACAATAGTTGTGATTTTAAATGATCCTTAAACTTTTATTATTTCTTCAACGAAGCTTAATTTTAACATATGCAGAATGTAAATATCTGAAGCGATTATAAGGTGAGTTACATAAGAATTGCTGAATATTTTTCACACAAAATTATTTAGCTCTGGAGTCCGGAATACAAGTTATATGAATGAAATATTCATTGATTTTGCATAGAGAATCAGATGATTTATATTTCGATACACTTTTAAATATTTAAGTATAATAAATTACTGTAGTACTGTGATAATGTAAAATATATCACCACTGAATGTATCACATTTTAGAAATTTTTAAATGAAATTGCATTTCAGTTGGAAAGTGTTTCATAATCAATGCTTATGCATGATTGATTTTTCTTGTTAATAAATTAGATCTGTTGTAGACAAAGGAGAATAAACAGTCCTTCTATTTTAATTCAGGATAAACTGAAACAGAGATTGCGTTACTGCAACTCTTCAGAAACTCCTTGATGGAACTGAAATTCTCGTAGAAATGTCTAGAGATATATTGATCTGAGATACAAAAAATATTTCACTTTGGGACAACCCTATGTTTTTTATTGCTATAAAAGAGGTCTTTAATGATCGTATGACGTATTAAAAACAGTAGACGATATATCTAATATATTTTTGAGAGTATATTAATGCTACCTAACTGAATAAAACTGTTACTCTTTCAATTTCTAAATACATAATTTTACATTTGATGTGAGCGATTTTTAAATCACTCTGTAGAACGAGAAAACCAAGGAGGTATTAAACAGACTGAAATGAATAGCAGAAGATTACAGAAAATTCGTTTAATATAATGCAAAAGTAATCGTGACTATACGGGACTACGAACTTCAGTAGTATCTAACAAAAAAATCTGATGTGGGCAGCACATGACTTTCCTTATATAATGCAATGAATTTACTACTTTTACAGTAAAAAAAAAATAGATTATTTTTATAGTAGTTATTTATATTCTTTCCAAGATATTGAATTTTCGTCAAGGAGTCGTCATTTTCCATGTCGTCATCATCAATGAGTCGTCATTGTTTTAGCGCCATTTTTATCCATTTGGCGAGTTTTTCGTTAATTTAGCAACATTTAAAAAAGTCGCCAAGTTGGCGACATTCCACCAAATTCGTCGCCAAAATCTCTCTAAGCGTTATGGACGAAGAAATAAGTTATTCTTACAGCAGATAAATGACTATTGGCGTTCAAATACAAAAGTATTACTCAAAGTATCTTTTTTCATGAATGGAACGAGCTAAATCCACGAGAATGATGTCACCAAATTTATCGCATGGTATTACACATGAAAAGTGAACACGTTTCTCAATAGGAAATATTTTTTTTTATTTTATAAGACTTTTTGATAATTTTTTTGAAAAATGTACAATATCTCAATAACGGTTCATGTTAGCGTTCTAAATTTTATGTCAATCGCTTTCTAATAAAACATTGCATAAGAAATGTCTTTTTACGTAACTTTATTAGCGGTGTTGATTTTTTGACGATTTTTTCAAAATTTCACTCGAAAATTTAGGGCTTCTGAGCATTCGATTGCGTATAAAAACAATAGGCTTCCAGTGTTTACGGATTGTGATTTTTGTACCAAATTTCGTTTGAATCGATCTATTCGTTCGCCAGTTATCGTCTCCACAGACTCACTGACACACACACAGACATCGCTTTGAAAATGTTTGATTCGTGATCAGGGATGCTTGAAACGTGCTCTCCCGTCGAAAACTCGAATTCGAATTTTCGACCCCGTCACAATACTTTCCTTATATGTACATTATGTATATAAGGAAAGTAAAAAGGAATATACAAACCTTACCATGGGGCCATCCACTGTGAAAAACATTTTCAAAGCCTGATTCCGTGTTCTCTAACGACAAATTGTAACATTAGCCTCACAAAGATTTTTTTTTTTTAATTGTGAGGTAAGGCGTTCTGCTTTAATTTTTAAAGAGAAAGATCACGAATAACATCATTTAGGTCCTGTTGATTACATTTTTTTGATTCTATATTGTTTCACCCATGTGCGTAGTCCTCATCATGAGAGTGTCGTGCCTTCTCCCGTTTAGAGCCATCGTCATACTAATTTCTTTTAAAAATGCAGGACCGTTCTTTGGAGGGTTTGGAACTAATAGTTTCATCACGAGGGACTGGTCTCATTGCTGAGCTTAAGTTTGGATAAACAATTTTATGCTTATTTTTTGGTATAAAATCTATTTTCTGGTATAAATTCTATATCATGGAGACTGCAAATGGCATTTTTTTTACCCTTTTTTAACACTTTACTGCAAAGTTGAAAAATGTTTATGATTTGTTCATTCTGTCTGTCTGTCTGTCTGTTTGTCCGTTAGCACGATAACTATCGTAAAAATAACTTAATCAAAATGAAATTTTAGTATGTTGTTCAGACGGTCTGTGGGACCTATGGGAATATAAATGCATAATATCACCCAATTAGTTTTGGATTGAACCCCAGGTTGAAGAAATGAAATACATTTAACCCTATGGAACCTAATTTTTTAAACAGTTTTTAAGCGAATTTAAAATTCACAAATTGCTTCGAAAATTTTAGGAAATATTCAAATTATCCCATAAAATATATAAAAAAATTTCAGCAAAATATATTCAGTAGTTTTTTAAATAAAAATTAAAATAATAATTACACCTCTTATATGAAGCGATCACGTGGCTATTATATGAAGAGATAACGTGACCCACTTCAAAATAAAATATGACATCCATCTTGTGTCAAAATCGTGATTTTTAAAGTTCTTTATAATTCATATTTAGTGTTGCATCCGTCCTAAAACTGTTTTATTCTTTCTTAAATTCTGTGCATCTACGTACTGAAACAACGCAATTATAATATATGTGAGTTTAAATGGTTATCCAAATTTGATTATTTCTACAACGAAGCCTATTTTTTATTGATGGAAAATGTAAACAGCAAAATATGTAGAATGAGTTGTATAAGAATTGCTGCATTTCTTTAACGCAAAATTATTTAGCTCATGGAGTCTGCATAGCTGAATATGAATAAAATATTAATTGATTTTACAGACAGAAGGACGATTGTTTTCGATGAAGTTTTAAGCATAGAGTTTTATTACTTGTATCTCCATGGTCTTAAGTTTTAAAATAAAATAAATTGCCATGATATCGTGATGAATGAAATGAATGGGAAAATGTTTATGAATGAAATGCTAAAGAGAACCAGGCGTGTTATATTTCGATGGCGTTATTTGAAAATTTCAGTTGTTTTCGATGAAGTCTTCAAATATAATAAATTATTGTAGTATTATGATAATTTTAAAAACATTACCGATGAATGTATAGCATTTTAGAGATGTTTCACCCAGGCAATTTATATTTCAATGGCGTCATTTGAATGAAGTTCATTTTTTTCGATGAAGTTTTAAGTTTTCAAATATAATAAGTTAATGTAGTTTTGTGATAATTTTTAAAATATTAATTATTATATCACATTTTAGAAATGTTTAAATGAAATTGCATTGAAGTTGGAAAGTGTTTCATAATCAATGCTTTATGCATGATTAATCTTTCTTGTTTTTCATCCAGTCACGTAAGCCATTTGAGCATGATGTACTTATAACGTGAGGTGCCCAGTTTTTATCTTGGTCACCTAAGGGACATCCGAAGTATAAGAAATGCTAGTAGTTTTCAATTTTTACTCTTTAATTCGGCCAAAGACGAACACTGTTGCCTATTCGCATAAACTTATCTGGATAAGATCCCCCAAAAGTTTTCTATGGGATTCAAGTCAGGACTTTTGGCTGTCCAATCCAAAACCATGCTATTACACTGCAACCAAAGTTTGTTGACTTGGCCGCATGAATGGGAGCATGATCGTGCTGAAAACAGAAGTTTGGTCCTGCTAGATTCGTAGCTTCTGGTAATATGTGATCCTTTAACATTTGTTGGTAATTTAGAGCATTTTGCTTACCGTTAAAAAAGGTTAAGGATAACATACCATTAAAGCAAAACGCTCCATACACCATCAAGGAACGACTTTGTTTCCTACTGAAAAAATCTTTCGATCATGCCAGTATGATGTCCATCCATTTGGGCTATCAATATTCCATTTCTTTTCATCACTGAATATAGCAGTTATCCATTGGTCGTCCCAGTTCACTTGTTCCCGAGTCCATTCCATACGAAGTAATTTATGATTTTCAGTTAAACTCGGAATTAACTTCATACGTGCGAGCATAATATTGCAATTACTTTGTAAACGTCTGTGAATAGTAGATCGAGATACTTTTAAACCTGATTCACTTTGTATTTCAGATACCGACAGTTCTTGAGTCGATGTTAGACGAAAAAGTTTTTGTCATCTCGAGATCATTTTGGACTGCCTGATCTATCTTTTACTTTATAATCGCGCTCTTTTTGTAGCACAGCATAAATGCCTCGTTTTGACCGATTTAATATTTTCGCGATATCAAGAACAGAGCTTTCCATAAGCTTTTAATCTCCAAATTTCACACGTTTCGTCTTTTTTAAACTGTTTCATACGTGGCATTGTACTGAATGGTGAAAGGTGAAACGCAGCAGTCTTATAAATAGTGTGCAAACATCTACAGAACTGTTTTATGCAAATTACTACCTTATTTGCATACTTTATTTTGATTTTCCACTTTTTTTGTTACTTGTGCATAAACTTTTGAAACAAGTTTGTTGATTTTTTTTGTGTTTACGTCGTTTATTGAAACCTGCAAATCAAACAGGTATGTTCATGGTCTTATATTGTTTATTATTCGTTGTTAAATATATAGCGATGAAATTTCATTTCTTATTTTCTTCTTCTTCTGATATCTATTGCTTATACTAAAGTGCAAAAACTTTTGAGACGCACTTTATATTGAACTAAAATCATTTATGAAAACATGAGCTACTTACAGACACACACACACACATTCATTTCTCAAAAATGATTCTTTCTAACACAATATACATAAAAATATATTGAACAAAAATCATTTATGAAAACACGAGCTACTTAAACACGTAAGATAAAGAATCCGATTTTCAATTCAGATATTTCTATGGAAAACTATTAGATTGCTTTAAAAATAGATTTCTTTTTACTTTGTGTAGTAAGACCTAGTTTCTTCCAAATAGTGTTCCCAAAAAGTATGAAATTAAACGTAAATATGTATATTGTACTTGAAAGAATCATTTCCGGAGAAATGAATTTCTTTAAACATGTAAGATAAATAAAAAATCCGATGTTCAATACACATATTTCTTTGAAAAACTATTAAATTGCTTTAGAAATAGAAAAACTTGTTATCTTCCCATTATTTTTACTGCTCCTGTTGTTCATTATATTTGTTTTCGTGTGCTAGAAAACAACAGTATAGTCTTCTTTTAAAATAACAACAGCTTATACGCGGAGGCCTTTTTCAATCTATACAAGCTCTGTTTTCTAAGCGGGGAAAAACTGTTATTTTCCCCTTAATTTCTATCATAGGTTTTATTTTTTTTTCTGCAGTTACGTGATGTATCTTTCTGAAAAAAAAAGGGGGGGGGGGTGTTTTTGCTATTTTCTAGAACAGAAGTTATTTTTCTTAAAATACAGAAAGCAATGGAGACATATAAAAAAAATAAAAAAAAATATTTACATGAGTTCTTTTCATACAATTGATATTTTTATCTATAATAATAAAATAAGATGCTTGTTTATTTGTCTGTCAGTTGCTTATAGCGGAAAATGTAAGCGACCCACAGCTAAGAAATTCAGCACAGTGATAGCTGAGGTTAGGTGCCAAGACATCTTGGAGCAATTTTTTTTTTAAATTTCAAATTAGTTTTTAGTTATTTTGTATTGAAACTTAATTTTCAGTGTTTTTTGCACAAATAGGTCCTTTAGCGATCAAGAATATTACGGCAGAATTTTTATTTTGACATCATCGAAAATATCAAAGAGCGTCAATTTTCCAACGAGATTTCAACCGAATGCGTAAAAAATTCCGTCCTGTAAAAAATAGTTTGAAAATACATTGAAATGCTTGCTTTTTAGGGCAATTTGTTTTAATTTTCGTGCTTTGGCGAATTGAAGATTCACACGATTTCAAAGTTTTTATTTTCGTGCTTTGGCGAATTGAAGATTTACACGATTTAAATGTTTTAATTTTCGTGCTGTGGCAAATTGAAGATTCACACGATTTCAATGTTTTTATTTTCGTGCTTTGGCGAATTGAAGATTTACACGATTCTAATGTTTTAATTTTCGTGCTTTGGCGAATTGAAGATTCACACGATTTCAATGTTTTTATTTTCGTGCTTTGGCGAATTGAAGATTTACATAATTCTAATGTTTTTATTTTCGTACTTTGGCGAATTGAAGATTCACACGATTTCAATGTTTTTATTTTCGTTCTTTGGCGAATTAAAGATTTACATAATTCTAATGTTTTTATTTTCGTGCTTTGGCGAATTGAAGATTCACATGATTTCAATGTTTCTATTTTCGTGCTTTGGCGAATTGAAGATTTACATGATTCTAATGTTTTTATTTTCATGCTTTGGCGAATTGAAGATTCACAAGATTCTAAATTTTTTCGTGAATATGGAACGATATCTTCTTCTTATAATTAAAGAATGTTTTTAATTACTCTATTCCTGAATTTTCTATAAAATTTTAAGTGTATATGTAAAAGTTGCATTTTTTTATAATTCGAAAGCTAGTTGGAAAGAAGTTCTCCCTCCTTCATGACGTTCCAACTGAGGACGTGTTTCTTTCTAAAGAGATCAGTGGATCAGCGACGTATTCATATAGTTGTAGTTAAATTGCATAATGCAATTGGCATGGATGAGCATTCACAAAGTGAGCGCGGGATTGATTTTTGTTCGAAACAGGCGTTTCGAAATTGAGTGACGTTATCTCTATTATTTACATAACGGGCGATCAGAATCCACGCAACGCCAGATAATTCGTTCTAGTTTTAACAATAACAACAACAATAACACACACACACACACAAAATTGAAGCAATTTATAATTTTAATGTTCTGAAGCACATTTGTAAGTGCAAATTTCAGGGTTCACATATAAGCTAGTGTCATAGTGAATATGACATTTTCAGTAATTCATATTAATACACTTTCATTTTAAAATATTTTAACTTTTTCATTAAAATTGTAATTATAATTCGAATTTTTCTCAAAATTTTACATTCACTTTTCCCCTTTCTAATATATCTAAAGGCAGTTGCCAGGCCAAAGAGCCATTCTCCAAATTCCTTTCCCACGTACATTTCACATCTGCAGGATGAAATTTTCACATCTGCAACTTAACGAGTATAGTACCAGCAAGTATCTAAGCCCGCCCCGCCCCCTTCTAAAGAAACACATGCAAGCTTTACATGCGTAAAACCATAACGGTCAAAATTCCTTCTCATGCAGAGATCTTTTTTCCACAAGAAATGCAATACTAGAATGCCCCCGCTCCCCGCCAGGATAAGCATGGGCAGTTATCTTACGAAGTCAATAAATTCCTGTCAACTAGAAGAAATAACGTGCAAAAGTTATACACACTAAACAATGCTACTTCAACAGATTTCACAGATGGGTCAAACTTGCTCCGGAAAGGGGTAAGCAATACGACATTTAGCATATACAAGACTACAAACCAATCAGAATGACTTTAAGTCCAGGAGTAACCAATTATGTGTTTACTGAGTACAGAGCCACTGCAAAATCTCACGGCGTAGTGTTGTTGTTGTTGAGACCCAGACCGTCCGACCTACCAGAAAGGTGTGGTACCAGAAAGGTGTAAGGTCACGGCGTAGTGTGAAATTAGTAAAAAAAAAAATCTAAGATTATTCGCTTACGGAGGTGGCCGGCCTGGGTGCCGGACCACGATGGTCCTGCCTTTTGGCACCCTGGTCCTGTTGTTTCCCGAGGAAGGAGGTTGATTTTTTCTGATGTCTTTCTAGACTGATGTTGTTGCCTACATGTAGTTAAATTCAATTTTTAGGACTATAGGTCCGATGTTACTATACTACCTTTGCCTTTGAGCCGTATTGACCTGCACAGTCAAGTTCTACGTAAACGATGTTACAAAGGCTAAATTAAGCCCCGTTGTAGGACGATGGGTCCCGTGTTCCTCCACTGTTACTCATTTTTATTCTTTAATGATTTTTAACATATCCCAGTCTACCTCGGTCATGTTCCAAGGCATCGACATTACCAGAACTCAACGTTATAGACAACACTGCCTAATACGACGATATTTTTTTGCTGGAGCTAAAACCGTCCAAAAGAAATGATGTAGCATTTCTGTTAGCTTGAGTTCTTCAACTGCTCATCGATCCAAGCCCAATGATGATAAAAGGGGCCTAGTCCGTCTCCTCATCGCATACAATATTGAAGTTGTCTACTCATTTATTCGAATTAACCCACCTCATTATTAAGAACTCTGACATCAATATCCTTGAAGACACTCGATTTACAATTCATTAAATGAGAAGTAACAGCTAAGATTAACAATATTGCAAAATTTCAATTTTAATTCTCCGTACTGACCTTGTGAGGAAGAAAATTTTTTAAAACAACTAACGAAACTGAATCTTAAACATTGTAAAATACTGTAATTATATCTATATATATATATTATTGGTTATTCAATTAATATGTGAGATATCATTGTTGAAGCTAATTAATTACATTTCTACTCTTTGTTTTTATTTACATACCTATATCTGTATAATAAATCAATTTTTTGGCCATTTTTAAACTCTTTTAATTGCCTCTAGTATTTTTGGAATTTATAATTTAATACTTTTTTATTTCAGCAATTATTGAAGTATAAATAATTTGAATTAAAAACCTAGCCACTAGATAAATAATCCTGAGTGATAGACCATGTTTAATAATTACTCAATGGAATATATGGTAATGACTGTTTGGTCTATTCTCTTGCTTTTTGTGCCAGGAGTACTAACGGCCAGTAACTTCCTAATAGCTGGCATTCGTAAAATTCAAATGTAAAATAATACCACCAGCAAATTAATCACTTCGTAACATATTAAATTTTATCATAGCCGCTGAAAATCCAATTGTTCAGAATTGAGTATAGAATGTCTAGACTTTTGAATTGATACCAGACGTACTACTTATTACTTATATCAAGTTCTTATTATAATATTTCGTTACTTATTACAGCACTCTGGCTTTGTAAGAAATTGCTAGAATTACCGACATCGGAGAAGGGGGGAGGGGGCATAACTCCTACGCTGCAGCTACCACACTTTATCTGTCTTTGAGCGACATTGTATATAATTACACTTATTTATAACCGCTGGAAAACTAATCGACAGATAGACACATAGTCCTGCTTCTGCGACCCAAATCGTCCGATCTACCCGAAGGTGAAGGTGGACAGCCGGGAAGCGCCATCCAATTTAGGCCGGAAGCCAGTGAAGGAGACATTCACAGAGACCGTACCCCCCCCCTTCTCTTACCACAAACCTTGTGGAAGGATTTACGGATCTACGTATTTAGCGTGCTTATACTCTACATGAACACGGGGGCAATTTAGGCAGATCCGGGAATCGAACACGGGTTGTCCGCGTGCAATCCTCGCGTTCTAACCACTGGGCTGGTCCAGTCCATACAGGGTTCTTTGGAAAGTTTTTAAGTACCCCAATAGATCTGTAAAGAAATGTCCATGCGTGTATACGTTAGGTCTGTAAACAGTAACGTGATCATGCCAGATGGAACAAAAGGAATTGCAGCTCCCGTAGCGGAGAATTTAAAAAGTAAAGCGATACAAAATTTGGCAACAAAGTGAGATAGACGGAAAAAGCTAATTAAAGAGGACTTTTCTAGGTACTTTGTATAGCGGTCACATTTTAAATGGTGAATACCCAAAACGTGTAAATCTTTCGAAAACTCTAATTTCAATTTTTGACCCCTATTTCAGTACTTTCTATATACATTACTATGCATTGAATGAAAAGTAATATAAATAATAAGAAACGGATTTAAATATATTTCTTCATTTAAAATGCTCTACTGATAGTCATAAAATTTTCAAAAGATGTGAAGAAAAAGGACAAAGGTTTTCGAAAGCCTTCACATTTTCCCATTTGAATTGAATGAAAGATGCAAAGAATAAAAACATTTCATATATTTCTAAGTATGATTTTATGTATCCCTCAATGAATTCATTTTTTTTTGTACATTTAAAAGAACACAAATTATGAATATATAGTGGCTTTTAAAAGTTATTTTTAGCCTTGATGTGAAGCACTGAAGATGACGGCATTTCCTGAAATAAATGGATTATACTTGCGGCCAATCTAACTTCACAGTATAGAAAGGTATAAGAAAAACTGTAAGCCTCCGTTACTTTATATATGCTGTTTCAGAAAGATTGTATCTCTTGAACAATTAGTCGTAGATCCATGGTTACAATTTAAGAAATTCTTTAATTAAAGCATTCTTTCATCGTATGCAAATTTTGATCATATGACAGCTTTTTGTAAAAAAGTACAAAATGTAAATTTACATACGGACTCCTTAAAAATTTGTTTCTCAATTATAAAAATATTTTCCACAACTCATTTAGTAAAAAAAAAAGTGTTCCATTGTCATATTATCAGAATTACACCACTATCTTTCATTCATTAGAGTTTTCGACGGATAATTAGAGCCTGTATAAAATTTTTGTTAAAGATACTCAAGTGAGTTCTCAAATGGAAATTTTATCTAACGAAATTCCATTTTTGTACGACCCCTGAAATTATGTTTTTGCCGTTTATTTTGCTTCGGCCAAAGTAGTTTAAATGTTATAACTTTGACAATTTTTTCACTGTCGATTTTGCATATTATAGAACGGTTTTTTTTTCGAAAGATCTTTAAGGGAATAAAGAAAAGAAATGCCAATTGTAACTTTGTAGAGGGAATGGATAAAAAGTTTAATTTTGTACTTTTAATTAAAACGTGTCACGCGAATAAAACTGTCATAGTCTGACAGTCTATCTTATTTGAAGCATTTCTTAAATTGGAACCATGGGTCTGCGATCAATCTTTCAAGGTATATTTAGCCGTGCAAGCATTTTGAAAGACCCTTTATAGTCCATCTGATAAACGCTATTAATAATTAAACAGTATATTTTTGTTTGCATGGAAATTGCAGTATGCCAAACAATATTTCATCTCTGATCACTGTATGTTGCCTTATTTTCAATGCTTACAGAAATTTTAATCTGAAAATCAATCATTAATAAAAAATATTTTCAATAGTTTGATCAAAATAGCCAGCAGACGATTTCGGTATTAGGAGCGTAACTGTGCTGCTATGGTTACAAATGGAATAAAAAAATCGCATAAAAAATTGAATTATAAAATATAAAAAATCGTCTGCTATAACTAGAACGGTTAGCTGCACACCAATAGAATTGATTAAGAAAATTTAGGATATTTCTTCCTGTGCATAGAAAAACAAGTTTTATGTGTTTAGCCATTTTCGAGTTATAACTGGTTTCTGCAAGAATGTTGGAACACAAAATTGCGAGACATATAAATTTTTCAAACAAATTTCCAAGATTTTAGATTTTTTTTATTACTTATAGGTCAAGTCCCAAGTGTATGCAAAGTTTCAAGTTTCTACCTTCAGCAGTTTGGTCTGTGTAATTAATTCATCACTACTTACTCAGTTAGTCAGTCTCATCTGCATGATATAGACAATCTTCAACATTTGGTTTTGGTCTGTTGGGAGAGAAAAGGGTTTATCTTATCTATTTTTTTCATTAATTATTTTTTAGGAACAGGGGGAGGGGAGATAGTTCTGTTGTTAAGGTACAGGGATTGCACTCGGAGGATCTGAATACAATTTACTGAGCTGCCCAAATTATCTCTGTATCTAAGCGCAGTACGGGGACATTAAATATGTGGGTCCGAAAGTCCTTCCGTTAGGTTGGTGACAGGGAAAGGAGGGTACGGTCCCTGTGGCTGCCACCCTTACTGGGTTACTGTATAAATTCGGTGGTTAAAGCGTGCAACGTGATTTATCCCCTGTGGTCCGCCGGGGACGGTGTATGACAGCAAAATATTTCCCACTTCGGTTGCTATAGGCGAATTTTATAATTCAAAGCACGTGGCCATTGAAAAAAAATTGAAAATAGTATATAAAACAGATTATAAAATATGATTCAAAGAATGACTCGAAAAATTATTTTTTCTGCCATTAAAATATTTGCTAAAAAGTATGAAGAATTTGCGTTTGAGCTTAATTTGTAAAGTAATATAGAGCATATCAATGCTGATTTAACTAAATATATAAAGGATTTTATTTATTTCACCAATAGAGAGCCGCATCTTATCACTTTTATTTACTCTTGGAACATTTGAGCGGGTTTAAAAAAATTTTCGATCCAAATAAATCAAGTAGAAAGATCAAACGTGCATCGGGAAAGGGAATGTCCAATGAAGTCTTGAATTACAAACGAGGAAGAGCAGTTTTACATGAATGGGAATTGGCAACATTTCCGATTCAATAAGGAAATCGTCTGGCGGTTATCCGAAAGAAGATCGGAAGCATTTCGCGGATAAAGTGATTCAATTTCTATGTTCGCTGTGAGTTATAAAACCGTACTTTTTAGGATTCTACTGGGTATTACGAATTTCAGGAATATTTTCGAAGTAAATGCAAGAGGATAAAAGAAAAATTGAGAATGCCGTAAGAATATATAATTCTATCAATTTCGCAAAAATTACAGTTTGCAATTTGGAATATTAGTAATATTTAAACAGTACATGTATTTTCGTACATAATGAAATGACTTTATACTCTTGGCAAGTCTAACTTGAATGCACTATTTACGCTATGGCCGAAAAATTTCTCATCTTTGTCTTCATATGCCCATTTCACACACACATACACACTTCAAAAAAAGTTCGATTCGAGTTCAGGGATGCATGAAGTGTGCTCTTTCCGTTGAAAACTTTAATTCAGATTTTCGACCCGGTCACAATACTTTCTCTATATATTAAAAATAAAAAGCTCAAATTTGCGCTATTACTTTCCAAAAATAAAGATTTTTTTTATATGTAGCGAAAGTCATGTGCTGGGCACATCCAATCCCCCCCCCTTCTTTTAATTTTAAGCTTATCTCGCATATTTATATTTAAAGAATAAATCGATGTCACTGCCCAAATCATTCGTTTTACCCCAATATTTCCCAGGTCTTATCAAACTTTCTTTAAGTGATACATAAAAGAAGGGGCAAAGCAGAGGAAAAAAAGAAGCTTTTAAATCCGCCGGGTACATATTTGTAATAAAAAGATGTGGGGAGGGGGGGGGGGGCGCTCGTTTTTAAAGAAATGCGTATTTATTTCTGAGTTCTCCTTTGAATCTTTCAAAGAGCAGTTTTATGTTTTTATAATTTTCAGTGCATTTATTTAAAAGAACTGCATTTTCCCAGTTTAAACCTTTAAAAGTAGTAGAAAATATTTTTGGCTCCCAGTCATCGCTTAGTGTTGCTCAAGGTATCTCCAGGCGACTTAAAATCCAACAAATGGAATGATATTGTAATATGCACTTGAATTATAATTTTTGACGAATTTAATCCTTTTGGGTATTCTGGAATGTAAATCAGCTATTTTTGGTGTTACGTTTTCCTAATATTTTGTGTGTTATGCAGGGTCTTTCAGCGTAGTTGACCTCTCTGTTTTCGCTTCAGCAATTTGTTTCAGATACATATTTCGAACCTGAACGTTTTTAAAAATTGAATGCAAAATTATTTCCTATAATTTTTTTTTGATGATGGGTGGTATTTTCATGAAAATAGGAGGTCTAAATTTTTATTTGGTCTCTTGAGCAAAAAAATCGGCTTTGACCCCCAGTCCGATAGAGGCCGAACTAGTTTTGCACGAATAATGTCTTTCTTTCTGGGTGGTTTGTCTTTAAACATTTTCAAAGTATTAGAATATCGAAATTGGAACCACTTTTTCAAAATAGAATATAAACAACACATTTCGAGTTGTTGGTAGGATTGAATTTGTCGGTCCCGATCAGGGTTCCCACTAAGTCAGGCAAAGAGGGGGAGAATTTCTCTCCTTCCAGAAAATTTTGGGAGAGATTTTCTGTCATAAGGAGAGAAACTTAAAATTTCATTTCTTATTTTACTATGCTAATTTAGAAAGTAATAAAAAAGAAAGCATTAACTATAACTCATATTCTTCGACATTTAAATTTTTTATTTCTTAAAACTAACATTCTTTTAACATTCTTACTAACATTATTTTAAAAAAATAATTAGGAGTCGTTTAAGTATTAAGTAAGCACATTTTTGGTAATTTTATACCTCCCCCCCACACTTGTTAGCAATAATACTCAAATTCCTGACTTCCCCCATGCTTACGTTATGATTTTATTTGCTTATAATAACGTCTACATGGGTTATTTTAAGTAAAATGACTCACATGCGAATTTACGATTGTTTCTGTCTGTAAACTGCAAAAGTCGAGGGCCGACTGTATTTACTTTATATTTTGATTTTTAAAATCATTTTATGATCAATTTTCATGCAGCAATAGCAATTAAAAATTTTAACGATTTTTGATCGCCGAGGGCGAATATCAACGAAAACTATTTCACTAGGCAAATAGAATTAGGTAATAATTTTGACTTTATGTTTGAAATTGGATTCTTTTTTTGTATTTTTTACAAAACTTGCAGAACATAGGGTTGCATTGTCCTGTTGTTGAATCTCAAGCCAAGCATGTGATTTTAGCCATTTTGTTTGAACAGTGTCGACTTTTTTCTCTTTGTTTTCAAAATAGCTCTTTATTTCATAAATAATACGTTTGCAAAATAATTTTTCCGTATAAAACGCGAAACAATTACAAATACTGTAGTCGATGCAAACAGATTGGAAATGTGGGAAATATTTTTTAAATTAAACGAGGTATGCCGAGGATCGCGTACAAATGCAGATTTTCGTGATGCTGCTGCAAAATAACCCTTCATTTTATTAATAATATGGTAGAAAAATGGTTTGGTTTTCATTCTTTGTATATTAAACGAAATAATTATAAAAAAAATCAGTCGATGCAAATATATTGTAAAAATGGCAAAAAGATATTCATTGGTCATCTCCCTTCAGAAACTGTGGGGATCGCCGTATGCGAGTGTCGTTTACGCAATCGCGGAGAAACATATTTTCAGACGTAAGAAGGGAATGTCTCCGATAAAAAATTTGTGGCTTTGTTCAAATTTTGTGATATTTTTGGGGCATATATGGCCAATTTCGCGACATTTTCGGGATTTTTGTAACCTGTAGACATACTGTGTAGGGGGAAAAGGATTTTCGTCCGAGGAAAGAAGAAAATTTCTGGAACAACACACGAAAAATGCGGGAAGTACTTGGAAAGAACATAATTCAAATCCGTGAAAGAGTCTTATAAAAAAAAAAATATATTTGATCGAATTTGCGACCCACGTAAGCGGGGGAGGCACTTATAGTTTTCTATAAAATATCTCGCTAATTAGAAACATGTAGTACTTTTAGTGTGCCTAAATCGCGATTGACTGCGATTCACACGAGTCTACGGAATCGCGATCCGCGACCGCGCGGGAATCGGCCCGCGATTCGCAACAACGAGGCGACTTGATCGCGATTTGCTGTCGTGAAGTAATCGGCCCGATCTACCAGCCGCTGGGCGCCGGAGACTGAAAGGATTCTGGAGAAATTTCGGTCGCCAAAAATGGCGACATGGCCACCGCGAATCTGCATCTCTAGTCATCGGATTTCTCGATATCCAATTTGAAGGAAAAATTAATTTTAGACCGGAACTGGAGAGAGAGAAATTCTCGCGCAGCCTAAATTTTTACGCGAGATTTTTTATGGATTTCGCGAGAATCTCGCGGGTTCGCGCTGAAATGGGACCCCTGGTCCCGATAGAGGTTCACAAAAAATGTAGCACGTAGAAGTTAATTGCTGCAATTGCAGGTATTGGTTATCTTATGCTGATGAGCGAGAAACCGGTCCGAGGATGCTGTTATCTGCACTGGGAGATTAAAATATATTGCTAGCCAAATACATTTTCTTTAATTCTGTATATTTTAAAAAAAGACTAAAAAATTTACAATTGGAATCCGAATTTTCAATAGGTTGTAATCATTTTATGAAATTTTTTTTATCAAAAATGCATTCTTTTTTACGCGTGGTTCTGTTATAAGTTCTTGTTTCCCATTAACTTTTCGATTAAAGTTCTCTAGAGCTGCAAAGCAGAGTCTATTAATAGAAAAGCGTCTATGCGTTAGTAATTGAGAATGTTTGAAGCGCCTCTAGTGGCGAATTGAAGAAGTTAGAGTTTCTCTCTCGAAAATTAAGCAAGGAGAAAATTGTTTTCCGATTACCATATTGTAGAACGTTTTCTATTTAGTACGGATGGACACATAAAATGTACACATACGATAAAAAATTATATCAACTGAAAGGGATAATTATTGTACTGGACCTTTTGTTATTTTTGTACAACATTTTATCTTTACCGCAGAAAGAATAATTCTAAAAAACTCCTCTTTCTTTTCTTCTTTAAAGCAGCACTTTTACTCAGAACGGCAAAATTTTGAATATTTAGTTTCTCTCAATTTTCAGAATATTTAATCTGCATCGCGTATATTTCAACTCGCTTATTATATTTGAACATAAATGGAAGTGACTGCGAAAGTTTTTCTTTTGAGTTTAATGTTACACAGATCGTCTCAAACTGTCTTAAGTCATACATTAAGGGAAAAGTCGAAAGGCTTTTTAAAGCCACCGTGTACACATTTGTAACTAAAAGGATGAAAAGAGTCATTTTAAAAGGAAAAAAAAAACATGTTTCTAAACGGAGATTTTATCTAAATCTTTCAAAGAGATAACTTTTTCGTTTTAATATATTTTTCAGCTTGTTTTTAAGAATGGGGGGTTATCTACGTTTGAACTTTTCAAAGTAGCAAAATATTTTTGGCTCTGGGGGAGAATTAAAAGTTATTTCTTACTTAAAATACAGTAAATATATATCTGTTATACTACGCATAAGAAAAATTACTTCTTCTTAAATATAGGAGCATATTCAAGCAGGTGTAGTGATGGCAGTGGCGCAACTAGGGACTTTAGTTCCTTAAGTAAAATATGTAAAAGAGTCCTCCTCACCAACCAAAATTTTGGTTTTGAGGAACTAAAATTTTGGTATTTAAAGTTTGACCCCACAATTTAGTTTTGGCCTCCGAAATTATGATATAACGCTAAACTAATGAATTAATTTTATCGAAATCTTTTAATATAGAGTATATTGCATATTTTGAATGCTACAAATATTGATAATTATCAAATTGCGCGAAATATAAGTTTATTGGGGTCTTCGAAATAGTTTTGTATGTTGTCACCCAGAAAAATACTAAATGTACTTTATAAACATTGTGCTGTGGATATTGTACATCATGATTTTCGCTGTGAAAGAAGTAAATTCGTGGCATTATGTAGCGAAAATCATGTGCTGCCCACATTATATTTTAAAAAATTTGGTATGATTATTTTCGACATCACTGTGGGTGATCTTGTTCATGATTCGAGTTTGTAGTCCCAGGGGTTGTGGAGATATTAATAAAAAATATATTTAATAGAAAAAATATTATGCAGAGGATATTTTTTTCCCGAGACTTTATTTGAAGAAAATAATGTTATCCTGTTTAGCAGCGGAATGAAATTAAATGTGTTTATGCGGCTCATGATTTTCATTCAATTCATCTTATATCAATAATAAATAAATTCATATAAAATGAAATTTTGTAAATGATTCTTGATATTGTTATATTTGTTACGGCCATATGAAGTATAACATTACAGTAATATTTTGGCATATTTTTCGGAATGTGTTGAGATACGAGAATAATTTTTGCTGTAACTCCAGCGTCTTCATTTTGGTGTATGTTCACAAAACTTCACATTTCTGTACATTGGTCTACAAACATGACCAGATTTTATTCTGCAGATTTGACTGGGCGGATAATTTCTTTCCTTATATACATAATGTATAAGGAAAGTATTGTGACGGGGTCGAAAATTCGAATTCGAGTTTTCGACGGGAGAGCACGTTTCAAGCATCCCTGATCACGAATCGAACATTTTTGAAGTGATATCTGTGTGTGTGTGTGAAAGTATGTGTGTGTGTGCGAAAGTATGTGTGTGTGTGCGAAAGTATGTGTGTGTATGTATGTATGTATGTGTGTGTGTGTGTGTGTCAGTGAGTCTGTGGAGACGATAACTTACGAACGAATGGACCGATTCGAACGATATTTGATACGAAAATTACAATCCGTAAACATTGGAAGGCTAGTGTTTTTGTATGCAATCGAATGTTCAGAACTCCCCTAAATTTTTGAGTGAAATTTTGAAAAAATCGTCAAAAAATCAAAACCTCTAATAAAGTTACGCAAATAAACATTTCTTATGTAAATTTTCATTAGAAAACGATTGACATGAAGCTAACATGAAGCTTTCTCGAGATATTGCACATTTTTCAAAAAAATTATAAAAAATCATTTAAAATAAAAAAAAATATGTCCTATTGAGAAACATGTTCACTTTTCATATGTAATATCACGCGATAAATTGGGTGCATCATTTTCGTGGATCTAGTTTGTTTCAATCATGAAAAAAGATACTTTGAGTAATACTTTTGTATTTGAACGCTAATAGTCATTTATGTGCTGTAAGAATAACTTATTTCTCCGTCCATAATGCTTGGCGAGATTTTGACGACGAATTTGGCGGAATGTCGCCAATTTGGCGACCGTCTTAAATGTTGTCAAATTAATGAACATCTCGCCAAATGGATAAAAATGACGCTAAATCAATGAAAATAACGACTAATTGACGAAAATTCAATATCTTGGAAATAATATAAATATAATTATAAAAATAATCTATTTTTTTTACTGTAAAAGTAGTAAATTCATTGCATTATATAAGGAAAGTCATGTGTTGCCGACATCAGATTTTTTGTATTGTGGCCACAAAAATTCTTATACTTTAATTTTGTTTTATAGCGGAATTAAATTCAGTATTTTAATGACTTTTTTTACTTTCCTTATATACATAATGTATAAGGAAAGTATTGTGACGGGGTCAAAAATTCGAATTCGAGTTTTCGACGGGAGAGCACGTTTCAAGCATCCCTGATCACGAATCAAGCATTTTTGAAGTGATGTCTGTGTGTGTGTGTGTGTGTGAAAGTATGTGCGTGTGTGTCAGTGAGACTGTGGAGACGATAACTGACGAACGAATGGACCGATTCGAACCAAATTTGGTACAAAACTCACAATCCGTAAACACTGGAAGCCTATTGTTTTTATACGTAATCGAATGTTCAGAACCCCCCTAAATTTTCGAATAAAATTTGGAAAAAATCGTCAAAAAATCAAAACCACTAATAAAGCTACACAAATAGACATTTCTTATGTAATTTTTCATTAGAAAACGATTGACATAAAATAATTGACATTTTCTGCTGCATGAACAACTTATTTCTTCGTCCATAACGCTTGGCGAGATTTTGGCGACCAATTTGGCGACTTTTTGAAATGTTGCCAAATTAACGAAAATCTCGCCAAATGGATAAAAATGATGCTAAATCAATGAAAATTACGACTAATTGTCGAAAATTCAATATCTTGGAAAGAATATTAGTATCTACTATAAGAAAAACCTATTTTTTTACTGTAAAAGTAGTAAGTTCATTACATTATATAAGGAAAGTCATGTGCTGCCCACATCAGATTTTTTTGTTTAGTAAAGCAGCATGAATGCGTTTAAAATTTGCACATTTTAAATCACGAGCAATGACGAGTTAAAGGAAAATGAAAGCTAAGATAGATGCTGAAATGAAAACAAAAATCTTGATTATATTTATATCAATTTAGTAAATACTAAATGATATTACATGAAAAAGCAAAAATATATCTAAATACTCTCGGACACAAGAGTTTCAGTAAATAAATCCAGTATTTTAAGGGAATGGAAAGAAATCTAAAAAACGCATTTCTTTTCTCGGGGTAGATCTTGATTAGATGGGTTCGATATATTTGTGTTCTTCCGGTTTTTTTGGGTTTATTTTAGATACTGTCGCAGAAAAACTTTTTGTTTTTAAGTAAATTAAAAAAAAAATCTTCATTTATCTGCGCCCAATTTCTTTTCTTAGATATTGTGGACTTGGGATTTCAATTCTCTTAAAAGCCTGCACAAATAAAAGAAAATCTTATCTAATGGGTAAGATATTTTTTTGCCTTTGATTATAGTATATAGCTGATGGATGATAGAATGTAAAAATGCGATCACATTGAATAACTAGCTTAATGAAATAGCGGTTAATGGACTTTCTTACTTACGAGTATTAAGTATTACTCTTCTCACATACATAGTGTAAATTGAAAGTATTATGACGAGGTAGAAAATTCAAATTTGAACTTTCGAAAGAAAGCATGCTTCAAGCATATTTGAGGTGATTATATATATATATTATATATATATATATATATATATATAATATATATATATATATATATATATATATATATATATATATATATATATAGAATGTTTCTTTAAGACAAAGCATACAAAAGGAATTAGGAATAAGGATAGTTCATAAATGAAAAGTTAGATAAACTAAACATCGTAGTATAAGGATGTGAATGACAATGCAATATAATGTTTTATATTTTGTAGAAAAATTTTGGAATAGTGTATTATGAGTTACTACATACATTCTAACATTGGATTTACTAATTTATATATATATATATATATATATATATATATAATAAATAAGATAAAATTTAAAATAAAAATAAAATAGTTATACTAATTTAAAACATGATCAGTGTCATACCCTGGTTCAAAAACAATCCGGAGGAAAATTAATTAAATATGATATGATAGGAAATATCAGACAAAAGGAAAAACAATGCTACCATAAGAGACAAAATGATCTTAATTTTAAATATGAATAATACACATGAATTTATCATCATGCAAGAGCGATGCATACTAATCAAGTACAAACAACAAAGGATTATCAAAATCTGGAGGCTCAAAATATTAAAATGACAAAATAAGAGAAAAGATACAATCCGAAAATATGAAATAGGATAGAAGCTCTGTGAATCCAGCTTATCAAGGATCTTTGCATCCACAGAGGTTCCAAATGTGTTTCGCTCAACGATACAGCCACATGGCTGAAATAACGTCAAAAGATCCGACACATTTCCAGACAATAACATAAACGAAAATATCAAAAATGAGCAAAAGGAAATTGGAAGGAATATAATGAAAGTGCATTAGGCAAACATATAAGCAATCTAACCAACAATCCACAATGATTCAGATAGAATTAAAATCATACCTTTCTTCACCATTATACAAAACACATTTTCGTCGCACTAAACAAAGTATTAGGAAAGAGTACAAGAGAGCGCCATCTGATGTGAATTTTAGGAAATACTACTGCATGTTTTACCAAATGACTATACAAATTTATGTTTCAAACCCAAAAATTAGAGATATAAAGATAAAATAAAAAAAAAAATAATAATAATATATATATATATATATATATATATATACGCAATGAACTAAGTAATAATTAATAATTAACAATTATATAATATGTATACAAATCTTATTACTGAGACAATAAAATCTCAAAGAATATTTTAATGTTCAAAGTATACAATAGCAATTTCAAATTAGACTAAAACAATAAATAATATATTATAAATAGTATTCAAAATTTCTAAAGTGATATTTAACAAAATTATCAGGATATGATTCAGTCTTACAGTATCGAAATAAATCTGCAAGATGGTTACTGTACTGTGTATTTTCACATAACCTAAAAATCCTATGAAATTGATTTATTAAAATATTTTTATATACCTGTTTACTCATACATGAGTTAAAATTGATTATCTTGTGAATTTTAAAAGGAAAACTTTTTCTTTTCTCATAAATGTTTGACAAAAATGAATATTCATTATCAAGAGATAGAGTTAAATCTAAGAAATTAACGCTAGACGAGAAGTTGCTTTCGTTTGGTAAAAGGGATAAATTTGGAGGATAAAAATCAAAATCTATATCATTTGATGAGGGAGCTATTTTAATGAGAATAACATCGTCAATATATCTGTAGAATGTATATGCAGAGTTTATAAAATTTGACTCGTAGAAGTGTAGATAAAGATTTGCGAGAGCTGAACTGGCAGAGCCACCCTGTGGAACACCCTTAATTTGCATATAAATTTTATTGCCTTGCATCAAGTAATTATTAAAAATTACACACTTGAGAAGGTGGTGCACGAAAGAATGGTTTATATCCAAATTTTGTCTATTATAGAAAGATTTAATAATATCCCAAGTTACTTTATATAGATCTTTTATGTCAATATTGTTGAAAAGGTCCTTAAAGTCATACGTTTTAAAACCCAAAATATTAATCATATCCAACTTTTGAATTAATTGATAACTGTTATTAATAATATGAGAAGTTGAATTATCATTTATATTAGAGATGATTTTATTAAGAATAACCAAAAGAGATTTACTAGCGACAGTAGCATATGATTTATGTCCTATAGTTACAGATCTAAAAGAGATAGGATTTTTATGAAATTTTGGGATCATGACAATATAAGGGAATCTTAGATTGTTGCAAGGTAATTTTAATAATTTATGAAAAGCAATAATTTTCTTAGATATGGATGTTGCTGAAGAATCAATTTTTTTAAAAATATCATTGTGATTTAAGAAATTGTTTAAGATTTGTACATAATATTTTTTACATATGATGGCGTAATTGTTGGCAGCTTTATCCACATATGTGATGACAAATTGTGATTTTAGTTCATTAATTTCCTGCTTCAAGTTTGTATAGTTAAATGTAGGTTTAGTTTTAGGCAAGTTACCTAAAAGATGTTTGATGTTTGTTAGAATGCTAACCTTCCACATATCGAAAGCTTCGATCGGATAGTTTTTACTGCAAGCAATTTTGTATATGAATTTTTCTAGATCAATATTTAGTTGTTTAATTAAAAGAGAGTGATTTAATGTATTTTGGATTCGGAATTTGGTACCATAAAGCATAAGATTTTTAAGTGCTACATTTTGAACAATATTGAGATCACCAGTAATTATGTGTTTATGATTGCTGTCTATATATTTAGAATAGTTTGGCTGGTTACAAACGCATAGTAAATTGGGAGAGGAATTTTGATTTATAATAGATTTAGATATATCATTGTAATTGAAAATTTGCCTACCTAAAGGGGTATTATATTTAAATGTTTTGAAAATTTGAGTATTAGGAACAGGAAAGCAGTGTTTATACTGCTGAAATAAATAATTAAAATTTATATTATTGTAAAGTGAATTTTTGTAATTAATTACACAATAAGTATTATATGTTTTATTTGGATGATAATTAGAGGTAGAAAAGGGTTGAATGTACAGATGGAGGTTTATAAAATAAGCTCTTGTTATAATTAGATCATAAAAAAGGTGTGAAAAATGCTCATCCTGATTAAATGACTTTAAGAATATATTATATACTTGATTTAAAATTTGTTTTTTAATATTGAATACCCAGGTTTTTAAAGAATTTATGTTACATGAAGATTTAAAGTTTTTTCTTAACTCAGTAATTTTAGCTTTTATGTTCAGATTTTGACACTTTTTGTTGTTGTAATTTCCTCGCTTAGATCTTTTTGATGAGGCACTAAACGAATTATAATTAAGGATGTTAAATATAGAGATATCAAAATTTGGATTTTTATAGGTAGTTTTTACTACATTTTTATTATTATACATTTGATTTAATCCATATGGAAAAATAGTTTTATGCTGTTTGATTAGTGAATTTTCAAAATATAATCTATCAGCCGGATTCTTTACCATATCTAGAATCGAAATTGAAATATTATCAATACCATGATGGTCAAATATATATATATATATATATATGCATATATATATATATATATATATATATATATATATATATATATATATATATATATATATATATATATATATATATATATATATATATATGCATATATATATATATATATATGCATATATATATATATATATAAATATAAATAGTATAAAATGAATTTTAGAATTGAAAAAAGAAGGAAGGCTTAGCGAGAAGCTTACTTAATGGCGGTAAGGGGTTGTGACCCTACACCCCAGTTGTCAACAAGCTTGTCATAAATGCCGCGGCATTGCACTCCTGGACGCCAGCCCTGGCTGAAGCCAACCCCCGGAGTGACAATAACAATTATCACAAGACCGTTAAAAAAGAAAAGTCCAATGGTAATATGAAGACCATCACTGGATGAGCAACTAGTCCTTTAGACCACAATGACCTGGATATAACTTCGTGTTATCGTTCTGCGGTCCTGTTACTCATATTATGCGAACCTTCATCAGTATAAATCTTCATAATATAAATAACAGGATCTTCATAATATGAATATGTATCTTCATAACAACATGTATCTTCATAACAACATGTATCTTCATAATATGAGTAACAGGACCGCAGAACGATAACACGAAGTTATATCCAGGTCATTGTGGTCTAAAGGACTTGTTGCTCATCCAGTGATGGTCTTCATATTACCATTGGACTTTTCTTTTTTAAACGGTCTTGTGATCATTGTTATTGTCACTCCGGGGATTGGCTTCAGCCAGGGCTGGCGTCCAGGAGTGCAATGCCGCGGCATTTATGACAAGCTTGTTGACAACTGGGGTGTAGGGTCACAACCCCTTACCGCCATTAAGTAAGTTTCTCGCTAAGCCTTCCTTCTTTTTTCAATTCTACAATTCATTTTATACTATTTATATTTATATCGTGTATAGTATTTGTAGCTGCTTTGCGCATATATGCTATAACACTTCAATATCTTTAATAACTTCCATTTTACATCTTATATATTATATATATATATATATATATATATATGCATATATGTATATATATATATATATATATATATATATATACATATATACATATATATATATATTGTATATATATGCATATATATATATACATATATATATATATATACATATATGTATATATGTATATATATATATATATATATATATATATATATATATATATATATATATATATACATATATATATACATATATATATATATATATATATATACATATATATATATATATATATTTTAAATATGTAATAATAAAAATTATGTAATAATAAAAGAAAAAAATTTCTAGTAATATTAACATCACCATAGAAGCAAATTCACGGCCATAATGCCGGTAAGAGAAGAGAACAGCACCAGCCCAAATTCGATGATTAGTCAGAGTTAAATTCCTCCTCAGGTCTGAGTATTTAACTCTAACTAACCCAAACACATGCCTGTTTCATATAGAGCAATAGTACATTACTGTAAATACTCCAACCCAGACTACAGGCATCAAAAAATGAAAAAATGAAAATAGGATACATTAGGAAAATTTGTATTACCATGCGGCATGAACCCTTCTTCTTCCACCACGTGTATACACAATCAACCTCAAAAGCTTAATCTAGAAGCACCGGAATGAACAAGTCGAAATTCTACCAGGGAGGCAGTACGAACGTTCACAGTAATACTCCCAGTAAATACTCACAGTAATACTCCCAGAAAACTGGATAAACGAGATATATATATGAAACGAAACTGGATGTATATATATATATATATATATATATATATAATGTATATATATATATATATGTGTGTGTGTGTGTGTATACACACTCATGTCCAAAAGTTAAGCATAGTTGCTGTTTATGTGAAAATTTCAGGAAATCTACATAGGAATGGACGGAAACGCGGTATGCGGATGTAATAGGGTTATAGAAGAAGAAAACAATGCAAAACAAGGATAATAACGATTTTTATTATCCAAAGAAAATGGTTGAAAGAAAAAGGGTCACAATACGAGTGTCAACCTCAGTGAAACAGAATGATTAAAACAATGTTATGCTGCAGTTTAATACGGTGTGTGGGAACCTCGGATAGGCACTCATGCGGCACAACGATTTCCCATACTTTCGATAAGGGTTTGGATGAGTTGTATGCTCAAAGAGTTCCAAAACGGAACTTTGTGGGTAGCGGAGGGCTGTAAGATGTCTCCTGAGCATATCTCACACATGCTCTATTGGATCCAGATCAGACGAGTTGGCAGGCCACTGCATGTGCTGGATATCTTCAGTTTGAAGGAAGTCGTCAACTGAGGCCGCACGGTGAGGAGGCGCGTTACTATCCATGAATATGAAATCAGGACCAACAGCATCTCGAAACAATCAAACGGTAGGCTTAAGGACTTCGTCTCTGTATCTTTGACTGGTAACCGACCTAGTGTGTCAAAGATGTGGCTCCCCCAAACGAAAAAATGTCTTTCCATGATGTTTCTCGGGTAAAAATGCGTTCCGCGTTCTCTCAAGTTCGTGGTACGATGAGAATTAATTTGCAGGCTAAACCTGGACTCGTCAGCGCAAAGGTGCTGGCAGCAATGGTTGCTGCAAGGAACTCATCGGTGGAATAAAGGCTCTGGAAAGCCAAGGTGCACGAATGCAAAGCAAGATCGGATGATTGTGCGACAGGCCCGAACTGACCCAACGGCATCATTGTCCGCCATCCAACGTGCTACAGCCTTTTCCATAACACCACAACATCGATAGAGGTGTTTGGAGTGGTGGTGTCGTAGCTGAGCATCATGGCTGCCAGCAGACTGGCATTGCATAGTGTTCAGCGATGAATCACGCTTTAGTATTTCAGTAGATGATCATCGAGTATGTGTGTGGAGGCTCCAGGGTCAGCGGTCCCAATCAGTCTTTGTTTTACACAAGCACACAGCCATTATCCCTGGTGTGATGGTGTGGGATGTTATCTCTTACGACATCAGGTCGCACCTAGTCATCTTGCGCACAACTTTAACAGCTCAACGATATGCCGATGAAATCCTGCGGCCGTTTGCGTTATCTTTCATGTCACGTCATTCTGGAGCCATTTTCCAACAAGATAATGCCACGCCACATACGACTCGCATATCTGTGGAATGTCTCCTTGCTGTTGAGACTGTTTCTTGGCCAGCAAGGTTACCAGACCTTTCATCTATCGAGCATGTATGGGATATGCTAGGCTGCCAGATTCGGGCACACCGAAATGTAGCAGATCTGGAGCAACAATTGAGGAATGCCTGGCAGAATGTATCGCAGGATGACATTAAGAAACTTTATCACTCCTTATCTAGACGTATACAAGCATGCATTGCCGCCAAGGGGGATTTAACCAATAACTGATTTAAAAATTCAATGTGCAATTGCTAGCCAATGATGAGTTCTGCGGCTTTGATTTTGTAATCATTTCATTACCTGTGTATGAGCTGTACGCATATTTAATTTCAATAAAAACAGTCACTTTCTTCATGGTGTTTTGTCTTTTTTTGCAAAAGAGTACATAGAAACATACATACATACATACATATCTGTATGTTAGTATATGCTAGTATACATGTCAGTGAGTCTATGGAAGCCATATTTCACGAATCTAATGAAGCTTGTTGGGAATAATTTGTGCGATTATAATCATTTAATACCGAAATTCTTTTGATTTCAAACGCGATTGAATGTTCTAAAGAATCACCCCCCCCCCCAATTTTCCAATGAATTAAAAAAATTATTTAACATCCGAACATTTAATAATGATAAATAAATGAATATTTTATAGGTAATTTTTTATTAAAAAAGTAATGATACTAACTTCAGAACACTATCATGAATCCTTTTTGAGATAAAGTATGACTGATCGCATCAATTTTTAAAAAATCATTAAAAATCTGAACCTTTAATACTGTTGCATAAATGATAATTTCATAGGTAATTTTTATTAGAAAACGAATATTACAAACTTCAGAACACTATCATGAATGGATTTTGAGATTACGTACGATTTTTGCATCAATTAAAAAAAAATCAGGTCCTTTAATACTGTTAAATAAATAATAATTTTTTAGGTAATTTTTTTATTGAAAAACGAATGATACAATCTTCAGAACATCATCATGAATCGTTTGTGAGGTAAAGTACGATTTTTGCATCATTAAAAAAAATGATTAAAAATCAGGACCTTTAATACTGTTAAATAAATAATTTCACATGATTTTTTTTTATTAAAAATCGAATGATACAAATTTCAGAACACTATCATGAATCGTTGAGATAAAGTACGATTTTCGCATCAATTTTTTAAAAAAATATTAAAAATCAGGACCTTTAATACTGTTAAATAAATAATTATTTGATGCATAATTTTTCTTTTTAAAATAAATAACACAAACTTTAGAAAGCTAGCATGAACCGTTCTCGTGATATTGTACATTTTCAACCAAATTTATCAAAAACATTACATAAAATTAAATAAGCAGTAAGTATTATCAAATATGTTCACTCTCTATATGCAATCTTATGCAACAAATCTTTTAATACCAACGTCGTAGATCTATCTAGCTTATTTCTTTCACGAGAGAAGATACTTTATGCTTTTATATTTTGAAGTTATATAATTCGACAATATTAAATCACATCCATACGCCCACGGACACACATGTGGTGATGAAAATTATTAATTATTTCTACTACTTGTCACAGGGACTAAAATATGTGGTGATGATTATTAATATCCTGACATTGTCTCCTTAAAAAAGCGTCATTCACTTTTTAAAATGTTTTATTTAGCATGCTAATTTATTAGGTTGTGTTGTGAATACAATAACCCTTTAACTTCTTCTTCAGTGAGAGATTGACCACTTACCGTTAATGCAAAGTACAATGCAATTAGTCTGGTTATTAAAGACTCTTTATTACTATTTAAAATACATTTTTTATTTTAATTATACTGACAACTCACTCTATTATTTACAAACATTACCTTATTACTCACAATATCATTCCATTATTTTTAACAATGTAAAACCAAAAAGCCTTATTGAGCCGAAATCAAATTACTTAAACACTCGACGTATGATCACAAATAATTAGTACATACCTCTATACTGCATGTGAAGCGTGGATACAATTGCTTTACAGACATAGCCTTGGCCTGATTTTCTGAGTCACACATTATTCGAACTTTTTAATACATCTGCTCGTTTATTTCGTACCTTTGAACGCCACGCTACTTCGCTATAATTGTTATCAGTCTCTTCTTGCCTGGATTTTGCAAAAGACTGATCAGCAACCATGTCTTAATTTTCAAGTACCTTCTTTTACATGGCTTCGGAGAAACACGTCTGCCTTCTTGACCCTCGTTACTTGATTGGCGTTGCTTTGTCCCTCATAAGTAAATGCTGGGTCAGGGGCTGGCCCGTGATTCGACGCTTGCTTATCCACATTAGATTGGACCCAGTTCTAATTTGTATTTATTGGTCATAAACCAATGTCCGATTTAGTGTCAATTTCGGCGACGTTGCGTCGGGCCAATTCTTCACCTCTCGATTTCTACTGTCGTTTCAATGTTCGAATTTATGCCATATCTCTGGTCTCCAGTTTATCAGTTTTAATTTGCATTCATTGGTTATAAACCAATGTCCGATTTAGTGTCAATTTCGGCGCCGTTGCGTCGGGCCCATTCTTCACCTCTCGATTTCTACTGTCGTTTCAATGTTCGAATTTATGCCATATCTCTGGTCTCCAGTTTCTCAGTTTTAATTTGAATTTATTGGTCATAAATCAATGTCCGATTTAGTGTTAATTTCGGCGACGTTGCGTCGGGCCCATTCTTCACCTCTTGATTCCTACTGTAGTTTCAATTTTCGAATTTATGCCATATTTCTGGTTTCCAGTTTCTCAGTTTTAATTTGTATTTATTGGTCATAAATCAATGTCCGATTTAGTGTCAATTTCGGCGGCGTTGCGTCTGTCCCATTCTTCACCTCTCGATTCCTACTGTCGTTTTAATGTTCGAATTTATGCCATATCTCTGGTCTCTAATTTCTCAATTTTAATTTGTATTTATTGGTTATAAACCAATGTCCGATTTAGTGTCAATTTCGGCGCCGTTGCGTAATTTCACCACTTGGTTCCAACTGTCGTTTTAATGTACAAATTTATGATATATCTTTCGTCTCACAACACATATAGATCCATCAACTCAAAAACTTTATTTGAGTTCCAGGATGCTTGAAACGTAAAGTCGACTTTGAATTTTCAACCCCGTCACAATACTTTCCTTTTACATTATACTCTGTATGTAGGGAAAATGACTTAGTAAAAATGACTTAAAAAAAAGCTAAAACAATCAAAATTGTTGATATTTTAGGCAGCTTGACTAAATTTGTATTTTTGAAATTAGAAACATATAGAAAACTTTTAAAAACATTTTCGTGGAAGATAAACTATACGGTATATGCAAAGTATAATGGTTTGATATGACATTTTTTATTCTCAAGGACTTTTTAAATCCATTTATACATTAGAATGTTTTATCTATATATATGAAGTGATTATGTTCAATCGCGGCATTTTTTCATAATATGATAAAAGCGGTAAAATTTTTTATTCAAATAGTGATTATAAAAACAGGAAAACGTACTTTGCCTAATGGATATCAAATTGTTTTACCAATTTTGAAGATAATTTATCGATTGGAGTCGAAAGTGCTCTTTGTGGTATGTGTTCATGCAGAGAGTTATAAAAAAGTGTTTAGAAAAGCTGGAAATGTATATATTTTTTATTTTTTCTACAGTATGCATACGCATAAAAAATCCAGTGTGAGCAGCACATGACTTTTTTTTATAAACCAAGATAATAAATTTAGAAAATGTTATTTGGTTTTTGTTTTACTTATTCTCGAGTTAAATAGAATGTACCACAAAATTCAGAACTTTAACCGACTTTGTATACAAAGTAAAATCATTTGTTTATATGCACGGGCAAATTTCAAATCAAACTATCATTGGTCTTGAGTTAAAATATGTGCAAATTTTAGTAGTAGAATATTTAAATGATATTGTTCTTCAAAAAATTCGATTAGAATATTTAATTTAATTCTTCTAAAAATAAAACCCAAGATTTTCTGTTATTGCTACGTAAAATTATCTTCACAAGCAGTTCTGAATAAAACATTTTGGTCCCTTCAAAATTTTAGTAGTAAAATATGACTCGTTAAACATGTTTCATAACTTTTGGAGAAATTTAAATATGTGCCTGTATGTATGGCTAAGTGTATGTAGCATACATTGTAAAAAATATGCTACCAGTTGTTCGGTAGGATGAAGAAATCCAGCTGCCTTGGAAAGTAGAACATTTTTTGCTACATCAAGTGCTTAATACGAGATATTTCTGCGGTCGATTTTTATAGGTCCAGGATTGATCTGTACATTAGATTCTTTTTGATTTAACTTATATAAACCCTAGAGATATTTTGATCCAGAGCTACAGTTTTAAGTGGATTTCAAATTCCTATGAGATGTGGGGATTTTTAACGGTTCCCAGAAATCAAACCCTGTTTCAGTGGATCTGAAAGTAAATCTTTTGATGTCGGGTTAGCTTGCAGCTTTCGGAAAGTTTTCTATAGGTAGAATTGCAGAGTTTGGACTCCAGAAAAAAAAAATTTGGTAAAAGGTTTCTTAGCTCGTAAAGCTTTGTATAACCTAAATAAAAAAGGACTTTTTCCAAATTTTATTTTTCAGTAAAGAAATATAAAAGAAAAGATTTTAATTTCATTTCGGAAAAATGTGTTTCCCAATGGAAAATAAGTTAACTTTTCTTCTGCAATATAGAAAACTCAATGGATTTTTTACATTGCACTTAAAACCCGATGATTTAACTTTTGTCGTCATTTTTCATTCAGTGCATTTTCGCACTGTAAATAAAAGTGCAAAATTTCTGCGAACCTATAAGAAAGTCGGTAAATTTTGCTTTTTCACACAGCCGGCATAAAATTTAATACATATTGATATGCAGTAGGAGCATGATTCTAACTCGGGGAACGCTCCTTCAGGCGTATTGTGAGTATAAAATAGTAAGTTCATTAAAAGAATACAAAATTGTCCTGCAGATATTTAAATATTTATACTTTCTTGAAGACATATTTTAATATAAAAACACTTATTAATTTCTACAAAGTACAAACTGAGAGACTTGAATAAATTACCCGTCGTTACCCGGGTCCTAAATAAGCGCCCGCTACTTAAATAATACAATACGAATTCAGGTGAAATATTGTTGGAAATAATGTCTTTGATTTTTCCGATGGTATCAAGATGGAAACTCTCTCACAACATTAGAAAAAAATATCAACTGCGCTTTCTGGTGACGATGTAATACGAACAAGAAAGATCAATCATGCTTAAAGCATTGATTATGAAACACTTTCCAACTGAAATGCAATTTTATTTAAACATCTCTAAAATATGATACATTCAGCGTTGAAGTTGAAGTTTTTAAATTACCACAGTACTACAGAAATTTACTTTACTTGAAAACCTAAAACTTCATCCAAACAGACAATGCTAGTTACACAAAATGAACTTTATTTAAATGATGTCATCGAAATATAAATCATCTGCTCTTTATGTAAAATCAATGAATATTTCACTCATATCACTTATATTCCAGACTCCAGAGCTAAATAATTTTGTGTGAAAAAAAATCATCAATTTTTATGCAGCTCACCTTACAATTGCTTGATTTGTTTACATTTTGCATGTTATAGTATAGCGTGAAAAATAGGCTTTGTAGGCATAATCAAAGTTTAATGATCATTTAAAATAAAAAATATTGTAATTACGTTGTCACAGAATTCAGATACACGGATAATACTCACAAATAAAGCGATTTTATGACGAATGCAACACTAAATATAAATGTAAATGATCTTTAAACATCTACGGTATACACAGTGGAAATAAAAATGGAAGTCATATCTTATTTGCAATGAGTCACGGGATCTCTTAATATATCATGGGTGTAATTATTATTTCAATTCTCATTTAAAAAAAAACTACCCAACATACTTTTTTGAATTTTTATCATACATTTTATGTGACAATTTGAATATTTCTTAAAAGCAATTTGTGAATTTTAACTTCGTTTCAAAAAATGTTTAAAAAATTAAGTTCCATAGGGTTCAATGTATTTCATCTTTTCAACCCTGGTTCAATACGAAACTAATTGGGTAATATTATTCATTTTCATTCTCAAACATTCCACAGACCGTCTCAACAACATGCTAAAATTTCTTTTCGATAAAGTCATTTTTATGGTAGTTATCGTGCGAACGGACAGACAGATAGATAGACAGAATGACCAAAGTCATAAACACTTTTCAACTATGTTGGGAAGTGTCAAAAATGCAAAATAAACTAATTATGATGATAATATGCATTTGATGATAATATGCATTAGAGCATTTGAAAGAACACTCAAAATGTCAATAGTTTCTTGGAATAGAAAACATGAATCGCAATACTTTTAATTTTAAGCACTTTAGTAACGTGCAATGGTGGTATCAGTCAAAGGTATCAATCAAAATTGGCCGCTTTGTTGGGATATGAGATAGAACTGAATATCGACTATTGAATTTGTATTATATCTTTAAAATTCGAATTCACAAAAATCTCGCCGAAGTGTATTTCCGGGATCCTAAGTACCTCTGTATCAAATTTCATGACCCTATGATGCTTAGAGTTTACGACACAAAACAGACAGACATATTTTTTATTATAATAGATTACTCCAGCAAGAATTTATTATACGTAGTTGAATGTGATAATTAATAATTTTGAAACCATCAATTTAATCAAAAGATGAAATGAATTTGCGTACGTGAAATAAAATAAAAGAAAGCAAAATCCTTGAAGCTCATTTATTAGAGGGTGAAATCCAAAACTTCGATCCATTTGTCAATTTGAAACAACTGATTTGAAAGAATAAATAGTACGACCATTTTTATTTTTATTTCATTGGAAAAGAGGAGGCAAAAAATTAATAATTGGATAAATGAATTGAATTAAGAGATTTCATCGCATATTATTTTTCTGTTACACAGTTAAGCCAAATTTAAAACTGAGATAAGGCATTTTGTTTGTTTATTTAAAATTTAGTAATAGCATTTTTACCGAAGTAAATTATAATTTGAAAAATAAGTTTATCGACAAAAAAAAGTAACTGGAAAAAAGAATGGAAACGCTCTTAATCTAAAACGTTTCAAGATAATTTAATTTCTTTTATTATTTATTTTTACCTTTTAGTAATTTATATTGTCTGTTTTATGTACTCATGTTAAGAACTTACTTTTTCATGCTATTCGCTTTTGCATCATGTTAGGAAACATTTTTTATTAAGATTTTTCTATTTGTATTATTTCTTGGTATTCCGTTTTTATTCGCATTTTATTATAAACTATTTACGAGCATTGCGAATTTATTTATTTTAATTAATTCATTTAATTAATCATGTATTTACGAAAGTTTTAACAATCTCATAGATTGAAAATATTAATTTTTTGGAATTTTTCTTTTGTTTGACATCGATTTTTTACTTTGATTTTAATTTGCATACATTTGGCAAACTTAATGCATTTGCAGTTTATTTGGCTGTATGAAAATATTTTTACCCACCGGGGTGGAGAAAATTGCATTTTTCGAAACGTCTTTTCAGATCATTCAGAAGCCCTGCTAGTGACCAAGAACGTTGAATATTTATATACTTATAGTATAGACCATTGGACAAAATAAGCAGTCGAATTTTCACTTCCCCCCTTGGGGTGGAGATTATAGTTTTTTCAAATGCTTTTCCAGATCTTCAAGCAGCCTTCTTGTGGATTAGAAGGCTGAACCATAGTATCGTCCACTTATAGTATCGTCACTGGACTTAGATTTTTTCTCCCGGAGAGTATAAAATAGGAAGGAGGTGTAAAGTCCCGAAGCCCCAACCGGGAATATAAAAGGCTGAAACTCAACCAAGAAGCAGAACCTAACTGGGTCAATTTCCAATTGAGGCAATTATTTTCGACGTTAATCACCATATACTTTTAAACAAAACGAAACTTGTTTAAAATATTGTTGCCTTAAGTATTCTTCCTGTGGATTAGATGGCTAAATCTTCGCACACTTATAGTATCGATCACTGGATTTCGATTTTTCTCCTGGAGTGCACAAAATGGAAAAGAGAGATAAAGTCCCGAAGCGCCCACTGAGAATATAAAAGTCTGAAACTCGGCCAAGGAGCAGAACTTAACTCGGCCAATTTTCAATTGAGATAATTATTTTCGGCGTTAATCGTCATACATTGTTAAACAAAACAAAACTTATTTAAAAAAGATGCAGCTTGATATTTTAAGAGTGTTAGTTTCCTTGCATTTGACAGGCTATACCTTTCGCTTATTATTTCCCTCAGTTTTCATTATAATTTATGTTTACTTAAACTAATGATCCTAACTGGTTCGGTTATTAGACGAATCACCGACCCAATCAGTATTATCTGCGTTCCTATGGGAGAGTAGGGATAAGTTTTTGGATTGGAACAGTTTAGTAAGTCGTGCGTGTATTGAGTGAGTGCTGGTAAGGAAAGAGGGCTTCTTGACTAGTAGCTGTTTGAGTAGAGCGTTCGTGGAATGATGAGGGATTCGAGTAAGAGAGTGGAAGGAAAACCCAGTGAATACAAAAATGACTAGGAAAGGGCTATTAGTCTGGGTTTGCCAGCAATTCGAGGCGAGATAAAAGAAGGCCAGCGGTAAGCATACAAGTTTTAGAATCGTCTCCATTTAAGAGTATCACGAGGCCAGTTAATGGTAGTATCTTGTATATATTGTAATGTATTCTGGGCAGGTACAATAATAATTATTGCCTATGTCATCATTTGCTTCAAACAGCCAGCGGCTGTTATTTCTGTGAAGTGCACAATAAATGTAGTTTGATTTACTCAGTGCAGTCCTGTGTTATTGCCTTTGGATCGAAAGGTCTGAATATCAAAGAATTTAAGTTTGAGTTAAGTCACTTTGGTGACAGAGATCAATCACTACGGATCTGAAATCCCGCAACGTAAATATACTCATCCGTAGAATAAAGTAATCAGAAAGAGCCGAATAAGGCCGTTAATTTACAAATGAAAAAAAAAAACAAGAAAGATCAATCATGCTTAAAGCATTGATTATGAAACACTTTCCAACTTCAATGCAATTTTATTTAAACAAGTCTAAAATGCAATACATTCCTCGGTAATATTTTGAAACTTATCACAATTCTGCATTAATTTATTATATTTGAAAACTTAAACCTGCATCGAAAAAAATGAACTTCATTCAAATGACGGCATTGAAATAGAAATTGCCTGGTTTAAACATCTCTAAAATGTTATACATTCCTCGGTAATAGTTTTAGAATTATCATAATACTACGATAATTTATTATATTTGAAAACTTCATCGAAAACAACTGAAATTAATTCAAATGACATCATAGAAAAAATAACACGCCTGGATCTCTCTATAAAAACAGGATTTCATTCATAACTTTCTCCCATTCATTTCATTCATCACAATACTATAATAATTTATTTTATTTAAACATTTTGTTTAAGACCATGGAGCTACAAAAAATTAAACTCTATGCTTGAAACTTCATCGGAAAAAATCGTCCTTCTCTTTATGAAATCAATTAATATTTCATTCATATCAGCCATGCAGACTCCATGGACTAAATTATTTTGTGTTAAAAAAATACAGGAATTCTAATACAACTCATTCTATATATTTTGCTGTTTACATTTTACATAGGTGAAAAATAGGCTTAGTTGTAGAAATAATCAAATTTAGATGAGCATTTAAACTCAAATATATTGTCATTGCGTTGTTTCAGTATGTAGATGCACAGAATTTAAGCAAAAATAAAGCAGTTTCAGGACGGATACAACACTCAATATGAATTAAAAAGAACTTAAAAAAATCACGATTTTGAAACAAGATGGATGCCATATATCATTTTGAAGTGGGTCATGTGATCGTTTCATATAAGAGGTGTAATTATTATTTTAATTTTTATTTACAAAACTACTGAATATATTTCGCTGAATTTTTTTTTATATATTTTATGGAATAATTTGAATATTACCTAAAATTTTCGAAGCAATTTGTGAATTTTAAATTCGCTTAAAAAATGTTTGAAAAATTAGTTCCCATAGGGCTCAACGTATTTCATTTTTTCAACCCGGGTTTAATCCAAAACTAATTGGGTGATATTATTCATTTATATTCCCATAGGTCCTACAGACCGTCTGAACAACATACTAAAATTTCATTTTGATTAAGTTATTTTTACGGCAGTTATCGTGCTAACGGACAGACAGACAGACAGACAGAATGAACAAAGTCATAAACACTTTTCAACTTTGTTGTAAAGTGTTAAAAACTGAATTTTTTATAAGCTTTTTTTCACACGCCATTCTTTTGCATTAAAACAAGTTCTCTGAAAGTTTCTTTTTTAAATTGGCAACAACATATTGAAATCGATGAATTTAAGGCTTAAAACAATATTATTCTACTTAAAACTGAAAAATATTAACTTTCGCTAGGTCATTGTATTATGCTCTGAAGATTAAATTATACACATTTACGAAAGCTGTATGATTATTGAACATAAAAAATTTAACGGTGGAATTTAGAAAATATATCCCACTGTTCAAAAGTAGTTTAGAAATCATTCTATATTACCAAGAATAATAAGTAAGCCAATTTGTCAAAATTAATCGTTTATGTAAAAAAAAAAAAAGCTCTGCCACTTGTTATGGCATTGGTTATAAGCAAGTTTTTAAACAATTAACTATACAAAGATAAAAAAAGGTGTTTTTATACGAAACTAAATATCTAGAAAAATCGATGGTTAAAATTTTTACCGTAAGAAAAAAAAGTGGTTTTACTCATTGCCATAAATCATCAACGTCTAGAACAGGGATTCCCGAACGCTTTTGTGTTTCGTTGGCCATTAAGGTGAAAATAATGCTTTAAACTGGAGTTATTTATTATCGGGGCATTTTTTATTGCCTTTATTTATAATGCATAGAAGGGAAGGAAAATAGTGTGATGGTTAAAAATCTGATTCTCTGACTTTGATGGATTCACACATTGTAAATCGACCGGAATAGATCATTTTTAGGGTTAGAAATAAGTTTTATTGTTGATTTGCACTGATTCTAAGCTTTAGCTCGTAACGTAGTAAACAAGTTACGTTTGATTGCTTCAGCGAGCGCCTACGTCCAGTGTAAAGGACAGGTTCTATCCTGTTTTACCTAGTTTACAGAAACCTTTGACTTAATTTCTAAAAACCGATACTCTTCAATTTATGAATAAAAATACCATAATCTACCGAATCAAAAGTTTTTGTAAAATCAGTGTAATCAATATCCAACTAACCCCTCTAATTAATAGTGTTAATCACATACGAATTAAAGCAGAAGTGATTAGTAACAGTAGATCTACCACTCATAAAACCATGCTGATTAATATAAATAAAAGACCGAACTGGACTGTAGATGCTCTTCTGCAAAATATATTCTAAAACTTTAGCAAATGGAGAAATAATAGTGATGGGCCTGTAATTTTCAATACTATATTTGTCACCCTTTTTAAATATATTAATAATTTGAGATCTCTTCCACTCAACCAGAAAAACATTACAACTGATAGATAAGTTAATAAGAAGTAAAGGATGCGCAAGATAAGTGGAACAAACTTTAATAATATACGCAGGGACACCATCAAAACCCAACGAGTCATATTAATGCTATCCAAAACATCTTTCACAGTTACATGATTAACATTAATTACATCAGACATCGCACTCATGGGATAATTGGCAGGAACAATATCATCATTGAAAGGTGTACTGACGAAACTAGAACTAAAAAACTCGGCAAACAAAAAAATTCAAAAACTCAGCAAGCTATTGTCAGTAATGGCTGATATCATTTTTAATACGGCCAATAATGGCTGATATCCTTTTTAAGGGGACGGTGGACGTTGAAATGAGCAAAAATCGACTAAAAACAGTTTTAATATATAACATTATTTTACACATTTAACATTTGCTTACGGGTGGGACAGCGTCCATCCCAAACGAAGAACCTCCCAAAAAGACAGGTATTTGACATACCCTATCCCAAACAGTTCGACTCCCTTTGCAGGCATTGGCGTCCATGGAAATCGCTGACAGCAGGTGCAATGTTTCTGTCAGCGATTTCCATGGACGCCAATGCCTGCAAAGGGAGTCGAACTGTTTGGGATAGGGTATGCCAAATACCTGTCTTTTTGGGAGGTTTTTCGTTTAGTATGGACGCTGTCCTACCCATAAGCAGAAGCTTGCATGCATTTTTTTTAAACGGAATTTTGAAAGGTTTTACATTTTTAAAGTTCTCCATGCGTCTTCATTTTTTTATGAGATGCATGAAATTTGGCAAGAAGACACCTCTCATAGGTTTTAATGAAACTGGGTATGCATTTTATAATTGGACTTTATTAAGGTAATTAAAAGTGAATAAGAAACTAATTAAATGATGAAAATTAAGTTTTAACACAGAAAAATATTTTTTAAAAATTGACTTTTTTAGAGATTTAAAAATGAATACCCAAATTTGTTCATAATGTGTTTTTGAATGATCATAATGTAAAATTAATCAAAAATGTGAACAAATGGCACGCAAGGAACATTTTAAAATTTTCGTTAAAAAAATTAAATAAAAAAAAATACAAAATTACAACAACTTTGAAAAAAAAAATTAATGGTATTGTATATAGTAATGTTAAGAGGAATATTTATACAAATTTTCACGTTTTTAAGTCGATAAATAAATAAAAAAAATTCAACATCCACCGTCCCCTTAATACATCCAGCATACCAGGAACACAGCTTCTGGCGTATGTGTATGATTTTATGCTGGTATCAGTAGGCAGTACACACATATTTATGTAAGATTCAATTAATGCTGGCATAGCAACATTTGTAGATTTTTATGAGGAGCTCCAACTATCAATTTCATTCACAAAAACTGCAACTTTGGTGATAGGAAAACCAACTCAACTGCAAAGGAAGGAAGCCTATCTTCAAGATTAAAGGTGTTAGCATATTAAGACCAAACAAAATCAAAGTATTTCGGAATTACAATTGATAAACATCTATCATGGATTTCACATATACAGGACCTCCGTACAAAGATTGGTTACCAAATTCGTAATGAGGATCCTATGCTATGCTGCGAGTATTTGGGTCCTAAGCTTGAATATCCATGCAAAGAGAAAACTAGAATCGGTTTAATGGATAGCTGTTCTTAGATTTCAAGGGCTTATGGCACAACATCTACAGTACCACCCCCCCCCCCCCTTCCGCATAACATTAATAGCGCAAAAACAAGCCATCCAAATGAAAGTAACAAGCCTGAAACAACGAGCACAGTGGAATAATCTTTGTTATAATCAAAAGGATTATAAAGGAAAAAATCTGATGTGGACAGCACATGACTTTCCTTATATATTGCAATGAATTTACTACTGCTACAGTAAAAAAAAAATAGGTTATTCTTATAGTAGATACTTATATTCTTTCTACGAAATTGAATTTTCGTCAATGAGTCGTCATTTTCATTGATTTAGCGTCATTTTTATCCATTTGGCGAGATTTTCATTAATTTTGGAACATTTAAAAAGCCGCCAAGTTGGCGACATTCCGCCAAATTCGTCGCCAAAATCTCGCCAATCATTATGGATGGAGAAATAAGTTATTCTTATAGCACAAAAATGACTATTGGCGTTCAAATACAAAAGTATTACTCAAAGCATCTTTTCTCATGAATGGAACGAGCTAGATCCAATAGAGTGGTGTCACCAAATTTATCGCATGATATTACATATGAAAAGTGAACATGTTTCTCAACAGTTAATATTCTTTTTAATTTATGGGATTTTTGTTAAATTTATTTGATAAATGTGCAATATCTCAAGAACGGTTCATACTAGCGTTCTAAAATTTATACCAATCGTTTTCTAATGAAAAACTACATAAGAAATGACTATTTACGTAACTTCATTAAAGGTTTTAATTTTTTTTATGATTTTTTCAAACTTTCACTCGAAAATTTAGGGGGGTTCTGAACATCTGATTGCGTATAAAAACAATGGGTTTCCAGTATTCACGGCTTGTAATTTTTGTACAAAAATTTCATTCGAATCGCTTCATTCGTTCGTCAGTTATCGTCTCCACAGTCTCACTGACACACACATACACACATATACTTTCACCACCCCCCCACACACAGATATCATCTCAAAAACACCTGATTCGTATTCAGGGATGCCTGAAACGTGTTCTCCCGTCGAAAACTCGAATTCGAATTTTCGACCCCGTCGCAATACTTTCCTTATACATTATATGTATATAAGGAAAGTAAAAACATGTTATATGGCTAACGGATCCAGCAATAGGTAACATTCGCTTGCACTTTATTGAGTCATCACACGCAGTATCTAATTGTATAGATATTTATACGGATGACTTTAGAACTGATTTTGGAATAGCGTCAGCCTACTATAGTTTTTTACGATGGCATGTGCGTCCACAAGTGACTAACTCGTCTACACTACGAAAATAGCGTCTTCCAAGCAGAGCTGCTCAAAATAAAGGAGGCTGTATTTTGGGTTATTAATTAAATTTGCATAAGAATATCATTATTTACTCTGGTAGTCTTTAGAGTATCGAAATACTCTCAAGTAAATTTATTTTTATTTTGTTATTTTTATTCTGATAATATGTTTTTTTTTAAATTTTAAAATTCATTTTCATTCTGATACTGATTATGACTCAGATAACAATATATGGAATATAGATTTATAACAAAATGAAATATAACCTCAAACTTCAGATATTTTAAATAAGACCCCCCCCCCTAGCAAAAGTTGATCTTTCTTTCAATATTGTAAAATATTGATTTGAAAAGTGATTTATGATTATAAATGATATACATTCGCAGTTTTAAGAAAGTTTTTCCATATTTTGCGTTCAAAACAAATGAAAAAGAATATGTTTAACAATTTAATAGGGTTTCATGAAATGCATCGAAAATAATTCCATAAAAGTATTTCAGGAAAGAATTTCCTGTTCTCAATATAAGTTATCATATGCTAATCTAACGTCTGAGCGCCTAAGATTAAAACTGAACATATTTGAAAAGTTATATGTTTTAATATGGCAACGCCAAGAAAGCGAAAGAAAAGAAAAAAAATAAAAGACATTTTATTATAAAACCTGCACATATATATTTGACGTTTATTAAGATCTTGCATAGAAATGAGCTTCTCGAAATGCTAAACTTGTCATCCAAGAAGAGATGCACTCGTATGAGATTCATAAAATTCGAAGAACATGTGTTCATGTTGTAAATTCTTTTAATTCGGTTTCACGGTGGATCCTTCAAATAGCATCTCATGTGTTATGGGATGTTTACTACAGACAAAAAATGTCCGGTTTGTTATTTATATTTATTGGAGTAGAGTACATCTATTTTATTATCCGAAATTACTGTTAAAATAAATGCACGTTGGCATTAAAAAAAATCTGATGTGGGCAACACATGACTTTCCTTATATAATGCAATGAATTTACTACTTTTACAGTTAAAAAAAAAGGTTATTCTTATAGTAGATACTTATATTCTTTTCAAGATATTGAATTTTCTTCAATTAGTCGTCATTTTCATTGATTTAGCGTCGTTTTTATCCATTTGGCGAGATTTTCGTTAATTTGGCAACATTTGAAAAAGTCGCCAAGTTGGCGACATTCCGCCAAATTCGTCGCCGAAATCTCGCCAAGCGTTATGGACGAAGAAATAAGTTATTTTTACAGCAGATAAATGACTATAGGCGTTCGAATACAAAAGTATTACTCAAACTATCTTTCTTCATGAATGGAATGAGCTAGATCCACGAGAATGATGTCGACAAATTTATCGCATCCTATTACATATGAAAAGTGAGCATGTTTCTCAATAGAAAATATTTTCTTTTTATTTTATGACATTTTGATAATTTTTTTGAAAAATGTGCAATATCTCAAGAACGGTTCGTGTTAGCGTTCTAAAATTTATGTTAATCGTTTTCTAATGACAAATTACATAAGAAATGTCTATTTGCGTAACTTTATTAGCGGTTTTAATTTTCTGACGATATTTTCAAAATTTCACTCGAAAATTTAGGGGGTTCTGAACATTCGATTGCATATAAAAACAATAGGCTTCCAGTGTTTACCGATTGTGATTTTTGTACCAAACTTCGTTCAAATCGGTCCATTCGCTCGTCAGTTATAGTCTCCATAGACTCACTGACACACACACACACACTCACACACACATACTTTCACACACACTTTCACACATACTTTCACACACACACACAGACATCACTTCAAAAATGTTTGATTCGTGATCAGAGATTCTTGAAACGTGCTCTCCTGCCGAAAACTCGAATTCGAATTTTCGACCCGTCACAATACTTTCCTTATACATTATGTATATAAGGAAAGTAATAATGTACTGTTTTCCAAAGACTCGATTGATTCAGAGTGAATCACAAAAAATTGGAAAACCATAGTAATACAGGGAGATTTGAAACTCCCTGTACAAACTTTATTGGGAGAAAGGGAACACTAATGCAAATCTTTTTCGTTAATGATTGTATGTCTGTTTGAAGGTAGTGTGCGCTGTTGGACAAGGCGGCAATTAACTATTTTTCGTTGTCTTTATTCGTAACGTGGATGTCGTACGTGTACCATGGAGCACCTAACAAAATCGAAGGATTGTTGGTAAATCATACAGAAGCTCTTCTGTTTAGATTGCCAGCCCCATAAGCTAGATGCATATCAACCGTACTACCCAAAGTATCCGATTTACCCGAAGGATGGAAACTACAGCGTCCGTACCGCCCTTCTCCTAACTCATCCCATCTCCGATGGATATTCGGACACACATATTTATCGTGTGCCTATATGCGTAGATACGGGAATAGGTTAGTACATAGTCAAAGATCGAAAGCGGAACTATCGCGTGCAATCCTTCAGCCGCAGCTGATAACCCAGATGCACCTAACCATCTTAACATTATCAAAATGCTCCATTTCACACGTGCAATATCCGCACTACGAATGGCGACGGCGAAAATTAGCCAATTTCCGAGCCGCGCAACAGCATCTCCTAGCATCAAAGGGTGATTATATTTTTTAGTGTTCTCTATTTTCCATTAAAGTTTGTACAGAGAGTTTTGAATCATCATGTATGCAGAGTTTCTAGGAAAGTCATTAATAATTGTAATAACTTTGTAAAGAAAGGTTCACGATTATATACGTTAGGTCTATATATTGTAAAGTGACCATGCTCGACCTAGTAAATACAGCACCCCCTAGTGAAAAATTAAAAAAGTTAGGATAACGAACACGGTAATAAACGAGATAGACGAAAAAAATCCATTACAAAGGTATAAATAAGCAGTGCCGAATGAGTAGGAAACGATTATAAACAGTTACATTTATTTTATTATTCAAAATTGCGTATAAAAGAAATGTGCATTGGTATTACAACAAATGCATCGTCCTTTCTGGTAGGTCGGACGGTCTGGGTTTCAGCAACAACAAATGCATCGTTTTTTAAACAACCGATTATTTCTGATTCGATTGCTAAATTCCTCAAAACGAAAAACGATAGTCACGTGACACATGGTATTTTCTGGCGTCTCATGTGTCACGTGATGTTTATTACAGGATAAAAGTTTCATTCATTATTTATATTTACTAAAATTGGAGTCAACTATTTTGTATCCAAAATTACGCATTCCTTCAATTATAATTCAACTCATTTTCCCTGCTTTAAATGTCGCCTAGAAGGGGAAGCAACATTGACAAAAAACTCAATTCAATACATTAAGGAAAGAAATGAAGTAAAAATTAATATGAGACTGTAGGGAAAGTCATGTGGTGCCTGCATCAGAGTTTTTTTAGTTCTATTTCCCAGTTGTGGTATTTTAACGGTAAGTAAGGCAAGTAATCTGGTGTAATAGCAACGCCCCTTGTGTAAATTACCAAGCATCACGGTTTTTATAATCCAAATTATGATTATAAAGACAAGAAAACTTACTTTGCTTAATGGATATCAAATTGTTTTTCCAATTTTAAAGGAACTTCTTGATTGAAGAGTGCTTTCAGCGTAGCGCGTTTACATGGAAGATCGCGAAAAAAAAAAATGCGGTGAAGCTGTTTAAAACATTTTGCTCTCTCTACAGTACATGGCGCGTGCAGGGATTTTAATGGATCAATGGATCAAGCACTTTTTGAGAAACTCTAAATACAAATCGGCCATTTATTCAGCCTAGGCGTTTTTGTTTGTGAGTAATATTTGTTTATTTGTTTATTTATTTATTTATTACTCAGGCCGTTCAGCTCACCCAAAGGATGCAGAATAGTTACAAGGGACGACCGGGAAAAATACAGAAAAACATCACAAAGATATATATATATATATATACATACACATACAATAGTGTTACGACATTTCCTCCGGAATCATGGGTGTACTCTCAGGATACAAGAATGAGTCCAAATTTCTGGATAACTAACACTTGTATTTAAAAGCATCAATCGGCGTAAACAGGAACAACATACAGCGAATAACTCGATAAATATCCTACAAGTTCACCAAACAACTATAAGATATAATAAAACAGCAATTAAATACTCAGCTAATTCACAAAATAGCAGATACTATGTATTCTCAAAACACTGATGTATCTCACAATTCAGTCAATTATTCTCCAATCACGTCAATTATTCTCCAACTGAGCGATTACCCCTTTTATATACTCTCTCTCGAAATTTTAAGTAAGGGCTCGAATCTTCAAGAATATTCGGCATTTCAAGTAAGTTCTAGTACATTCGAAAAGTCGCCAAGTTGGCGATAAATCGCCAACTTGGCGACTAATATGGCAACCCGTCACTAATATGTCAAACTAATATGGCAACCCGTCACCGAAAGTTAAATTATGGTAACACTACATTTACGTAATAGGAATAGCTGCCTGTAAAGGTGTTTTTAATTTCTGGGGACTCATAGCCTCCAGTAAAGGAATTTTAGATGTTCGTAACACTGCACCTCTGCTTAAGACTGCATACCTCCGGCAGTATCAACCTACGGTGGTCCAAAATATTGGGCTAATTAGCGATATGGATGACTTTTGGATTGGTTGAAAAGTTTGAAAAATCGGTATCGTGGATCCAAATGATTACAACTATAACGTGTTACCCTTCACTTTAAAGGGCTTGAAAAATCTTTTGAATGATACCATACTTGACAATATACCCCACAGGGGGGGAGGGCACTTGTTCTCCAAGGGGGGCTAGGGCTAGAGACGTCAAGAATAAAAAAAATTGTATCGCGGCTATTTTTCACAACAATGGTTGAAACTATTAGGTCTCGTGATCATTGAGCAATAAATAACCCTTTTTAGGCATGATTATGACAAATGTTGTTCTTTTCTGCCATGTTAAAATAACATAAAATTTCGAAGTTTTCGCTCGAATTTAAAAAAGTTTCTATCTAGTTCTAGATATTTTGATAACAAAGCCGGATATAAAGTTTCGTGAAAAACCATTAATATTTGTGGCTGTTATCATGTGCACAGTGAATCGACCACAGACATCAGACAGACGGACATCCCTCCAAAAATAGTCAACGCGTGTTCAGGAGCTCTTAAAACATATATTGGCATCAAAATCTCGAATTTGAAAATTTTCGTGAAAACAGTACTTTATACTATATTTCATAGTAAGAAAAAGTAAAAATATATGTTTTTTTCCAATGGCCAGGCATTGACTCTTTCATCTTCGCCTATACATCGGCCGGAACAGTGAACCTCTTAGCTGTCAAAGACGTTGCCCCAGTGGGGGTGGGAACACAATGCGCCCAATAACACAAACACCCATGTCTTACGTGGGACTCGAACCCACAACGTGGCGGCCGATCAATCGCTGGAAACGCTCGCCTTGACCGTTCGGTAACCACGTCGACTGAAATAAGGCAACAGTACGCGGTGTTCCCAGGTGGTCACCCACCCAAGTACTAACCGCGCCCGATGCTGTTTAACTTCGGTGATCTAACGGGAACCGGTGTTTTCAGCACGGTACAGCCGTTGGCTACAAAGTAAAATTATAATAACGTTTTTTTATTAAATTCCCCTAAAATGGACATAAGAATCTGTTCTCGCTTCACAAAATTATCGTCACAGGCAAATCTTGCAATTAGATTTACTTGTACTATTATTATTCTGTTCCAACAATTGACAATTAAACAAACTCAATAGAAAATATGAGTTTAATATATATATATATATATATATATATATATATATATATATATATATATATATATATATATATATATATATATATATATATATATATATATATATATATATATATATATATATATATATATATATATATATATATATATATATATATATATATATAAAGAATGAAAGATTTTAATCGAAAACTATGCATAAACTACTGTATGTACAGAAAAACCCATCTCTAGCATATCTGTTACAAATGAGTAACTACAGACCAAGACTAAGGATAAAAACAGAAGGTAACATATCACTACAATGGAAAGGGGGATGAGAAGAATATTAGGATACAAAAATCACAATTAAAAAGTATATATAAATGAAAAAGGAAACACGGCAAAAATGAGAAAAGGCAATAATAATTAGCCCAAGATAAAAGATTAAGACATAGAGAACAATCAATTGAAACTACACAAAAAATGGCGGTTAGTTCGAAATTGCATTCTCATCAGGACAGCTATACAATTCGAATTAAAACCGATAGAATAGCCAGTTTCTGACAATGGCGATAGTATTTAACTATAGACACCATTGGAACTGTCTACTGGCTAGTAGAAGGAGAAAAATAAATCAATTGAGTTACAAATCAGAAAAATAATACCTCCTCGAACAGAAATATGAACTCACAAGCATTGCTACCACGTGTAGATTGAACAAGCGACTGAGCATTTCACGTCGAGTGGGCACCGGAATGAATACATTTGAACGATACATAATATGTATGGAAACTTTCAAAAATAGTAATCAGTAGGACAAGTGGAAAATAGTCATTCGAAAATAGTAAACAGTATTAGACTCAGGTCAAGTGGTAAGTTAGGTGATAGGAATGGGTGAATTCTCAAAAATGAGTTATCCAATCAAAGATAAATAATGCATGTGTAAAATGATTACGTGGTATATTTGAAATTATTAATAATACTATTTACAAATACTTCCGGATATTGGTAATTTTGACAAATGCGTTTAAGATTATTGATGTAGAGAAAATGAGGTTCAGAAAGTCGATGTATTCGAAATATATATATATATATATATATATATATATATATATATATATATATATTTGGTCTGGTTACAACTTCATCGGCCACCTTGTATAAACTTTCAGTAGGAAAAAGTCGAGAACAGTTTTTGAACTTATATCAAATGAGATTTAAACGCTCTGTCGAAGTTACGACACGAACAACTTTTAAGTTAAAAAGTGGAATAAAAGTAGAAATTAAAACTTAAAAAAAATAATGTTACAGTGAGTTAATCTCTTTTAAAAGTAACCGTGTTGAAAAGGCTTCGTAAAAAATATGCCGCAATATCCCATTTAAATAAAAACTAAGAAGATCAAAATTGCAAAGTCAATATTTTGGACATCCTGACTGTATGTGTAAACTTCTGACAATAAAGACATAAAAAGGGCTAAACTCTGAAAAACATTTTCATAGCAGATTAAGCTTAATGTATTTAATAAAAATTGCAAAGCATTAAAACGTAAATTCAGGGATTTTTACTTTCAAGGATTTTTTTTATTTCAATTTCCGTTTCTTGTGTTTTATCAGTGAGTAAGACAAGCAAGCCTGACTTATCGCGGTTTTTATTTTTACAATTTGAGCAAATACCTGGGTATTAATATACTTATTCCCATTCATAATTATGAGAACAAGAAAAGGTACTTTGCTTGATATAAAATTGTTTCGCCAATTTTAAAGTAAATTCATTTATCAGAATTAAAATTGCTTACAGTCACATGTGTTCACCCAATGGTTGGTGAAAAAGTGTTAAGTAAAACTGATTTTTCTTCCCTTAAGTCTACAATATATGTATAGGTATCAAATTTGTTATCAAGGTCGCCAAGTTGTTGCCAAACTTGTCGCCAGTGTAATAGACAGTGATAAAAGCTTTTCTTATATACAAGAAGCTCCGAGTGTGTTTAAAACAAGTTCTTCAGAGCGGAGCGTAAAATAACAACTTTTAACGTAAATTGCGGTCTTTTGTTTATTAAATAAATACATCCACTGTACACTGTAGCATCAGCTTAGTTTTTTTTTTTTTTTTTTTTTTTTTTGGATAAATAAGAATTCCAGCTGTCTTGTAAGATGAAGAAAACTTTCCTGTTAAAGAAAGAATTTCTAATTTAGTCACTGACAAATATTGTATTATTTTGGAGCCATACGGTTGTTTTTATCATGCGAAGGTTAAGGAACCAGCAGTTTAAAGGGACCGGAACCCACAGTTTAAAGAGAGCGATATGAAATTGCATGTACAGAGTTTTCTTTATTTTGTTTTAAAATCAACATCTGCGATTATGAAATCCAGAACACTTATCCTTTAGCCTTCAGCAGTTTACAGAAAACTCCTGAATGAAACTAATGATGTTGCAAGATATATAGCAACAATAAGATATAGATTTTTTAGTGTTTTGTCAATTATAATTAAGTGTTTTTCAAAATTTTAAAAGTAAAGTATATAATTGAATTTTGAAAGATTGTCCATAGGGCCCATTGGAAAATCTTATCTATGTAAGGAGACAAATACATCTTAATATTTGTAGGCAGATAATAAGCAATTCTATTGTAAACTTATAAAATATAGTTTTAATTTTCAATTAAATGTGGAATAAAAGAAATAGCAAGATTAAGGAAAGTGAGAAAATTTAATTAATAAATAATATGAGTGATATATATATATATATATAATTCAAGCATAACAAAAAAAAAAGAAAATCAGAAGTTGTAATTGCACTACGCTATGTATAAAGTGAAATGATAACAAGAAAATGCATAATAATAATAGAATAATAAATGCTGTTATGTAATTATATGTTGTTTAAATAATTCTGTGAAAGGAGAAATGAAAATTATCCATTACTAATAATTATCAAAATTTACAATTTTAATATTACATAAAATAGTATGCTGAAAATCCTCATATGGTTACGGTACAGTATGAGTCTAAGAGACACTCTCATACACAGATGTCAAGTATGAAATATGCAGTAACTCGACAATGAACTAGCTGTTAGCCGTACTGTTGAGAAGGTGAAAGAGTAACTTTCGGTTTCCTGATTAACGATGAAGACGTGTAATTTCATGACAATCATGATGAACTCTATCTTAGCATTAGTAATGAACTTTCGAAAGAATGGCTTTCGGTTTTTGTTTTGCGGTGGAGTGAGAATGTAATGCCAGAAATAAAAAAATATTAATATTTAATCAAACACGGGGGATAGTCGCTGCGCGCAGACAAGAAGTCTGCATTTCTAGCCAAAATCCGGATTAAGAAGAGGATTATGGTTCGAGCGGAGACGAGAAGTCGGCATACCAGAGGGGTGTGGCACGTGGAACGGCGGGAGGAAAAGTATATATACAGGGTGTCCCAAAAACATTGACCTCAACTTTTATTCCTTAAATATTGTTCTTAGACATATATAATAAATTACAAAGTTGCGTAAAAATAGGTACAGAATTTTAGGAAACCGATTAAAATTTTCAAGGGAATTAAATTTTAAGAAATACAAAATTTAAATTTTTATACGGCCTCCGTACAAAAACATTTCCAATGAGTAAAATGTGCCCCATACACTAATAAGGTGATGCACAAAATTTCAGCATTTTATCATAAAAAGTCCCAGAGATATGAAAAGACACAAATGCTAACTTAAACCACTTTTCGATGCATCGACATGGGTTCTCAGAGGGGAAAAATCATCTCGGCAGATCGCGTTTCAGGGGGTCATACACAAATTACGAAAGAAAACAATGGTTACATAAATAAATAATAATTTTGCTATTTATTGGTACAAAGGTATCTACATTGTGTAGAAATAATAATTTTACACAAAGATTACGAAGCTTGTTCAAAATGTTTTCTATCCATGCCAAAGACATTTTAACACATTACATTTTAATTTGTGATTAATCCCTCACTAAATTTGTTTAAACATATCTCTGGGACTTTTTACGATAAAATGCTGAAATTTTGTACTTCACCTTATTAGTGTATGGGGTACATTTTACTCATTAGAAATGTTTTTGTACGGAGGCCCGTAAGAAAATTTAAATTTTGTATTTCTTCAAATTTAATCCTTTTAAAAATTTTTATCGATTTCATAAAATTCTGTACCTTTTTTGACGCAACTTTGTAATTTATTTTATATGTCTAAGATCAATATTTAAGGAATAAAAGCAGGGTCAATGTTTTTGGGACACCCTGTATAGAACCACGGTAAGAGGCGATACATTCATTCATTCATTCACACTATTGGAGAACCAAATATACAGATATAATATATTGCTAGTGCTGGAGATGAGAGGTTTAAGAGCAAGCAGTAGTTTGTTCTCAGTTGGATTTATATGAGTGCCTTATACGATGTAGGAGAACTTCAAATGCCTGTAGGAGAACTTCAAATTTACATCTTGTGATTCAGATATGGAATTATGTGTGGAGATTCTTTATGCGTTGGAATCGACATGTGTGAAAAGACCCCATCAGGTACTATACTCTTATTGACGATGTGAGGATATTATAATTAACCGAAATTTACTAATTAGATTGTTAAGTTGTGTCACCAAGTGTTCCAACCAATTATTACTAAGTCTGGCATTACATCTGGCTAATGTCTTTAAAAATGTGTCTGAAGAAGAAGAAGAATCTTTGTATTGTTAGATATAATGATGTAAATTGATAATGTGTATTGAATAAATTGAAGACCTTTCTATCTACCTTTAGATCTTACTTTGGATTTCTATAAGATTATTGTAATAGATAATTATCCCGATATGCTGAAAATAGGTGGGTATTGCAGCCACCAAAGCAATGTACTAAACCAAACTACAAATGGCTATAGTTAATAACTGTTATTAACTATTTTGGTAGAGTTATTAACTACAGCCATTAGATTATACTGTAGTATTACCACTTAGAGCATTTTAAGATTAAGCGTTTATTAATTAAAAGCATAAAATCATCAAAGTAAGTATTAAGCAAAGATATTATCGACACTAAGATTAAATAATCTGCACAAAAAGCATAGGGATTAGGAGGTTGTTTAAACCTAAAATTTCACTTCTATTTCTATTTGATATATGTAGGAGTAGAATACAGGGTTTGCTTTAGCTGTTGAAGAATAGAATATCGTCCAAGTAGCTTAGTGGATAGAGTGTACACTGGTGATATCTGTGGTTTAAATGCTGGTTGGGGCTTAAGTTGCTTACATTTTCACAAGAGGCGGCTGTACAGGGTTCCTACAAAGTCCTTGAGTACATGAATAACTTTGTAAGGACACGTCCACGAGTATACACGTTAGGTCTGTCTACAGTAAAGTGCCCGTGCCCGATCCAATAAAGAGTAGTTCAGCGCCCCCTAGCGGAGAATTATTCAATAAGTTATAATAACGAATTTAGCAACGAAGCAAAATAGAGGTTAAAAGCAAATTATAAAGTTGTATATCATTGTCAAGTGAGTAGAAATTGACATTAGGAAGACACAAAAACGCTTAAATGGGAGGCAATAAATTCTTGTCTCACTTCACTAATCGGGTGAGAAGCACACCATTAGGAGTTGTGACGAGTAGACCATTTCGAATATCTAGTTCTGCCTTTTATCTCACAAATGGGTATTGTGTCACTGGCATTATTTGCATACGCTGGTGAATTGTTCCGCAATGTTTAACAACATTGTGGCGTGGCTGTGCATCTCTCGATTATCACTGGTATTTATTGCTTTCCGTATAAGTGTTTTGTTCGTTCCTGATGTCTATTTCTACTCATAGGACAGGAGTAAGCGAACTGTCCAGACAACCGTTAAGTTTATGCCTTATTTAAGGCCAGTCGCGTGGATAACCAAATCTTCAGTCCAGCGGAGCCGCAGCCAGGTCGCTGACTTGGCGAAATCATTCACCGGGCAGGGGCCGATAGAGCGTCCGCCAAGCTCGACACCAGCCACCGGTCAGCCCTTGGGTCAGGCCATGAATAGGCACAGTCCATGGGCACGACCACCTAGAAGAGTCGGGGCCCTATCAACTCAATGGTTCGTCGACCACTTCATCGTCAATAGGGTAACCCGATTGATTTCCCCCCAGCAGACGGAGGACCAGAGATACAGACCTAAGATCCGTTCACCGCAATCAATGGCGGCGCCGACCCCTAGGGACACTCATAGGACAATGCTCTACAACTTTGTAATTGTTTTTTTCGTCTATCTCGCTTCCATGTCGAGTCCATTACCCTAACTTTTTAATTCTCCGCTAGCGGCGCTACAACCACTTTTATTCGTTTGGGCATAGTTACTTTATTATAGATAGATTAAACGTGTACAGTCATGGATTTTTTCATACAAAGTTATTGGGGTGCTTAACAACTTTCCTGGGAATTCCGTATACTACCTTTAAGTTTAAAAATAAATATTTTTCGCAATTTTAAATAATTAATTTTGAAAATCTTTTCGCACTGGCACTTTAACAACTTTGATTTTTACTACCCATGTACGCTTCTTTCATGCTTCTCCTCGCTGATGGCTAAATGTATCTTTTTAACGACACCATTTTAAAAGTAAGTTTCTCAACAAGTTGTAAAAGCGTAGATCCACAGCTTTCCGGCAGAACTTCCACTTACAATCTCATTCCGTTTTATACGCCTTTCTTCTGTAACAGGTTACGAGAAAAAGCCAAAATATAGAATTGACGAGATTTTATGTGCAGCGATAGCGAGAGAACGAATTTCTTTGAAGAACGGAAGCAACAACTTCTCTCTCGCTTTTACGACGGCCATAAAGCAAAAAATTTTGAAATAAGGAGGTAAATAAACCATGTGTACAAATTTTTCTTGGTATACGTTTCTTAGCTTGAAGTATTCACAAAACTTACATAAATGAATATTAGAATATATAGTTGGGATAAACTATACTCGCCACAAAGATAACTTGAATACACTGTGGAAAGGTATATACATTATACTCAATTTTTGTTTTTACACGTCCACATAAACTGCTATATAAAATTTCAGTAAATAGATACGATTACTGTATGAGAAAAAAATATACTAGGTTCTTTCTTAAATGCATCACTTTAATTTTTGATGGAAGTGTTCTAGAGCTACAGAAGTAGGGTCTGCTAATAGGAAATAGAATATGCGTTATCGACTGAGGGAGTTGTGTAGCTCTTCTAGCGGCCAATTGAAGAAGTTAGAATTTCGATCTCGAAAACAAGACAAGATAGGCTAACATTTTCAATTACAAAGTTGTAGAATGTGCTCTAATTAGTATTGAATGATGCGCGGCTTGCACATAATATGCACACAGACGATAAAAAATCTGATGTGGGCAGTTCATGAGTTTCTCTGTATAATGTAATGAATTTCTTCTCTTACAGTGATAGAATGATGTATAGGATTTACGGTATAATGTTAAATTGTACATTTGGGGCTTTTCTGGAATGATAACACGTGAAACTATTTCGATGTGTCCAATTAACTTATATTTCATGCAATTTTAAATTGACAATTATCAATATCGATAACATCCGCAATAAGAAAAATAGTCAATATATTAATATATTTTAACAATTAATTTATCAACTTCGCGTCAATTTTTGCTATTCAACCGATATTTTTAACAATCGGGGGCGGAATATCGTTAGGTTGGCAATATTTCACTAAATGAGTTGCCAAGTTCCCCAAATTTATCACCAAGCGTTACAAATAGACGGAGAGAAGAGCATTTTTTATATATAAATGACTGTTGGCGAAATGTTAGGCAAAATACAGAACTATTACACAGAATATCATCTCTCGTGAATGAAGATAATTGGATTTGCGAGAATGATGTTAACACATTTATTGCATAATATTATATATGAAACGTGAACATATTCCCCAATAGTTAATACATGTTTTTATTCCATGTGATTCTTATGGCAAATTTATTTGAAAAAGTTCAATATCTCGAGAACAGTTGATGCTAGCGTTTTAAAGTCTGTGTTAATTATTTTCTAATAATAAATTACATAAGAAATGACTATTTACGTAATATTATTGAAGGTTTTGATATATTGATGATTTTTTCAAAATTTTATTTGAATATTTGGGGGTCTCCCGAACATTTGATTGCGTTTAAAATCAATAGGCTTCCGGTATTCACTGATTGTAATTTTTGTAACAACGTTCAAACGCTCCATTTGTTAGTGAGATATCGTCTCCATACACACACACACACTACCTTAATTCCCGGCCACACACTTAGCAACAGTAAGCCTTCGGGTCTGTCGTGTGGTCTGGGTTTTCAACACTACCTTAATTCGAATTCAGAGATGCTTGAAACGTGCTTTTTCGTCGAAAATTTGAATTCGAATTTTCGACCCCGTCACAAAATTTACCCAATATATTATACTATGTACACTCATTTCTAAAAGTTAAGCGTAGTTGCTGCTTATGTGAAAATTTCAGGAAATCTACATCAGAATGGAGAGCCAATGGCTGTACCGTGCTGAAAACACCGGTTCCCGTTAGATCACCGAAGTTAAGCAGCATCGGTCGCGGTTAGTACTTGGGTGGCTGACCACCTGGGAACACAGCGTACTGTTGGCTCATTTCAGTCGACGTGGTGACCGAACGGTCAAGGCGAGCGTTTCCAGCGATTGATCGGTCGCCACGTTGTGGGTTCGAGTCCCACGTAAGACATGGATGTTTGTGTTGTTGGGCGCAATGTGTTCCCACCCCCACTGGTGCGCTGGGGCAACGTCTTTGACGGCTAAGAGGTTCACTGTTCTGGCCGATGTATAGGCGAAGATGAAAGAGTCAATGCCTGGCCATTGGGGGAAAAAAATCAGAATGGAAGAATACGAGGTATGCGGGTGTAATAGGGTTATAGAAGAAGAAAACAATGCAAATCAAGGATTATAACGACTTTTATTATCCAAAGAGAAGGGTTGAAAGAAAAAAGAGGGTCACAATACGAGTGTCAACCTCAGTGAAATAGAATGACAGAATGAGTAAAACAATGTGATACTGCAGTTTAAAATGGTGTATGGGAACTTTGGGTAGCCACGCATACGCCACAACGATTTCCCATACTTTCGATGAGGGTTTGGATGAGTTGTGTGCTTAAAGAGTTCCAAGTCTCACGGAGAGCAGTTTTCAATTCTGGAAAGGAACTTGGTGGGTAGCGGAGGTTTGAAAGGATGTCTCTTGAGCATATCCCGCAAATGCTCTATTGGATTCAGATCAGGAAAGTTTGCAGACCACTGCATGTGCTGGATATTTTCAGTTTGAAGGAAGTCGTCGACCAAGGCCGCACGGTCAGGAGACGCGTTATCATCCATGAATATGAAATCAGGACCAACAGCACCTTGAAACAATGGAACGGTAGGATCAAGGACTTTCGTCTCTGTGTTTTTGACCGGTATCCGAACCCGTGTCAAAGATGTGGAGGTCTGTGCGGCCGTCCATCACGATGCCTGTCCAGAACATGACTCCCCCAAACGGAAAACGATGTCTGTTCGTGATGTTTCCCGGGTGAAAACGCTATCCACGTTCTCTCTAGATCGTCGTATGACGAGAATCAGTTTGCAGACTAAGCCTGGACTCGTCACTGAACATGACATTGCCCCACTGTTGTCCAGTCCACTGCCGATGTTCCAAACTCCACTGTTTCTGTGCCGACGTCAGGGTATGCAAACTGCTAGTCGTCTGGCATAGAGACCAACGTGTCTGAATCTCTTGTAAACAGTTTGTCTCAAAACAGTGACTCCTGTGGCGGCTGTCAGGGCTGAACCCAGTTGTCTGGCAAAACGGTTCCTCTGACGTCGCGCAGTTATCACCAAATATCGATCTTGCTGAGCGGTTGTTACTTTTGGTCGACCTGGTACAGGTCGTCGGGTAACATCTCCAGTGGTTTGGAACCTCTGCCACAGTTTGGAGATCACACACTGAGGCACATTCAGAATTCGAGACGCTTCGGTTTGGGATCGACCGGATTTCAGCATTCCAATAATTCGTCCCTTCAAAAACATGTCCAGTTGGAATATTTGTGGCATATTTCGTCCTTTTTGATTGTTAACAACGCTCCGTACCATAGCAGTTGCGAAATTCTACCTCTACTGGCCATGCCGCTCAAGGCCGTTTTATACTCGTTCCGACGTGCGCCGGTGCTTTGCGCATGTCGACGTCGACTGAACTGTTTTGCATATGTGCAATGATTTACCTTCGTCTCACAATTCTCCACAACTGATTGTGAACCATTGTATCCATATTAACTCCGAGTGTTTTGCATTTTACTAATTATGCTTAACTTTTGGACATGAGTTTATATGGGGAAAATAAAAATGTTAACGAAAATGGATAATTATTGTACTACATTTTTTGTCTGCAATTTTTATAAAACATTTATTGTTTACTGAAAAAGTTATTATTCAAAATAAATGAAAGCTAGCTTATTACACAGATTATTATTTTTCCGTCCGTATTTTTTGTCATTTTTTTTCAAAAGTACTGTAGATTTATTGTCATTTCCTTCAAAAGTAAATGTAATGAGAAATTTACACCTCACATCTTTTTATACTAAATAGAGAATTCTGTACAACTTTGTAATTAAAAGTTTTCATCTATCTTACTCCGATATCGTGATAGGAATTTTAATTTCTTCAATTCGCCGTTAGAGGCGCTGCAAACTTTCTCAATCAATAGCGCGTAGTCGCTTTTCCATTAGTAAACTTTGAAGTCGGCTGCATGGTATCACTGAATGTGTTGGTCTCTTTGTAGTTTCTACAACTCTGATCATAAGGAAAGACTTGACCAACTTAATTAAGTGCAAATAAAATAATAATGCAGAATACAGCTGTTTCGAGGATATGCTGTATGTCTTTCGTCAGTGAAAGAAAACCAACAATACCAAAGTCGAAAAACAAAATGGGCACAGATAGAAGAAACAGGGGCGTTTATATACCCAAGCCCTGGATAAAGAGTCCACCTGAGAGAGCCAATCCGAAAACGAAAAGCAGCACATAAGATTGGCGTGCGCCAAAATACAACAGACATATTCCAACAAGTTGAATTAAGTCCGAATAAGAATAAACGAGTCCCAAAAAGACAAAACATATGTTAAAATGCTGCCCTATAGCCCATGAAATGGGAAAAAATATAAAGAAAAAGAAAAAATACGGGGCACTCAGCTATGGGGCGCGACAGCCCAGTGGTTACCGTTGCGAAATTTCACTCGGTCGGCTCGAGTTCGATTCCCGCCACTGCCAAAATTGTCGCCGTGTTCATGCGGAGTACGACCACGTTAAACATGTGGGCCCGTAAGTTCTTCCGAGAGGTTGGTGGTAGGGGAAGAAGGATACGATCCCTGTGGATGTCTCCCTCACTGGGTTCCGGTCTAAATTGGATGGCACTTCCCGGCCGTCCAAACAGATACCTTATGCCTTTCTGGTAGGTCGGACGGTCTGAGTCGAAGAAGAAGGGCACTCAACCAGACCGAGGACAAAAATGGAGTACTGAACAAGTTATTAACTAAATTACTAGAAATTACCAAATTACTAAATTACTAGAAATTACACGTTTAGTTTGACCGATATAAGAAAGACTACACTGGCAAGAAATACTGTAAATACACCAACTACTAGAAATTTGCTCAGGACCTTTAAGAGTAGAAAAGCTGAGTTTATTAGAAGGTATAAACACAATATTAAACTTGAATTTTTATAAGGATGTTAGCAATATGATCTTTGATTTTTGGGAAAAAGGGTAACATGGTAGTTTTGCTTAAATCTGTGTTTATAGCAAATTACTGTAATTGTTGGTTATTCCATGCCGACGAGCTCATAAGTGCGAAACCGGTCCATTAATGCTGTTATCTGCAATGAATCTTAATTTTTTACCAAAACATTTTTAGTAATTCAAAATTGTTAAAATAATTCGTTGTATGTCCGGGTGGTGTACATAGTAGAGCATCTCATTATAATCCACGAGGACTGAGTTCGACCCTGATTTTGAACGATTGTTGTTTTGATCTCATATTGAGCAAATATACACTGCAATTGATGCACATAGAAATATAGTGTGGTAAAGGCCAGAGAGGCTTCAGTTTTGGGTCTTGTTTAGAATGGGAGGAATGAAAGGTAAATCAAATAATTTCTCACATCGTCGGAGTGATATAGTTGATAACCTTTCTGAGTTCAGCCATGAGACCTGGATTTGATCCCTGATTGCGAGCGATTGTTGTTTCGAACTCAAAGTAAATATAATACCTTACAATATGTGTCATTTTAATCTCATTTTAGTTACACATTTTAAAGCTTGTACTTGAAAAGTATTATAATAACGGATATTTGTAAATAATTTTGTGTTTGTGATTTATCAAATTCTTAAATATTGTAAAGGATATTGGAAAAAAAACACTAACAGTTTTTTGAAGTAGCAGAATTATTTTGCTTCACTATTGCACTATTTCAAAAGTTATTTCATCTTTTGGCAAAACTTACAACAGTGATTCTTTACTTCTGAATAAATATTTGATCATAAAACTGTAGCTATAAAATGCAAGATCTGTATGCGGCAGTGTATATAAAACGTGTAAATCCTTCCTGTTAAAATATAGCTGGAGGGACTTTTTCCCTTTCGGGGATTTTTATGACGCATAAGGGACTTATATATCTTTCAAGGTAATTTTGTGTCAAATGAAGGAGTGTTTCTACTTGAAGATGTATACTGCAAGTCGTAAAAGTAGAGAATTATCATTCCATAAAATACTTCGAACAAGATCTCTTTTTAGAGTTACTATTACTTTCTATGCATACCCGTCTGGCCAATTTGCAACCCACGGCCACACGCGGTCTGTTATATTCTGTTTAAAGGCCCGCAGGAAAAAATTCTTACACCTATCTGCACTAAATATATTTTCACATCTAGCTTGTCAAAATTATTGGTGTACAACCGTTTTATTGTATAATTTATACTAAATGGACACACGTTTTTTTATGGAATAAGTACTGTAAAGAAACTTAATTCACAATTTGCGGTGATTTTTTATCGTTCGTGTCGTTCTTTTTGAAACTGTATAGATAAAATTTAAAATCTTGTGTATTAAACAAAATATATTATCATTCCAATAATATCTGAAACCATGAAAAACCAAATTATTCTAAAACTAAAAAAAAACTCACTTTTTTATGCATTGAATATTCTATACAAAGCTGTCGGTAAAAATTCACTATTTTATGTCTGGAATATTCTAAAACGAAGCTGTTTGTAGTAACAAATAACCTAATATTGCCACTCAGTAAAAGACAAATAATTAAAACTTTGCCGTTGCTAAATAAGTAATGTAAATATATAGTAGTAATATATGACAGACGAAAAAAAACTCAAATGAAAAAAAAAATCATTATTTAATTGTCTGCAGGTTAAAATGTTTATCATTTTTTTCGTTAACTTATAAAGGTTCTATAATTTTAGAGACACAAACAACAATTAATGTAGCAGCTAGGAATGTTCTGTTGGAAGTTCGAGAGCCAAAAGTTTTGTTTGCTTTAACTAATTGTACCACATATAGTGTTTAAAAATGTTGGTCACATGTTCTGATTTGTGGCCATTTTTCAAAAATTGCCGCCATAAATTTTGCTTGAAAAATTAATAGAGCTCTATATAAGGTTATTGTATATCATTTTATATGTTTTCATGTACACTGACTATAATAATAGCATCAGGAATTTTCTAAAAGTGATAAAAGTGTAAACTTCATTAATATCCGTGAGAAAATAATTAATGATTGGTACTATAGAATCTTCAAATTTTGCAGTTTGGAAAACGTTCAAAAAACATACATTTTTATTTTTCTGCTTTAGATAATTTTTTATATGTAATAGATAAATTACAATAGTAATAGATAGAATATTTACGATAATATTTCAGATGTAGGATAATGTTTTAGATGTAATTAATTTTTTATTTTTAGTAAATCAATGCTTATTCAACACAGATGTGATACTATGTTTTAGATTGTTTATGTTTTACTTAATCACAATGGCTTAAAGAAACTTCATTAAATATCGACAATGCTCAAGCAATATATGATATAATAGATCAAAGAAGCTTATTACCATGTTTAACCGTCCAGAACTATGTACTTTGTTATGATGATGTATTTAGTTAGGATAAGGTGCTAGTAAACAATTGTCATTAGAACTAAAGGACATCGTGTTCCAATACCACTTTCAATAAAAAACATGGAATCCATATCCGTAGTTCCATGGACAATTTCAATAGAGAAAAGGCTGCAATGTCATGCATGCATGGTACATATGAGACAATACTAGTTTTGTTCCAAGTTCGATAGGCTAATGATAACTGATTGCCTGGCAACAATTATGCCAGGGAGAAATTGGAATGCGCTAGGAAGTAATGCAAGCTTTCCAGTGGAAGACATTCATGGAATAGAAGGATAAACCTAAGTACCCTGATGTGTTCTGAATTGCGAAATGCATAGTTGTCAGTGTACAACTAGCGACGTTTGCCAGAAGAAACTAAAACTGCTATCGATAATTTGAGTGACATGAAGCGAGTAGCAAAGAAAAGTCTTTTATAATTGAGACCAGTTTATCTCTACTCTGGCACATCTTTTTTGAGACCTAATCCGAGGTGATAGAGAAATAACTGGGACCTGAATGTATGCAGCATAAAAAAATGGTTGTCACTTTTCTTCTTATTTGGCAGAACAAATTATGCATTATGTTGGAAGCTGGACTCTTTATACTATAATGATTGTTTGAAGTTGGACTTTCTATACTACAAGGATTGTTTGAAGCTGGACTCTCTATGCTATAATGATTGTTTGAAGCTGGAAGAAGAGCACCTTATGATCCATAGTGCCTGTAAGAATAGTCATTTCAGAGTTCATACTACCAAAAGATTCAGCAGTATTGCCATGTATCAAGCACTAGAGCAATACTACCACAAGACAGCAAAAGGACCTGGAGGCATAATCGCAATTATGAAACGAAAGTCAGCCATGACAAATCACGATCCTATAAAACATGACATACTTTAAGAATATTTTGTGGCCTTGATGAAGACAACGAATTTGCTTATCACCATGAGTTTTTCATGTGCCTAAAAATTCAAGACCGACATAGCATTTTAAAGATGTCAACGTTTATGCTTGATAGAAGAAATCCGTTTTCGAAAATTGATAGTTGAGTATTTCTTATATATAAATGACTGTTAGCGAATTGTTAGGCGTCAAAATACAAAGCTGTTATTACCCAAATTATCTTCTCTCTTGAATGAAACGAATTAGATCCACGAACTAAATGTTAGTAAATTTATCGCATAATATTGCATATAAAAATGAACTTTAACAATAGTTAATATTTTTTCTTAATTTATGTGATTTTTTTGATAAATTTATTTGAAAAAGAGCAATGTTTCGAGAACGGTTTATGCTAGCGTTCTAAAGTTTGTATCGTTTTCTAATAAAAAGTTACATAAGTGATTAATTACGTAATGTAAGAGGCCCTTTGGGTCAAGGAACTCTACTGTATTTGTCAATACATGCCTATTTCCAATGATATGCAGACGTCCATGGTGAGCATGTAAGACACATACATGACGAATTATGGTGTGTGATGGGAGGTTTAACCATACTTGAACTTCTGCATCGTGCACTAAAGCAATCATGCTGCTTTCAACTGATTTCTGTCCAACTAAATATATTTTCTCATCCATGACCACAGCAGGGGCAAGCAAAATACTGGACAGCGGTTCACCGTCTGACCAAGTATCATTCTCCGGATCATAAACTTAGGCATAGTACATAGAATACTGAGAATTATTATTTTCATATACAAATATTCGAAAGACTCGGTAAAGATAATCCTGAGTTCTACTACACTCATATACGAGCTTGTAAAAGAATCGACCAACTTTCAATTCACTCCCTGAAACGTAATTCCTTTTGCAATTCCTGGTAGGTACCCATTCTTTAAGGTGTAAATCAAACATTAAAATTTTTTATCCTCATAATCATATATGTAGAGTTTATAGTCAGCGAGCACAAATGAACTGGGATGATAATATATATTAACTATTTTACGCCACAAGTCTAAGTTCTCATCGTTTGTGACATATATTCGCTGCATCGTTCCATGCCATTTTTAAATTTTGCAACTAAGTGAATTGTTGAAGGTATTCGATATTCCAAATTAATTGAGTCTCTGAAATTGTTCACTAGGAAGTTCTGTAAAATAAAGAGATTACTGGAACAAATTTTCTATACAAAATTATCTTCACAAGCAGATCTGAAGAATAAAACATCCTCGTTTGAAAACAAATTATAAAATATATATGAAATTGGATCAATATATGCTAAAATGAAAGAGCTAAAATGGTATAAAAATGGCTATAAAATTTTCTTTTATATCAATTTCTTTATTATTTAAATCGGAAAAAATTTAATAATAATCTTCTGCCTAAGAAACACATTTGATTTAATTGCGTTGCTAAGCATCATGATATAATTTTCTTAATAAATTTGCGGAAAATATATCATCTGCATAATTCTGTTTTTATGGAAGGTTTAATTGTGGGATTTTTATTTATATCTCGACAATCCCTGGTCCTAGAAACTCGAAACATATACTAAATTTTATGTAGAGTTATTTCAAGGTTACCTACAAAATTTTCATGAAATTCGAAGCAGCAGTTCTAGCGTGATGATGAGATAAACACACAGACAGATAGATGTATTTTCAATTTTATTTATATAGATAAAAAAATGTCATTCTCTTTTTAAGATATTGTCAATAGTAAGAAATCGTAGCAATAAAAATGCTACACTAAAGTTATGAAAGTAAAATAATGTGAAATGTAATATTTCATACATCAAATAACATATTTTTAACCGTTTGATAAGTAATTGCATATAAAATATTTAGTATCTTAATATATTGCATGTTTATATTTTATTATTTGTTATGGCATGCTGAAATTTTAAAAGAATGGGCTAAGAAGTCATTTGTGTTTAGGTTGTGCACATTTTTTTTTATGTAGCGAGTTATTATGTTATTGAAAATTGTTAAAATTACTTGGAAAAAAGCAAAGTAACCAACTTACAATTTCAAGTTACCATTGCATATTTCATTATATTATAGTTAATGTTATTTTAATAATACAAAGCTAATTTAATCTTTCTTACATTTTCACTTCAATGGAATTTTAAATGAAATATTAATACCAAACAGTTCTATTATACAGCTTTATTAAATTTTCAAAGCTCCTGAGGAATTTAAAACTCTATAATTAAGCAAAATTTTTTACAATTTGTTAATGTGTGGTAGTAAAAATAGGAATGTAAGATGTGCTATATTAGAAAACCTGAACTTCTACAAATTATAGTGCATAGGTTAATGAATGACATTCAACTAGTATTTTATCTTAATTCTAAATCATTTTACAATTTATAACAACAACAACAAAAAATGAATAAAATAAAATGAAATTAAAATAAATAAACACGTAAGCATATTAAAAGTTAAATTCTGAGTTTCTTTTTAATGATTATCTTATGATATTTAAAGATATAGTATTCAGTAATTATTTTAGTTTCTGCTTACTTTATCTGTAAGTACGGATACTTTAGCTGAATGTACTGAAGAATTATTCAAATAAAGTGCCTGATTAAGCAACAAATATACAGGGTTCTTTTCCAAACTTTTATTAAAACACTGACTAACTGAATGGAATCCTTTCATCTTTGCCCCCAGAGTGAATTTGAGTCATTATAAATATTTTATTTTAAGGAAATTTACAGCAATATTAATCTTTTAAATCACCCATTTTAATGTACATTATCGAAAATACTTCCAAATTTCATGAATATTACTTGCTTTACTGACAAATTATTATTCCTTTACATCGAACAGAGAATTAAAAGGGAAGCAAATAGCAAAAGCTTTGATCGCGATCTGGAAGACCTACTCGCAGTGAGCCTACAAGCCGAGACGTCAAAAGTTAGTGCTCCGGCTTCTGTTCTCGGAGGTAACGCATGACTGACTTCATTTTTTTTTTACATGGATCTGCGCTTGTGACGTCACTGGAGTAGTAAACGCGTGCATTTTGTTCTTGATTTTTTGAAGAGACAGAGAATCTTTTTGGACGTCATTGAGGAAGGTGTGCACAGCACAATTAAAACTCTCTGCGCAGCTTGTTTACGTCTGGATATTGCCACTTTAAAATTAACAAGCAATTTTTAATTGTAATAATGGGAAAACTTGCTATGTTTTGGCAACGACTCTAAAAGTCTTCCCTGGTCCTTGGCGCCATGAATGAAGAAATGATAAGCTCGTCGACGTCAGGCTGACAACTTTATGATTGGTTGTCTGGCTGATCGCCCATTCTTATATTAAAGGAACTTGGTGTTCCCTCTATACTTGTGGCAAACCTAATTTGACAACAGAGAAGTATAGGAAAAACTGTAAGCCTCCGATAATAGTCCAGTTTGTTTCAACATTATAAATAGTTAAAATCTAAAATATTTTGCGTAAATACGATGGTTTTAGTATAAATTAATCAATTTTTAAACCAGTATGTCGAATTTTAACAATATTTCAATAAAATTTTATTTTAAAATTATTTTAAAATCAATGAGCATTCAAAACTTGAACTTTTTTGGCATTATTTGGCGAATCTAATTTTATGTCAACCAAATTCCAGATTTAAAAACTCGTTTTTAAACGATTAATTCCGTAATCCTTTTAAAGATTAAAATATTGCAGTGGATATAAAATGGTATTATTTTATAATTATGTCTTTTTGTGTGGTTTTAAACTCCTGTTAACTTTACTTATTTTGGTATATTTCATGTAAATATTTTTTTCATAAGTACTTTTTATCTCATAAGTATTTTTCATCATAAGTGCAGGTTGTAAAATTTGATCTAAGACGGTTTAAAAAATATTTCTATTTCGAAAAGCAGGCCCTACCCACATCAGATTTTTGTTTATTGCACCCTTCTTTAAAAAAGAAATCGATAAACTGAAAAATAAAAACTGCTTGTTCTGTCAAGGTACATCATTATGAGTATTATATTTCACATAAAGATTATAATCTTTTTATTGGGTGGAAAATGCAGAAGCGAGCGAGGAAATGCAGTTTAAGGGATAATGATATTTGAAACAAATTTCAATTTCTTTTATCTTGATTTTTTGTTACATTCAAGAATGGAATCGATAGCTCTTTCAGAAATGCCCCTTATAAACGGATTTTGATACTTTATGAAAGAATAATGAATGTGTTTTTGTGAATAAATCTTGTACTGAACATTTTTCTTCGTCGGATTTTTTGGTAGGGGTGACCAATCGGGGCAAGTTATTACCATCTCAATTCGGGATTTGTTTGTAAGTATGCTATATAAATACGTAAAGTTATGCATCATGTAGTGAACGGAGACGTATGCATTCATATTATAGTTTTAAAATTTTTCTTGGCTACTTATACGTTTAAAAAAATAATAATAAAACAGAAACATGCATTTACTATAATTAACCGAAAAATTTATTTTTGATTCGGGATTCAATTATTTAAACTTTAAAGTTTGGTTTAAATAAAACTAAAATAACTTTGTTAAGAGCGACATGCAACACAAAATAAATATTATCGAGCAATTTTGAATGTAAGAAACCAACTTCTTTGTCAGGACACACAAGAAGCGTAACCTTAATTTGTAAAAGCTAGATCGTCAACTGATGTTGGTATGGCAAACGTGACTGAAACAGTGAAAGGGTCTTGCCAATGGCAAGAGGACAAACATAGATATACCAAGGAGGAAGTAAAGAAGGGGTAGGGCACTATGACTGAACGGTAAAATAACAAGCAGGATAGAGAACGTCCAACAAGGGATTCAAAGCACCTGTTAAGTAACTAAAAATAAAAATATAGGTATGCTATTAAATTTGAAAAGGAAATTAGCGGTTTTCGAAGCGGTAAAAGCAATTTATAAACAAATTAGAAGTAGAACAGTAAATGAAGCAATTGACTGATTTGGGAAGCTAAGAGTTTTTCCGAAGTGTTTGCTGACATCGTCAGCAAATACTTCGGATAAACTAAAAACTTGGGAAACAGGAAGAAAATTACCCAAATAAGACAAAGAAGGAAGCAAACAAAGTGGAAATATTAAATCAAGGTTATTTATATTCCAAGCAGAATATAAACAACCTGAAATTTTGGCTATGAGCAATCCACTGTCTCCTATTTTATGTGATTTTTATATGCATTATTTTGACAAAAAAAAAAAACTTCTTAATTTGTGTGAATTCAAATGTTGGTTCAGATCTGCTAATGATACTTGCGTGTTGGTTGATTATATTTACACTTTTCCTAATTTGCTTCGTTTAATTAATTTCATTGGACCCTGCATTCAGTTTACTCATCAAGAGTAATGCAACAATCAAATATCCTTTCATAACGTTCTTGTTAGCAAAAATAATTCCACATCCTCAACTTCTGTTTCCCGCAAACCTTTCCCTGTTTCCACGCCTCTATGCATGTTTATTTTAATCACGCTGTTCAGTAAAACTATTCTGCCTTTTATACTTATGTTACTGTGCTTTAAATTCGTGTTCGGATTTTTAGGCACTTAATTGTGAAATTGTTTGTCTGAAATTTTTGGTCGTTTCTAGAGGTTAATCCCACTATCGACAAGGCGTTTCATTAACTCAAGCGAAATTTGTTCCAAACCTTCAACGTCAAGAGGTTTGTCCACCTAATTCTACAGTTTTACCTTTTTATTCATTTGTCTTCAATTGCTGAACATTTTTTGCACTCTAATTAAGTTCTTAATTTTTCGGGAGTTAAGTTAATTTTGACTCTTAATTCCATTTTTGAATTAAATTTTCGTGAAAGCTCTTCGATTGTTTCTCAGTCAAACGCCCATATTAATGATCCCCTTTCTTCTCACCTTTTTTTGGAAATTCTCGATTTAATATTTTGATTTTCTTTGCTTTTTTCTTCTTATTATTTTTGAACTTTTTATCCTGAATTTTTAGTTTTTCCGAAGTATTTGTTGACGTTATTAGCTTTTTTAGCTTATAAAGACAGGTAGTTCCTTCATTTTCTGTTATATTTATTTTTCGTATTTGTTTAGAAATTTTTTTTATTGCTTTTTTGGAAAATTCATGTAGCGTTCGGAACCGGTTATTCACTATTTTAAATTTAATGGACATTTATGTTCGTATTCTTACCCACTGAACAAGTGCTTTGAATCCGTTGTTTAACGTTCACTTCCCTCTTTGGTATTTTACTGTTCTTTGGTTTTTTACTTTTTTTTTCTCCTTTCGCCGTTAGCAATACCCTTCTCAAGGAGTACCAGTACTCCTTTTTCCTTCGCGGTCTGAAGGAGTGCGCTGTAAATCTTTCCACTTTCTTTGTTACTTTTCTTAACCTTTGGTTGGTTCGTTGGTTGGTTGGTGTCGTATCTATTTGAGTCAGTTTTTAAATAGATGAGAAGATACGACAGCCTCTGCAATTTATAGTTTTTCCTGTGGAAATTCATCAATATTTTACAATGCCGCTATAATGACAGTAGTAAAAATAGGGGCGTTCACCGGCGGAGGCGGTATGTGCGGTATGCGGTATGGCCGCCATCTTGAATTCCATAATCCTGGACGGGGGTGTAAAAGATGGGGGGAAGTGAGAAAAGGTGGGGGTAAAAAATTTTGGAGAAACTTTTTGTCGGGTGGCAACGATGTCGTAGTCTTGTACGAGGGGTTGAGGGGGAAATAAATTTTTGGAATGAGATTTTTCTAAGTACGGAAGAAACTTTTTTCGGGGTGGCAACACCATCGGAGGCGGTATGGAACCATAACCGCCTCCTAGCGATGAAAAGCGGAACTATCGAAGATGGAACTTAGAAATTTTTTTTGTTTGGGTTGCCATAGCAACATCTGTAAGGGAGAAATTTTTGAGGGTGGCAACACCTCTGCCTCTGCGACAGAGGCGGTATGGAACCATCAGCGCCCCCTAGCGGCAGAAAGGAGAATTAAAATTGGGATTTTTCTGATAGTTGAGATTTTTTTCTTATATTTTTTCGCAAATGTAAGTTTTCTACTTTTCAAAAACCGCACTTGTGCTGTTTTCTCTATGGAAATTAACATAGGTTTTCACACTTGTGCTATTTTTTAACGTTTTTTCACAAAAATATACTTTTTACTAACAAAATTTCGTAAATACAAGTTTTTTTCTTATATTTTTTCGCAAATGTAAGTTTTCTACTTTTCAAAAACCGCACTTGTGCCGTTTTATCTATGGAAATTAACATAGGTTTTCGCACTTGTGCTATTTTTTAACGTTTTTTCACAAAAACGCGATTTTTACTAACAAAATTTCGTAAATGCAAGTTTTTTTCTTATATTTTTTCGCAAATGTAAGTTTTCTACTTTTCAAAAACCGCACTTGTGCCGTTTTCTCTATGGAAATTAACATAGGTTTTCGCACTTGTGCTTTTTTTTAACGTTTTTTCACAAAAACATACTTTTTACTAACAAAATTTCGTAAATGCAAGTTTTTTTTCTTATATTTTTTCGCAAATGTAATTTTTTTACTTTTCAAAAACCACACTTGTGCCGTTTTCTCTATGGAAATTAACATAGGTTTTCACACTTGTGCTATTTTTTAACGTTTTTTCACAAAAACATACTTTTTACTTGTAAAAAACTAACAAAAACGCGTTTTTAAAGTAGCAGAATCGCGTGAATTGGTGTTTTAAAGTAGTAGAATCACGTGAATTGGTGTTTTAAAGTAGCAGAATCGCGTGAATTGGTGTTTTAAAGTAGCAGAATCGCGTGAATTGGTGTTTTAAAGTAGCAGAATCGCGTGAATCGGGTGTATGGGAATCTCGGGAATTGAGTGTATGAGAGGGGATGTGTTTCCCCAACCATTCTGGTCTTGGAGTTTAAATATTTGTAAAAATAAATATTTTTAATAAATATTTCCAAAAATAAATAAATATTTTTAATAAATATGGGGGTACCTTTCAATCTTAACATGTTTTAAGGAATCGTGAAAGTTTGCTTATGCCTAAAATACTTGTGTGTTATGAATCCCACAAGTTAATGAAAGGAAGCGATAAAATCTTAAATTTAAATAATAGCAGATACCAATGGCTGTATGCATATGTTTTTACAAGTGTACTACTACCATAGGAGTTTCTTTCAATCCCATCATGTTTTAAAAAGAGAGTGCAATGTTTTAAAAACCGCACGACAGACCCAAAGGCCTAGTGTAGCCAACTGTGTGGCTGGTTAGTGTAATGTGTGTAAGTGAATTATTTTAATTTTTAATTGGGGTCCCACCTCCACCCGTCAATTTAAACTGGATAAAAAAACAACAAGTGTTTAATATCTAATGTAAATCGACGCCACAATTTAACTGTGATTCTCAAATGAATACCGCATAGTGCATTAAATCACGATGACAGATCTACCCCTCCCCACCTCTTGTGAATGTGGATAGTTACATCGTATGGCCAGTGCGGGAAAGATGAGGATACTGCTAACAGAGCGTGGTTCTGTACCTGGATATAACTTTAGGCTATATGTCGCGTTGGGCTTGGGTTTGGCCGACTGTTTAGAACTGCTCTCCCCGCTATTGTTAACATCTGTGGTGGGGGACAGTTTTTCCGGACTGATAGAATGCTTGTGTTGTTAGATTAAAAAGACACTACTATATATAATTGTATTCTCAGCTGGGAGAGGCTCTTTTAAAGAAGTTCTTATTAAATTTAAACATGTTTTAAAAATAATCTTTCATTCATTAGTGTTATGAATGAAAGGATGTTAATTAAATTAATTGATTAAGTATTAAATGCCTGTATACCAGGAGCATGTCAAAGACATGTCAAGGGGTATGTCAAAGCGTACCAAGGGTGTACCAAAGGAGTATGCTGAAAGCATGTTAAGGTCCTACACTATCCCTCCGCTATATCGCGGTTACGAAGCGAACTGTAAGAATATCGTTTGATGAGGGGTATGCCAAGAGCATCGAATATAAATTTTAAGAATGTGCCGCTTTTAGCGTTTTTTTCACAAAAAGTTTTAAAAACGTTAAAAAAACAACAAAAATGTGCGTTTTTTCAACAAGTTGAAGTTTTGGAGTTGTTGAATTTCTCTATGGAAATTAACATGGGTTTTCACACTTTTGCGAATTTTTTAGAAAAAAAATGTGGTTTTTCGCAAAAAAGCGGCCATAAATGTGTTTTTTGAAAAACGCGGAATCGGCCGATTTTTTTCAAACTGTCGGATTTCTCTATGGGAATTAACATAGGTTTTCGCACTTTTGTAATTTTTTGAAAAAAAATGTGCGTTTTTGCAAAAATGCGGCCAAAAAAGCGTGTTTTTAGAGTAGCAGAATCGCATGAATTGGGTGTATAGGAGGGGGTGTGTTTCCCCAACCATTTCAGTCTTGGAGTTTAAAAAATAAATATTTTCAATAATCGTGAAAGTGTGCTTATGTCCAAAATACTTGAGTGTTATGAATCTCACAAGTTAATTAACGGATGATAATTAAATTAGGCGATTAAGTCTTGGAGTTTAAATAATAGCAGATACCAATGCCTGTATACGTATGTTTTTTCTTTAAACCAACATGGTTTAATACGTGCGTTATTCTAAGAGGGAGAAACGCCTAATATGCTGATACATATGACACACGCGCTCAGCGCAAATCGATGGAAATAAATGGTGAAATAGTTTTTAAAGACGAGACTTTGAAATTGTTCTCGATAAATAAGGTATTTGAGGTTATTTAACGTGTGAATGAACGATACATGCCAATAAAATGAGGAACTAGGCTAAGTTTACAAGTATAGGACTTTAAAGTTTTGATGTTTTAGGGGTAGAACTTGAATTTATAATTAAACATGATTTATACTAACTACTGCAAAGGGAGAAATGCATAGCGAAAGGGGTTATGTGTATATATATATATATATATATATAATACACATAACCAACACCCACCGGTGGAATGTAGATCTAAGATAGTATTTTTAGGAGAAGACATGAGATTCTTAAGTAAATGGAGTATTTAGAGGCATTTAAAGAGATATAAACATATGATAAGGTAACATCCATAATACACACAACTAATATAGGACAGTGAAAGGAAAACTTTAGTATTGTTTAGAGACCGAACTTCAAATTTTTAAGTAAATGTAGGTGTTTGGAAAATTTTTAATGAACTATGTGCGATACACATGTCTCCGATCACAGTGGTGGAAAAATGATATCGGAGCAGTTTTTAAAGATATGACTTTAACTTTTTCAATTAAGTGAAGAATCTGCTAAATATTAGAGGGTGATGACGCTTACCGAGGGTTTTATGTATAATACACATAAGCAGCATATAACATTAGGAAGGGGATATTAGAAAATTTTTTAAAGATAGGACTCTAGATTTTGGAACTAAATGAGATATCAAGAAACATTTAAAGAAATGAAAACGCCCAGCGAGATGACTTAGAATGAATACAACGCCGATATATATAACAGTGAAAAGAAAACTTAAATATTGTTTAAAGACTACACTTCAAATTTCAAAGTAAACGTACATACCCAGAAACTTTTAATGGACTAGTATAATACACATACTCGATATAACAGTTAAATGACGAACTAAGAATAATTTATAAGTATGTAACTTTGGATTTTTTTAGTTAAATAGAGATTTCAGCTAATTTTTAGAGGGATAGAAAGGTATACTAAAGGGTGTACAACAAATTTTTAGAAGGAACTTAGGGAATTTGCTAGCTAAATAGGGATTTCCACTACTTTTTAAAGGGATATAAAGACATATTAAAGGGTATACAGCAAATTTTTAGAGGGGACTTTGAGAATTTTTTAGCTAAATAGGGATTTCTACTAACTTTTAAGGAATAGAAACACGTACTGAAGAGTATAGAGCGTAATCATTACTAACACCTAGTGCTAAAATGAGGAATTAGAGTAATATTTTGGGGATGGGACTTTAGATTTTTAAGTAAATGTTATGTTTAAAAACTTTTAAAGTAGCGTAAATACCTACTAAGACGACATATGCGATACACATAGCCAATACATAGTTATTAAATAGGGAAAAGCTAAGATAGCTTTTTAGAATAACACCTAAATTTTTTTCTAATTAAGCGCAATATATCAGCACTTAAAGCGGACAAATACGAAGATTCAGACGGCATGTGTGATACACATCGCGGACACATAATAGTTAAATGTTAATTTAAGTAAGTTTTTAAGGATAGAACTCTGAATTTTTTGGGTAAATGAGATGTTTAAGAACATTTAAAGAGTCAAAAACACCTAATAAGGTGGTATGAGATGATTTCATCATCATCAGATAACAGCGAAATGGGGATACTACAAATATTTTAAAGGGGAATTCTTAAAATTTCTAAGTAAATAACCTTTAAGGGGGCGAAAAATATGTAGTAAAGTTGTGTAGATAATACAGATCATCGACATTCTAAAACAGACAAGACATGTCTATACAAGATAAAAAAATGTTGTACGTTAATATAAACATACATTATTCTATGTAGCAATGTAATACATACCCCAAGATTTATATAAAGTAATCGTGAATCTATTATACGTATACTAATATCTGTTCCTCTTCAAACTTAGAAAAACTTTATTTCAGTTGCACTTATTCTAAGTGTAATTAAAAAAAGTTTTAACTAGATGTGTAAAACAAATATTAGTATCCGTTGGGATACTACAGATATATAGCTTTTTAAGGTATAATTACACACACATACACACACACACACACACACACACACACACACACACACACACACACACACACACACACAGACACACACACACAGACATACACACGGTAAAAATAGACAGACCATTGATAATCATAAAGGGATTTTCTTTAATCATTTTATTAAAATCTATTATTTTTTAACATGTGATTCTATTTTATATACGATAGTTTAACAGTAACCATGATATGACCTTGATGTGACCTTGGCGGAAGGATACACCAAGAAGTATTTTTTATGAATGGGTGTAGGTGATCTTCAAGCAGCGATTTTGTCATTTCTGCTGTGGATTTCATGTTGTTAAGACGCGTTTAAAGTTGTTCTGCGAATATGTCGGTTTTAGTTGGTAAAGCTGGAGATGTTATATCTGTCATTATTCATTGGTGTACACCTAATGCAACATTTTTGAGTCGGATTGAACATATAAGTACTTGCTTTAATATGATTTTATTCTATAATTTTATTAAACTTAGTATTTTTATAGTATGTTACAGCTTCATTATTTTATTTAGTTAAGATTTTTATCAATTTAATGTGGTTTGTTGGTGTTTTAGTATCTAGATATATTATTCAGCTTGGTAATTTTATTATTTTAGCTGATTTCTGATGGGAATAGTATAATAGATTCACGATTACTTTATATAAATCTTGGGGTATGTATTACATTGCTACATAGAATAATGTATGTTTATATTAACGTACAACATTTTTTTATCTTGTATAGACATGTCTTGTCTGTTTTAGAATGTCGATGATCTGTATTATCTACACAACTTTACTACATATTTTTCGCCCCCTTAAAGGTTATTTACTTAGAAATTTTAAGAATTCCCCTTTAAAATATTTGTAGTATCCCCATTTCGCTGTTATCTGATGATGATGAAATCATCTCATACCACCTTATTAGGTGTTTTTGACTCTTTAAATGTTCTTAAACATCTCATTTACCCAAAAAATTCAGAGTTCTATCCTTAAAAACTTACTTAAATTAACATTTAACTATTATGTGTCCGCGATGTGTATCACACATGCCGTCTGAATCTTCGTATTTGTCCGCTTTAAGTGCTGATATATTGCGCTTAATTAGAAAAAATTTTAGGTGTTATTCTAAAAAGCTATCTTAGCTTTTCCCTATTTAATAACTATGTATTGGCTATGTGTATCGCATATGTCGTCTTAGTAGGTATTTACGCTACTTTAAAAGTTTTTAAACATAACATTTACTTAAAAATCTAAAGTCCCATCCCCAAAATATTACTCTAATTCCTCATTTTAGCACTAGGTGTTAGTAATGATTACGCTCTATACTCTTCAGTACGTGTTTCTATTCCTTAAAAGTTAGTAGAAATCCCTATTTAGCTAAAAAATTCTCAAAGTCCCCTCTAAAAATTTGCTGTATACCCTTTAGTATGTCTTTATATCCCTTTAAAAAGTAGTGGAAATCCCTATTTAGCTAGCAAATTCCCTAAGTTCCTTCTAAAAATTTGTTGTACACCCTTTAGTATACCTTTCTATCCCTCTAAAAATTAGCTGAAATCTCTATTTAACTAAAAAAATCCAAAGTTACATACTTATAAATTATTCTTAGTTCGTCATTTAACTGTTATATCGAGTATGTGTATTATACTAGTCCATTAAAAGTTTCTGGGTATGTACGTTTACTTTGAAATTTGAAGTGTAGTCTTTAAACAATATTTAAGTTTTCTTTTCACTGTTATATATATCGGCGTTGTATTCATTCTAAGTCATCTCGCTGGGCGTTTTCATTTCTTTAAATGTTTCTTGATATCTCATTTAGTTCCAAAATCTAGAGTCCTATCTTTAAAAAATTTTCTAATATCCCCTTCATAATGTTATATGCTGCTTATGTGTATTATACATAAAACCCTCGGTAAGCGTCATCACCCTCTAATATTTAGCAGATTCTTCACTTAATTGAAAAAGTTAAAGTCATATCTTTAAAAACTGCTCCGATATCATTTTTCCACCACTGTGATCGGAGACATGTGTATCGCACATAGTTCATTAAAAATTTTCCAAACACCTACATTTACTTAAAAATTTGAAGTTCGGTCTCTAAACAATACTAAAGTTTTCCTTTCGCTGTCCTATATTAGTTGTGTGTATTATGGATGTTACCTTATCATATGTTTATATCTCTTTAAATGCCTCTAAATACTCCATTTACTTAAGAATCTCATGTCTTCTCCTAAAAATACTATCTTAGATCTACATTCCACCGGTGGGTGTTGGTTATGTGTATTATATATATATATATATATATATATATATATATATATACACATAACCCCTTTCGCTATGCATTTCTCCCTTTGCAGTAGTTAGTATAAATCATGTTTAATTATAAATTCAAGTTCTACCCCTAAAACATCAAAACTTTAAAGTCCTATACTTGTAAACTTAGCCGAGTTCCTCATTTTATTGGCATGTATCGTTCATTCACACGTTAAATAACCTCAAATACCTTATTTATCGAGAACAATTTCAAAGTCTCGTCTTTAAAAACTATTTCACCATTTATTTCCATCGATTTGCGCTGAGCGCGTGTGTCATATGTATCAGCATATTAGGCGTTTCTCCCTCTTAGAATAACGCACGTATTAAACCATGTTGGTTTAAAGAAATAACATACGTATACAGGCATTGGTATCTGCTATTATTTAAACTCCAAGACTTAATCGCCTAATTTAATTATCATCTGTTAATTAACTTGTGAGATTCATAACACTCAAGTATTTTGGACATAAGCACACTTTCACGATTATTGAAAATATTTATTTTTTAAACTCCAAGACTGAAATGGTTGGGGAAACACCCCCCCCTCCTATACACCCAATTCATGCGATTCTGCTACTCTAAAAACACGCTTTTTTGGCCGCATTTTTGCAAAAACGCACATTTTTTTTCAAAAAATTACAAAAGTGCGAAAACCTATGTTAATTCCCATAGAGAAATCCGACAGTTTGAAAAAAAATCGGCCGATTCCGCGTTTTTCAAAAAACACATTTATGGCCGCTTTTTTGCGAAAAACCACATTTTTTTTCTAAAAAATTCGCAAAAGTGTGAAAACCCATGTTAATTTCCATAGAGAAATTCAACAACTCCAAAACTTCAACTTGTTGAAAAAACGCACATTTTTGTTGTTTTTTTAACGTTTTTAAAACTTTTTGTGAAAAAAACGGCACATTCTTAAAATTTATGTTCGATGCTCTTGGCATACCCCTCATCATAGGATATTCTTACAGTTCGCTTCGTAACCGCGATATAGCGGAGGGATAGTGTAGGACCTTAACATGCTTTCAGCATACTCCTTTGGTACACCCTTGGTACGCTTTGACATACCCCTTGACATGTCTTTGACATGGTCCTGGTATACAGGCATTTAATACTTAATCAATTAATTTAATTAACATCCTTTCATTCATAACACTAATGAATGAAAGATTATTTTTAAAACATGTTAAAATTTAATAAGAACTTCTTTAAAAGAGCCTCTCCCAGCTGAGAATACAATTATATATAGTAGTGTATTTTTAATCTAACAACACAAGCATTCTATCAGTCCGGAAAAACTGTCCCCCACCACAGATGTTAACAATAGCGGGGAGAGCAGTTCTAAACAGTCGGCCAAACCCAAGCCCAACGCGACATATAGCCTAAAGTTATATCCAGGTACAGAACCACGCTCTGTTAGCAGTATCCTCATCTTTCCCGCACTGGCCATACGATGTAACTATCCACATTCACGAGAGGTGGGGAGGGGTAGATCTGTCATCGTGATTTAATGCACTATGCGGTATTCATTTGAGAATCACAGTTAAATTGTGGCGTCGATTTACATTAGATATTAAACACTTGTTGTTTTTTTATCCAGTTTAAATTGACGGGTGGAGGTGGGACCCCAATTAAAAATTAAAATAATTCACTTACACACATTACACTAACTAGCCACACAGTTGGCTACACTAGGCCTTTGGGTCTGTCGTGCGGTTTTTAAAACATTGCACTCTCTTTTTAAAACATGATGGGATTGAAAGAAACTCCTATGGTAGTAGTACACTTGTAAAAACATATGCATACAGCCATTGGTATCTGCTATTATTTAAATTTAAGATTTTATCGCTTCCTTTCATTAACTTGTGGGATTCATAACACACAAGTATTTTAGGCATAAGCAAACTTTCACGATTCTTTAAAACATGTTAAGATTGAAAGGTACCCCCATATTTATTAAAAATATTTATTTATTTTTGGAAATATTTATTAAAAATATTTATTTTTACAAATATTTAAACTCCAAGACCAGAATGGTTGGGGAAACACATCCCCTCTCATACACTCAATTCCCGAGATTCCCATACACCCGATTCACGCGATTCTGCTACTTTAAAACACCAATTCATGCGATTCTGCTACTTTAAAACACCAATTCACGCGATTCTGCTACTTTAAAACACCAATTCACGTGATTCTACTACTTTAAAACACCAATTCACGCGATTCTGCTACTTTAAAAACGCGTTTTTGTTAGTTTTTTACAAGTAAAAAGTATGTTTTTGTGAAAAAACGTTAAAAAATAGCACAAGTGTGAAAACCTATGTTAATTTCCATAGAGAAAACGGCACAAGTGTGGTTTTTGAAAAGTAAAAAAATTACATTTGCGAAAAAATATAAGAAAAAAAACTTGCATTTACGAAATTTTGTTAGTAAAAAGTATGTTTTTGTGAAAAAACGTTAAAAAATAGCACAAGTGCGAAAACCTATGTTAATTTCCATAGAGAAAACGGCACAAGTGCGGTTTTTGAAAAGTAAAAAACTTACATTTGCGAAAAAATATAAGAAAAAAACTTGCATTTACGAAATTTTGTTAGTAAAAATCGCGTTTTTGTGAAAAAACGTTAAAAAATAGCACAAGTGCGAAAACCTATGTTAATTTCCATAGAAAAAACGGCACAAGTGTGGTTTTTGAAAAGTAAAAAACTTACATTTGCGAAAAAATATAAGAAAAAAACTTGCATTTACGAAATTTTGTTAGTAAAAAGTATGTTTTTGTGAAAAAACGTTAAAAAATAGCACAAGTGCGAAAACCTATGTTAATTTCCATAGAGAAAACGGCACAAGTGCGGTTTTTGAAAAGTAGAAAACTTACATTTGCGAAAAAATATAAGAAAAAAACTTGCATTTTCGAAATTTTGTTAGTAAAAATCGCGTTTTTGTGAAAAAACGTTAAAAAATAGCACAAACGCGAAAACCTATTTTAATTTCCATAGCTAAAACGGCACAAGTGCGGTTTTTGAAAAGTAGAAAACTTACATTTGCGAAAAAATATAAGAAAAAAACTTGTATTTACGAAATTTTGTTAGTAAAAAGTATGTTTTTGTGAAAAAACGTTAAAAAATAGCACAAGTGTGAAAACCTATGTTAATTTCCATAGAGAAAACAGCACAAGTGCGGTTTTTGAAAAGTAGAAAACTTACATTTGCGAAAAAATATAAGAAAAAAATCTCAACTATCAGAAAAATCCCAATTTTAATTCTCCTTTCTGCTGCTAGGGGGCGCTGATGGTTTCATACCGCCTCTGTCGCAGAGGCAGAGGTGTTGCCACCCTCAAAAAGTTTCTCCCTTACAGATGTTGCTATGGCAACCCAAACAAAAAAAAATTTCTAAGTTCCATCTTCGATAGTTCCGCTATTCATCGCTAGGAGGCGGTTATGGTTCCATACCGCCTCCGATGGTGTTGCCACCCCGAAAAAAGTTTCTTCCGTACTTAGAAAAATCTCATTCCAAAAATTTATTTCCCCCTCAACCCCTCGTACAAGACTACGACATCGTTGCCACCCGACAAAAAGTTTCTCCAAAATTTTTTACCCCCACCTTTTCTCATTTCCCCCCATCTTTTACACCCCCGTCCAGGATTATGGAATTCAAGATGGCGGCCATACCGCATACCGCACATACCGCCTCCGCCGGTGAGCGCCCCTATTTTTACTACTGTCATTATAGCGGCATTGTAAAATATTGATGAATTTCCACAGGAAAAACTATAAATTGCAGAGGCTGTCGTATCTTCTCATCTATTTAAAAACATACCGCCTCCGCCGGTGAACGCCCCTATTTTTACTACTAATGACTGGACAGGTGAAACTATGTTCTGGGGATAGTTCCGCCTCTGGGCAATCTCTACAATAATTATCAGTTCTTGTTTCGTCGTTGTTAATTTTCAATCCTCTGTGATGAAGATTTCTTTGTCTTTGGTAATTTTTCTGTATTTATAGGTTGCACAGACCTGGACATATTTTTCAATGAATTGTTCTTTTATCCTATATCTTGCAATTGCAATTGTGTCTTAGAGGGTGAAATGATTTGTTGTGTCTTTATTGAGGTGCCTGGTTTTCTTGTCCAAACTGTTGGCTTTCTCGTTGCCCTCAATGCCCCGACACTTATTAGTTAACAGAATGACTTATTCATACTTACGCCTAAAATCCTCATCAAAATGCAATTGACACGTATTTAACATCCCGTGAAATGAATGACTATGGACAAATGTCCTGGCGTCAAAATGCAAAACTATTACAGACATTAACTTCTGTCGTGAATGGAACAAACTAGATCCACGAGAATGATGTTATCAAATTTGCTGCATGAAAGTGCATATGAAAAGCGAACATATTCGATAATACTAAATACTTTTTAATTTTATGTAATTATGTAATAAATATTTTATTAAATTGCCAATTAAAATTACACAGCAAGCAATCTAGTAAGTCAAAAACATATTGGGAAAAGGATGAAAAAAATTTGAGCAATGTATTAAAGCACAAATGAAATAAAAATGCCGCATACAGCTGTTTCGAGGATGTGCTGGATCCACTTCTTCAGAGCTAGAAAACCAACAAACCCGAAATCCAGAGGACGAAATGGGTACAAATAGGGAAAAACAGAGGATTATATATACCCTCTGTTTTATTGGAATCGTTTGGTCGTCGTATTGTAATGTCGTGAACTGAAAGTTCACTTGAGCGGCGAATCAGAAAGCAAAATGTGAAGACTATCCCAGTCAATCTGAAACAAGAACTGCCACACAAGATCTTGTGTTACATTACATTGTGTTACATTATTATAATTAAATATTTAAGCATATTTAGTCTTTTAACTTAAATTTTGTGGAGTTTTGTGTAATTTTTCGGGGAAAAAAAAGTCCATTTCTGGTTTTTTCAACTTTACCAAAATATAATCATCAATAGAGTAACGCATAAGTAACTTAAATATCAAATTTCAGGGAGTTTTATCTAATAGTTTCTTAGGTAGAGGGTATAAATACATCGTTGATAGATGCACAGACAGACACCACACAGTAGCGAAGTTTAAAAGTAGTGTATCCGTGTTCTAAAACGTGTAGATCAATTGAAAATTGGAATTATATTTGACCTTTCACTAGTGTAAGATCGAATATTGTAATTCCTGTTTTTAGTTTATAATTTTTCTGTAAAGTATCATGCATTGTAGGAAAAGTAAAAACCGTTCATTACATTGCATCACTTTTATTATGCCACTATGGCATTCAAACGAGCTAGCTTTCTCCAAATATTTCTCCCATTTCAAAAACAAGAAAAGTTATAAAACTTTCCAAAAGGATTATTGTTCCGTACTTATGAAATTAGATTTATTCCTCAAATATTGTCCTAAATTTAGAACGGTATTTCGAACAACGGTCTGAATGGCAGTAAAAAACAACTCCCGTGTTATTTCGAAACATAATTCTTTTCGTCCTTTAGAAAAAGAAAAATATTGAAGGAAAAAAATCTATACGGAGCTGTATTGGTGTCATCAAATAAGGAAATATGATGAAGGGAATTTTACAAAGAAAGATTTTCTTCTTTCTCATTAATCTTCTTGTATCGAGCGTTTCTTTGGAACGTTTCGCGATAAAATAAAACTTTTATGCATAAAACTTTATTGATCCAGCCCTAAATCAAATAAAACACTCAATAATGCAGCATTGAAGATTTCTTAAATTTCTTAAAACAACCTCCTCCTTTTTCTCTCTCTTTTTTTAAAGAGTGTATTTCCGTAAGTATTTTTAGAAGAAAAATATGGAGATGACTATGAGAACACATGTAGCACAGGAAAGGTTTAAAGAATTTTGAATTATCTATACTACCAAAATGGAACCATATAGGTATGTCTTTATGTGTAGCGTTTCTCTCGTCTTCCCAATATCGTGATTGTTTCTAATGAAAGGGTTTGTTTAAAGATGGTTGTTAAATATACAAAAATACAAAAAAATGGTAAATGTTTAATTAATTGCAAAAATTACTGCAAATTGAACCAAAAAATGCCTTGTTGAACAATTTACAATGATCAGGCTTCATTCTTCTAAACGTTTCTCTCTATAGATAAAACCAAGGACAACTAAACGATCTTTAATTAAAGATCAGTCCATAAATCTAGTGTTCCTTACTATTCTAGGATTTTCCGTCCTTTTATTAATTTCTGCCATGAATTTGGTTTCAAACCCGCTCACTCTAACATTACCACTTTATTTAATCGTATTCGATCCGACAAACTTGAAAATTTTGATGACTTTAAAAGCTTTGCTGGGGTGTATGTCATTCCCCTATTATCCCCTGCTAGTGACTATAAATTTTACATTGGTAGTACAAAACGTACTATTGGCATCCGTTTAGCAGAACATGCTCGCGATGTCAAATCTGGTAAACTTTCTATGGCTCTTGCTCAATATGTGGCTAATGATAAACTTCTTCCCATTTTTGAAAAACTTTCCTTTTGGTTCGTTGTAACAATCCACCTAGTATTCTTCGCTATGAATCCCTGTTTATTTATATTTACCGTGAATCAATTTGTAATTTTGATCCTGTTTAAATTTTAAGTTATGCTTGGCGACTCATTCTCGACTCTATGCAATTCAAATCTCTAAAAATTTATTTGTGACGTTATTCTCAGGAATATCATGCTTGACGTTTTTCCAAAATTTGTATTAGTTCTTTTCTTATAATATCTTAAAATTCGTAAGCGTTTAAATTTATTTTGTAATTTCCGTGTATATTTCTTGTATTATTTTAGTAAGTCCATTTACCATTTTATATTTTATGCAAATTTGTTTTAAAATGGTCTCTATATATATAAAATTCCATGCTTTTACTACTTATGTAGCCACTGATGAAGGGCGTATATACGTCCGAAAGCGCTCTGGCAGTTTTTAACAATATTTTGTACGTCTTTTAGGATGTTAAATAAAAAACCTTTTTTTTTAAAAAGACGCTTTGTCCTTGGTTTTTATCTATTGTATGCAGACGTGATACCAATCTTGATTATTGTTTCTCTCTATATTTAATTTTCTACCTAGTATCTTGAAAAAATATAGATTCTTCGATTAAAACCAAAATAACTTGCAAACTTCACGAGATAATTAAAAGAACGAATTATCGGAATATGGTGATCTGGCAAAAGCTTTAGAGAGATTTGCCGCATTCTACAACATTGGGATTCTACAAAAGGAAATAAGATTGATATAAAGGAAAAGGGTTTGATAGTTAAAATCCAGGCCACGCCCATAACTAGGGCAACGCCTATTTTCAGCCCTTTGAGTATTTCGACCATTTTTAGAATCCCATAAGTTGTCGAATTAAAGAAGTTCGCCCTTTTTAAATACGAGATGAAAACTCAGATACGTCTTTTAGTACAGTGTCAAATGATCCACTTTATTAGAATAGTTCCAATGAAGCAACAATAATCTTGTTCTTCAAGTTGCAGTTTTATAAACGGTGATGATCCCCTAATTATATCCCTATTTACAACTACAATATCTCCGAATATAATGGCAGGGACTTTATAAAAATTTATATTTAGACTTATTTGTGGACGTATAATTTGTTCATAACACCAAACCTGATGTTACCATTGGAAATTTTTATGTTTGTGCAGAATTTGATGTGAAGATGACCCCTTATGCAAATGTTTTGTATGCGAATTTATAAAAGATGTTATTTTCTATCGAATGCTATCTTAGAATTTTCTCTACTATGTAAAATCACGAGGGATGGTTCGTTTTTTTCCCTCCAGAGCTGTGCATCGTATTTACGGCACACACATACAAAAAATTTGAATTCCCATTTTCGATATTATTCTAAAAACTTTACTCTACATTATTTAATGTAAGGTAATGAAAGTAATAAGAAACATCAGGTAAATTTAGGATTGGATTCTTTTTAAGATCTATGAAAGATCTCGCCAAGCAAAATGGAAAACTCTTATAATTAACATTCCGATAGCTGCTTAAAATTAAAGCCGAACATGTGAATTGGAATGGAAATTAATAAAAAGAGAATAGAGAATATTAATGAAAAGCATAGAGATTTTAGTGAAACATTCTACAACATTTTTAGAGAAATATAAGAAATTACGCTCAAACTACGGTAAAAGAAAAAGAACTTTGCTAGCACAGCAATTAATAATAGGTATTAATAGGTTCGGAGGTAAAAAAAAAACAACTTTCTTAACGATAAAATAAATGATTATAAGTAAAGTGAATATTTATTTTGATTCAGATTTGGATAAAAGTGAATGTAAACATTTGGAAAATATATGTATGAAGAAGTTAATCTGAACCTCACATTCAAGATACTTTTCTAACATGTGTATTTCATAGAACAACTGAAATTGTTCAAAATTACGAAGTCTGGAGCGATAAATGTGAGATTATCCTGACTTAGAATGCTCCAGTACGTGTATAAGGAAGTCGAGGAACGATTCAAGGAACGAGTCAAAAAAGAAGTACTAAAAACCATCTTTCAACTCAAATGAAATAAAATGGTACACCAAACAATACACTTGAATCCAGTAATATATACAAGACTTAGTTTTCGATTTTAATACCATTTTGAAGGACATTTAAAAGTATATATTTTTGGCTATAGCTGTGTCGCTTCTACACTAAATTTTTATAACTTCGTTATTTTAACAAGTAAAAGTAAAAAACATTTTTTAACGTACACTTTTTTATTATTTGCATGTAACTTGAATGTCTGAATAAAAAAAAAAAAGGAGTTCAATATTCAGTTTCACTACTATTAGCACATGTTAAAAATTTTCTCTTTTATTTGTATACCAGCGCCAGTAGGCTTTGCCTGCAAGCAGTCACTAAATATAGCAAGCAGTTTTTTTAGCAATTAGTATTTTAGCAAGTTCTACGACTGCGCAGCGGACTCAAAAGTCGCAAAGCAACAAAGTGTGGGTCAAAGTGAGCAGGTCGAGTCTGTCCTTAGTAGAACAGAAAGTACAACGTGAAAATTGCATCAAAATCAGAGCAAGAGTCACTAAGACAGATAAAAACGAAGAGTTTAGAAAAGACACCCCCGGTTCTCGCCCCCCCTTCTTGCATGCAATAACAGTCATAAACCAAAAAAATGGGTATAAATTTAGCGTGAGAAGGTCGAGTGGATTCATTGGATACAAATTAAATCGCAAATTTAACAAGCATAGCACAATTTGACCAATTGCACTATCTTCCGCAATCAACATAGTTTTTATTACGCGGTTTTATTTAGCATCTTTGGAGAAATTCTTAAAGAAGCAGTCACGACGGCTTCCACACCCAAGACCGATACCCTAAATTATTACAGGTTGCCTGGCAACATCAGGGAGCTGATCAAGGCCCGTAATAGGGATCGAAAGGAATGACAGGAATTGAGAGACCCCCCATCTGCCACGGAGAATTTAAAATTCTCAGGAATCAAGTTCGAAAATCAATTAACGATTACTCGAGAGTACGATGGAACTACTACATTGAGTCCCTAACGACTGAAGATAGCACCATTTGGAGGGCAACCTCACGTATGCGTAGGAAGAAAATATCCATTCCGACCATTAAAGGTCCAAATTCCAGTGCCACCGCCCATACAGAAAAGGCTGAATTCCTTGCAGACAGCTTTAGAAGACAGTTTGAACCAAATCACGATGTTATGGACCCTCCCCCCCCCCACACACACTGTCTCTACAGTGGACTTCCTGATTGAACAGTTCCTTTCTACACCTTCCCGAAATGGTGGGTTAGGAATTGATGTTTTTAAATGTAAAGAACATCTATAAATTTATCATAAAAAGCGCTTAAAAGGTTTGATTTGATATCTGATGAAAAATTGATTGCAAAATCGAAAAAAAAAAAAAAAAAAAGACTAAAATGTATACAATAAAATATATAAAAAATCTAAAAAATCTTTTTAAGTCACAAGGTTTTAGTAAAATGCACTAAAAAGTAAAGAAAAAAAATAATTGTATTTGGACATTAATACAATTTTATGAATAGAAGTTATAACATAGAAATGACATACATAAGAATGACGGATTTTTTAATCAAAATTGTCGAAGAGAAATTTAAATGAATTGAATGTAATCATTCCTATATATGTCATTAGGATAATTATTGGAATTGGAAATAAAGGGGACACACATACATGAGTTTTCACGCCTTAATAGTATGATGGTTTATAATATATAACTAATTTAAGTAAAGTGAATGAGTTAAAACTTCCTGTTGGGAAAACGCCAAAATCGTTTGAGACAATAATTCCTTTGGCGCCGGGATAAAGTTAGACCTACTGAATTGTATGTATTTCTAAAGTGAAGGGCTCATATGGAGTAAATAATATTTGTTTAAACTGTCAATTAAGAAAAAAAAATATCAATGTAATGCAAATTAGAACTTAAGCAATAAAGAATAATACTACGTTTCCAAATTTATTTTACCATACAATTTATCTTTGTCTCAATATATTCCACACTCCATTCTGCAGCTAGAAAAAATACTTATTACTTCTATTTATAATTAGGGAACTTTAATTTAAAAATAATAAAAAAACATATATATAAAACACTATGTTTTACTTTTGTTTCAAGTGAGGAGAGTGGTGCGATACTAACAGTAGCAATACTTTGATCCTCAAAACAATAAGGTATTTTCAAGCTTTTCACTTATAAGAATTTCATCTCCTTATCTCTAAATCCATGACGTAACTGAATGTTATAAATTTACATTTCGCGGGTAGGGTGAAAGAGCTCACGAAACGAAATCCGGGAGTTGAAGATAACAATTCGTGAACAAGGGATGGAGCACCAACGGACGTATAACTGCGTAGCAGGTGAGACTAAAAATTTGCGAATGGAGTTCCGGGACAGGGCGAGCGTTAGAGAGCAGAGGGTAAAAGCGCGGTCGTGTGAGGCGCTGGGTTGTGAATTGGAAAGCCCAGGTCGCCTGACTCACCCGAGGGCATGAGCAGCAAAGTGAACGGCCGGTGGTGATGGTGGTGTGTGTGTGTGTTTGGGGGGGGGGGGTGAAGTGTCAATGAACAAGGGGAGGGCCTCCAATGGCGATATTACGTCTAGTGGTTAGCGCGCGGGAATTGCACTGGGTCGACCCGGGTTTGATTCCCACCACTGCCCAAACTGGCGCCGTGTTCACACGGAGTGCGATCACGTTAAATATGTGGGTTCGTAAGTCCTTCCGAGAGGTTGGTGGCAGGGGAAGGAGGGTACGGCCCCTGTGGATGTCTCCCTCACTTGGCTCTGGTCTAAATTGGGTGGCACTTCCCGGCCGCCCAAACAGATACCTTATACCTTTCTGTTAGGTTGGACGGTCTGGGGCGAAAAAGAAAAGAAGAAAATAATGGTAATATTACGCCTGCATAGCAGCTGGCATTAAAGAACTAAAGTTATATTTGTCAAGTTACATTTGCTCGAAATATAAGTTAATTTGGAACTTTAAAAATATTTTACTTATTGTCATACATAAAAACATGAAATGTCAGTGTATTTTTCAAAGTCAAAAACATTGTGCCATGGATCTTGTCCATCACTATTTCGCCTTGAAAGAAGTAAAGAAGCATTGTGTAGGGAAAGTCATGTGTTGACACATCAGATTTTTTAATAGCTTGTTGGGTGATGGGTTTATTTCAGAGTCCATCTGCGGTCCGCCTTGCAGAAGTATAGACGTATAATATATGCAATATTTATAATATTTAAAAGTCTTTATAAAATAGCCCTCAATTGCCCTAAATTTACCTAGGGGACATTTTAAGTAGCCCTACACAGTGGATTTTAATGCCGCGTTCGCAACACGCTTCCTTAAAGTCAGCCAGTGTTGTCTGCAGAGGATAGATATATAATATAGTGCATATAACAAGGCAGTATTTAAGGGTCTTTACAAAATAGCGCTTAATTACTCGAAATCAACGCTGGTGGATTTTCATGCCGCGCAACACTCTTCCCCATAGCCAGTTAATGCTGTCTGGAGAGGATGGATATTTCTTAGTTATTTATACTATCTATTTAAATTCACTGTGGCTTTATTTAGCTCAGTTTTCTGGATTTAGATGTAGTAGAAAACAAAGAATAATAGCTATGTGAATTAATTTATTATATAACATATACTTTTGAAATATTATCGATGTACAAAAATATTCCACTTATAATTTTTCGCGATCCCATAATTTGTGGGGACATAGAATAATGTTATTCTGCTTTGGGCTTAACTAAGGGCTGTCCAAATGGCTGATGTTGAAAAAAAAATACCTATTAACTTTTAGGCTATAAATAAAATAAAATGAAATTTGGACTTGAAATGGCAGGATTTGTGCCAAAATGAAATCCAACTGAAGAGTTGTTTCAATTTTTGTATTCTTTCCTGCTAATACACTCGGTTGCAAAAAATATATGAATCCATAAGAAATTGAGCTACAGCTGCAAAACTCGGGATGTAATGTATCGTTTGAGAAGATATGCAGACAATTAGAATTTGAGAGGAGGGGAAGGCGTTTTCCCTTCAATTATTAAGATTGCATTGCGTCTATATCACACAGCTGAGTGAGACTGACTGACAAAGTGATAAATTTACAGAACACTGCTGAAGATAGGAACTTCATACTTTGCATATACGTGGACTTTTAAGTATAAATAGTGAGAAAAATATAAAATTTTGGAAATTTTTTGGAAAAATTTATAAATCTCGGAACTTTTTGTTACAATATTCTTCCAGATGTAATTGGATGACAGTTAAGTATACAAAATTCGTTTTTATGCTATTTCTCTCAAAAAAAAAATATTCCAACTTTTCTTACTTTACTCTCTACTGGTATATAACCAACCCGAGATATTTTAATTTATTGTTATAAAAGACGATTTTTTATTACATTTTAAAATTCAGATTTTATTTTATTTTTGATTCTATTTGCAATTATTGTAACATAGTTATACTTCAAATACCGAAATCGGCTTCTGGCTGTTTATTCTTTTAATCAAACTACTGAGAAAGAGCGATATAATTAATTGAGTTTCAGATGTGGGTTCTTCGCACCATCTAAGAATTCTTCCAAGTAACGGCATAGTTCGTATTTTGTAATCTGCAGACTAAAGCCGTCTGCGACTGGAGCCTTTACTTGGCAGGTGTCCTTCGGACCCTACCTAGTGAATGATTCTGTAGATCGCATCCCCAGGGCTGGGACTTTAATGGAAGTGGAGATTTCAGTTTTCTCATTTAGTAGGCATTATAAAAATAATCGATATTCTTCCCATGAGGTCTAAGTGGGGAAATTATTTATGATTTTTGATCAATATATAAGAAATCATTGTATAGCAAAGTGCTATACTATAATAAAATCAATATTGTCTAAAATATTTTTAATAATTTTTTTAAATGTGAAATCTTAATTTTTTTACTTTGCTGTTAAAGATTATTTACTGATTCAGTATCTATTTGCTTATATGCAGAACAATGAAGTAAGAAGGTAACTTACGTTGAAGGACATTCTGTAAGCCGGATGCTGTAGGCGAAGATCTTATATTTAGCCGTTCTTAAATCACACAGACTTTTTCGTCAGCGAAGATCATGAATCCATGCCTCTCAGACGACAAGTTGATTTCTCAGTGAGGCAAGAGAACAGCAGTTTTTCCTATATCATCCAAAACATGATTGTGTCAGCGGCCAATCATTAAATTGCTGTGTCGCTGGATTTATATCCATCCGGAAGCCTTTGAATTCGTTCAGTAGTTATAATAATCATGCCAGTGCATAATGCCAGTGGTGTTCATGAGCAGGTATAGCAGGGCTCAAAAGAAAATAGGACCCATGTCCTGAATAGAAATATCTATAGGACCCATGTCCTGACTAGAAGTCGTTCAACAAGGAGCCAGAATTCATAGTTCTGTACCAGACCAAAATTTTAAACGTAATGCATTACGAAAAGGCCCATAGTTTCCGACACAAGGCCGAACTACACTTGCAACAACTCTGTTACACTTTTTACGTCTCTATCTATGCAGTATGCGCTGAGCTGGCGTTGTACAAAAGTGCCACGTAATTGGCTGGGAGTGGTCTAAGAGTAGTTATCATTGGTCATAGCCTTGGTAACACTAAAATAAAGGAATACGATGTAGTTTGTCCCCCTTGAGGCAGCATGGACTCATCGACGAATTTTTTCCAAACTGTGTGTAGAGGGAGTGACTTTTCACACATAATTTTTGGATGTTGACAGAAATAATGGATTTCTTAAGAGAACTAGCAATGTTATCGGGCGTTGACTTGAATTTGAGATTCCAAGTTCTGTGTGAATCCTGAGTTCTTGTTGCTTTGGAATTTTGACCGTTGTGAAGAAAAGCATGTCAAAACCTTTTATGTGTTTTGGTGGGGTGGGTGTGGGGGGAGTTACTTGTGATACCCTCGTGTACTTGCAACTGTGGAGATACTATACTGCAGATGTTAGCTTAGCGTGAGAAAAGAATTTAGAATAAAAACTTGTTGACCGTGGCTACTTCCTTTAATGCATTTAAAATGAAAGCAAATGTGAATTTAAAATTTTGAGCTAAAGATAAAAGTAAAATTATATTTAAAATTTGAGTTAAAAGGTTTTAAAATATGTGAATTATCTAAAATTGAACAAAATGTCATATTCACTATGACAGTAACTTTATTTGAGACATTTCTGTAATTGTGAGTATATATATATATATCTGCCACTAACGGTTTAGGAAATAAAATGCCTTTCCAGGACAGCCTAGATATGTACATGTACTCCTAGAAAAGAATAACAGGAATGGTATGAATGATATAAATGATAGAAAATATGTAATTCCTATAAAAGTTTTTATGCACTACAATATGTAAGTACACGTTAAGTCCATCTCTAGTAATGTTCAACTATGTCCAATAAAATAAAAGTTATTGCAGCGTCCCTAGCGAATAAAAATGTTATGACAACAAACTCAACAACAAAATGAAATAGACGGAAAAAGCCAAGTAAAAAGTTGTAGAGCATTATCAAATGAGTAGAAATCGAAATCAGGAAAGCACGAAACGCGTATATGGAAGGCAATAAATAACTGTCATATTTAATCGGTTACTAGTTGCGCAAACACGGTAGCAATTGCAATGCTTGTCAAAGCACGCGGTCATATTCTTTCTCGCATTCGGATGCTCATTGTTGCTGGAGAGCAATTTGAAAAGGTTGCACATTAGATTTTTGCGTATTTCTATTTTTTAACAACCATTCCCCAATAACGCAATTGTGTCAAATAAAAGCCATCTGTAACGGTTTTAGTGTCAATTTTTCCTCATTAAACAGCGTTCTACAACTTTATAATTGGTCTTTATCATCTGTTTCAATTCGTTGCCGAGTTGTTATCCTAACTTTTCAAATTCTCCGCTACGGGTGGTCAGTGGCGGCTCGTGACTTCAGGAATGGGTGAAGCAGATTCAATGGCGAGATTCTCTTTCCTCCTCGACAACAAACACAATCAAAACACATCACGTTATTGTTCGTTCGTTCATTCGACCCAGACCGTCCGACCTACTCGAAGGTGTGAGGGATCTATCTGTTTGGACGGCCGGGAAGTGTCAGCCAATTTAGCCCAGTGGGGGAGGCATCCACAGAGACCATACCCTTCTTCCCTATCACCAACCTCTCGGAAGGACTTACGGACCCACATGTTTAACCTGATCGTACTCCGCGTGAACACGGCGACAGTTTGGGAAAAGACGGGAATTGAACTCGGGTCGTCCGAGTGTTATCTTCGCGTGCTAACGACTGGGCTGTAGCGGCCGCACATCATGCTATTGACACAAGTGTCGTCATATATTATCTAAAAATAGCCAAACAAGTCTGAAAAATTCGCCAAATAATAATACTAATAACTGTAATGTCGAGATTAGAACTCGCATTATTCTTGTGTAAAATGTATAATTCATATAATGCATTTCTGATCATCTAATTTTATATAGCTCTTTAACTATTTTAATTTTGCTTTGAACCCCCCCCCCCCACTTGTCATTTTTTGTAATTGATATTTTAGAACATTTATACTTCTTAAACCACAATTTGAATCCTTTTAAAGTATTATTTCTAACGTGCGAGCACTCTGAAAGTTATTTGTTTCGTTAAATTCGAGATCATCGTCTTGACTGATGCGGCAGGAAACTGAAAGTTCATTTCATATACTATATATGTTTCTGCAGTGAACAATGGGTAGAGGTTGTTTTCGTCGCGACAGCTTGCGAGTCTCGGCTGGAAATTCCCTTTTTTATGTCTGGACTGAAAAGCATCTGGTGTTGATGCGTGGGAAATGTTTTTGGCGGAAAGATTTGGATTGTGCATAAAAGCTAGCCGAGCCATTTTGCTGGGCGCACTTCCTTTTCTCGCAGCCGAACATCACGCTGCTGCCCGGGTACATTTTCCCCGCTCAATTTCTTTGTCCATCTCGGATCCCGGAAGCTTGCCTTAATCGGCCGGTTCTTTGGGGTTCGTGGATGGATGTTGTTTGCCGTCGATTGGAAAGAGTCGCCTGGATGATCCGAGACCCACCGGATCGATGACCTGAATCGTCACTCCTGTGGGAATGACTGGAGGTCCATGCCGGATCCGATTCCGTGCCTGATGGACCCCTGGTAACGACCGAAGGATGACTCGAGGCCATGCCGAGTCGAAGTTGACTCCTAAAAGAACTGCGAGCCGATCATGATTGGTAGCCCTTGCTGGTTCGACGAAATAAGCCTGCTCTTATATCTTCTTAAAAATAGTATTTAATTCCTATCTATTAATTTATATTAGAAATCCGTAAATTCTATTTTTAATGCTCTTCGAGTGCTCGTCCCTGAGTTCTGACCATACCATATGTATTTTTGAATTTTATAATTGTTTTGTTTACCACTGATTTGAATAATTACTGTTTGAAGCCTGTGGCATTGGTTTAATGAAGTCTTTGCGCCTGAGTCCAGTGGCGTGTTGTAAGATTTAGCTTATGTTTTTGATACTCCTTATATAACTTTAATAAATGATATTATTTTAACTTCAAAATTCTGTTTGCTTATTTTGTGATTTGATTTTGTTTTATTTAATGTTTGTGGCTGAAGATGAAGTTCCTTAAAGGTAAGGGTTTTGGTTTTAGTTTTTTCAAATGTTTTGGTTTTCCTGTGTTTCGGGCAGGTCATCTTGGAGATTTACTTCTCCGAACAGGAGGGTGAACCTTTGCGGTTATTTGCGGCTTTTTCGATCACCGGTTTGTAGGCGATGCTGGTTCTTGGGTGTCTTCTAAATTCTAAATTTAGGAGGTCACGTCCGCGCCTTTACATAACCCATTCAGCCGATAACTTTGAATGAAGCAGCGCTTATTCTGCTTCACCCGTGTGACCTCACGACCCGCCACTGATAGTGCTGCAAACATCTTAGCGCACGAGTTAGGGTAAATCTTGAAATAAATGTGACTTAGATTAAATGTAAGTGACATCATTTTGTTACGAATGTTTGACCTTGGCGTCACATTCAATGACTTTGGTGACGACTTTGTCGGCTTTTAGAAAGTTCTAGAAACTTTTCGAATTTTGTAGATTGACTAAACTTTTGCCAGGACTTTCTATAGAGGGTATGGTATATAAGTTCGTCATCGATGAATTGGGTTGTTGAAGTAAAAATCTCTGTTGAACTCAATACAGAACCCAATGTTGTTGAAACCCAGACCGTCCGACCTACCAGAAAGGTGTAAGGTAACTGTTTGGACGGTCGGGAAGTGCCACCCAATTTAGACCGGAACCCAGTGGGGGAGGCATCCACAGGGACCGTACCCTCCTTCCCCTACCACCAACCTCTCGGAAGGACTTTTGGGACCCACATGTTTAACGTGATCGTACTCCGCATGAACACGGCGGCAGTTTTGGCAGTGGCTGGAATCGAACCCGGGCCTACCGAGTGCAACTCCAGCGCGCTAACCAATGGGCTACCGCGCCCTACAGAACCCAATGTATAAATTTTCTTCTGATTATGTATACCTTTTAAGCTGTATTTTAAAAACAGTACAGTAGAAAAATGAAAAACATTTAAATTTTAGATCGTCAACATGTGTGCATCCATATCTGCGGTATAAGTTAGTATGCGTTTATCGCTTGACCCGACTGCACGTTCGCCGAGTGAAGTGACAGCAGACGCGTTACATCCAAACGGTTAATTTCACATAACTTCGTCGTTTTTTACTCGATTCCGACTCAATGAATTAGATTCCATTAATCTATCGAAATTGTAATTAAAAAATATATATATCAAAAAATATCAGAGCATTTCAAAAACAAAAAAAAATATTAAAGCCATTGTTTAGGTATCTTATACCATCGTTACACACAACACACATGAACCTTTTTCCATTCGAAATATGCGAAAGGAGTGATATTTCATATCAATCTATAACGAGTAACAGAGTTACTCACTATTCTTTTTTTCGTTCGGGCATAGTCACTATTCTGTAGATTGACCTAACGTCTAAACTCATGAACTTTCCCTTGCAAAGTTATTGGGATTGCTGAAGGACTTTTCATGGAACACCGTATATACGACGTATTGCAGAACAGGAATAAAATTCGTGACGCCGTCTTTCTCAGAATGAAATCACAAAAGTCTTTCTAAAAAAATGGCAACATATGGTTCTACCAGGCAATAAATAGATGGATCGAAATAAATATGTCCCGAAAAAGAATTTAAGAAGAATTTTTATCTCGAATCTTACGAAAGCTGTGATAAAATGGTTGGTTCATAGAAAAACCTTTTCCTTTTCAATCGATGCCTGTGATATTTTTTTCATCCTTTTCAATTGCTTTGTGATGACTAGATGGGTCTAATGCACACCCCTTCTACAATTCCGGAAAACGTATCTAAGGAATACAGCATATCATTCAAAAAATTGATATGGAATAAATTCACCGTGAAATAACACTTATTTCTTCTGAAAAGAAAAAAACCCCTCTGATTTGGGCAGCACAGACTTTTCCTACATAATGCAATGATTTTACTTCTTTCACAGTGAAATAATGGTGCACAGGATGAACAGCACAATGTGTTTTACTTTCCCTATACACATAGTATAATGCATAGGTAAAGTATTGTGACGAGGTCGAACATTCAAATTCGAGTTTTCGATTGAAGAGCAGATTTCAAGCATCCCTGTACACGAATCGAACGTTTTTAAGGCGATGTCTGTGTGTATGAGTGTTTGTGAGGGTATGTGCGTGAGTGTGTATCTGTATGTGCGTATGTGTCTGTGAGTCTCCTTGAACTTCCGGAGACAATACGAACGAATAAAGCGCTACGATTCCACGAACGAATAAAGCGCGTTGAAAGAAATTCGGTACAAAAATTACAATCAGCGAAATTTGGAAGCCTATTGATCTGAAGAAGGATATTGTTGGTTTCAATTCATATATAGAAGAAAATAATAATCACCCTACTTGTTTAAAGGATATTGTCGAATTCCCAACTGGAGATAGTTGGCTTAAATGTCAGCTAGTACAAGATATTTTCACAATGGTAACTGAATAATTTAATTATTCAGGTCATATACAGTAACTAATTGAGATCTGAATAATACTAATTTTCCCTAAGTCTCTGTGATATATAAAACGGTTTTAACTTCAACCACTTTAATTAAGAAATAAATACAATCGTTTAAAATAAGAGAGTCATTTCAAAAATGCATTACCAAAAATGCATTGCAACATATGCATTGCCAATATTTTTTAGCGTTTATGACATGCGTTTTTCTAAAAAAATTTTTTTTTCAATCTTTCCCTAGTTTTACTTGCGTAATCATAAATTTTTAATATGTTTTTCATTATACCTGTGCATTTTGCAGTGTGGCCTTTGACTGTACTGTGGCATGCAGTTGTACTGCGGGGACTGTGGCATGCAGAACAATAAGTTCTAGAGATGCCACAAATTATATTTTAATCACCCATGATTGTATTTTCGATAAGTAAAATAAAAAAAAAATGCGCATTTCCTAACACTATTTCTTTGCCAAACTGTTTCAAAAATTGACCACTAGATGGCGAGAATCGGGATAGAATCGCGGATTCTAATATTATTTCAAAATTGCATCATCCCTGTGCTCTCGTGTTTTCTCGTTCAATTGTGATCCAGTATCAATTTAGTATTAGACATTCGTGTAAATGTAATAAGCTTATATATTCGCATATGATAAGTGCAATATTAATTATATAAGTCCAATATTAGTTACATAACTAGCCGAATACCCGTTGAAAGTCAACAGTCTCGCAATAAGCAACCCCTGAATGGTGTAAATTTTTGAATAATTCGCGTTTCACATTTATTCGGCAAATGGAATATTTTGGAGTGCAGCACCCCCTAAAGAAGAAAATATTGGAAAACTTAATTTGCCCATTTCTCCCTTTCGAACTATCTACCCGTACACCACATTAAAGTTATCTCATCCCGAGGCACCCCTATTTTATTATTTCTCCTCTTAACTTTTTTCTGTGAATTACACCCTTAAACGAACATTTTTTAAAAACTCTGTTTGTTTTAAATTTTTCATCAGATGATTGGCCCATATACCAAATACCAAGCCTCTATTACATTTGGAAGGAAGTGTGCCTCATTTATTCGGAAAATTTAACATATTAGTGTGCGGGATCCCTTAAAGTAGCAAATATTGGAAATCTGAAATTTCACACTTTCTTCCTTTCAAACTATCTACCCGTACACCATATTTGAAGTCTCTATCCTATCGCGAAGCATGTTTTTTCTATCACTTCACCTTTCGAACGTTTCTCTGTGTAGCACCCCATTAATGAACATTTTTGTCACATAGTATTCATCTTTGGTTTTTTTGTTAAATAGTTAGCCCATATACTAAATTTCAAGCCTCTATCACATTGTAAAGGAGGCGTTTTTCATTTGTTCGGTAAATCGAACATTTTATTGACCGGCACCCCCCCTACAATAGCAAATGTTGGAAAACTGAAATAGCACACTTTCTTCCTTTCCATCTTTTTACCCGTACACCAAATTTGAAGCCTGTATTTCATCGTGAAGCATGCTTTTCTAGCATTTTACCTTTCGAATGTTTTTGTGTTGAGTACCCACCCTCTTGAATATATATTTTTGAAAAACACTTCTTGTGATTTCTATCAGATGATTCGCCCATGTACCAAATATTTAGCCTCTATCGCGTTTTAAATGGGGCGTTTTTCCTTTATTCCGAAAATCGAGCATTTTGGTGTGTGTTGCACCCCCTAAAGTAGAAAATATTGGTAAACTGAAATTGTACACTTTCTTCATTCCAAACTATCTACTGTTACACAAAAATTTGATATCTTTATCACATCCCGAAGCATGGTTTTTTATCAATTCACTTTCGAACGTTTTTCTCTGGAGCACCCCCTTAAACGAACATTTTTGAAAAACTATATTCGTCTTGTGTGTTTTCGTCAAATTGATTAGCCCATATACCAAATTTCAAGCCTCTATCAAATTTTAAAGCAGCCTCTTCTCATTCATTCGGTGAATCGAACATTTTAGTGTGCGGCACCCCCTTAAGTAGAAAATATTGGAAATCTGAAATTGCATACTTTCTCCCTTTCAAACGATTTGCCCATACACCAAATTTGAAGACTGTATCTTATCGCAAAGCGTGCTTTCCTATCATTTCACTTTTCGAACGTTTTGGTGTGGAGCACCCTCTCTAGAGAACATTTTCGAAAAATTCGATTTTTCCAGGGGTTTTTATCGAACGACCGAGCCGTGTACCAAATTGCAAGTCTGCGGAAAGTGCCTAAAAATGCGCGACAGATAGACAGACGGACGGACAGACAGACAGACACTTGACAATTAGTATATATAGATTAATAAGGAAACGAACCCGAATTGATAGTTTTTTCAAGCCGATATGTGGAACATCGTGTCAGGACGATACGCCCTGTTCTAGCAGCAGTAAAAAGAAAGAAAATTCCTGTCGTTGATGAAACCAAATTCGTCACCTCAGATCCTTCAAATGAAGGATAATTATTCCGTTAAGGATATCATAGACATAGTAAATAAAATTTTTTCATCGAATTGCTATACAAAGCAATTAAGAATGCAGTTCTTAAACAATATATTTGTTCCTACTGAAAGCTACATATTCCCTGTCCGTGAAATTAAAAAAATAATTTAAGATTTCAGTATCATTGGTTAAAAAAATGGAGATGGCTGGCATATTCCAAAATTTATGATGGTGCATTTTGTAAATATTGCGTATTTTTTTGTGGAGAAGCTGTAGGAAAAGGGTCACATGAAAATATTGGCTCTCTTGTTGCTAATCCTTTCATAAAATGGAAAGATGCGATTCAAAAGTTTAATGAGCATCAAAGTGCATCTTATCACAAAAAATGTGAAACTGTAGCTGAAAATTTTTCAAGCATTATGGCAGAAGAGAAATAATATATTGCGAGCATAATTGATTGTAATTGTAGAAAAGAAATTGAAAAAAATAGAGCTTCTGTAATACCAATAATTCAGTCGCTAACTTTTCGGGGACAACAAGAAATTGCAATTCGTGGGGATGAAGACAATAGTCCTCTAACTTTGGAAAGATCGGAAAATAATGATGGAAATTTTCGCTCTCTGTCACACTTCCGCGCAAATTCAGGAGATGAAACATTAAAACATCATATATTGAATTGCAAAAACAATGCATCTTAAGTTAGTTCTATTATTCAAAACGAAATACTTGAAATTTGTGGAAATATCATAGCGTGCTTACTGGTTATATATCTTTGGTGTTTGATTATGATGCGATTTGAGATACATAAGTGTAAGTGCAATACTTAAAAGATTTTGTGAAAAAAAATAAAGAATATGTCATGACGTTAAAACTAAATAATAAACTTTCGAATTTTTCTGAATCGTTTTCCTTTTTATTCTACACGCGTAATATATTGTGCACAGTGGAAAATCGTAAATCCGGACGCCTAAAAATCGAAATGATCTATAATCCGGAATTTTTTTAAAGATGACCGATTCCGGATAATCGTAGCAATTTTTGATAATTTCCAGAAAGAGCGATACGATTATCGATAACTGTCCAGAAAATTTTCAATACCTATGTGTTTTCAAATTCTCTTAACGATTTTCCATTATATTTCTGTAAGGATATGATGTTTATTTACATTTTCGCATATTTTGTTTATGATTTCAATAAAAAGTATTTTTCCTGTTTAAAAAAACATGACTCATAATCCTGAAAATTCGAAGTCTCGAGTGTTCTGGATTTCCGGCTTTCGACTGTATATAGGTGTGTGTATGTGTGTGAAATAAACTTTTTTTTTTGATTGAAAGTTCACTATACTTTGGACCCCCTCCCCCCTCCCCCTCGAAATAAATTTCTGGATACGTCATTGATCAAGGTGCTTTCCGAATCGTATGCCATCAGATACTGAAAGTGAGACCATGATGTTATTCATTTCTTATCATTTTATAAATTTTTATTTGAGATACCACGCAACTCGGAGTATCACGCTCATTTCATGACTATGTTCATCATTCAAAATATTTCAAACTTCTTCCAACAAAAGTAGAAAATATTCTTACCTATTTTTTGCTTATTACTTATAGGGCATAATGCCTGAGGGTCTCACTAGTAAATATAATCGTCTCAGAAATAAAAATAAATGTCCCAGAAATAATCGTCTCCAAAAAAAGAAAATTGTTGAAAAAATGAAGATAATAATTCCAAAAATAAAGAAATAAAGTTAATTATATCAAAAACGAATATAGTCTCAAATATAAAGGTAATTGCCTGAGAAATGAAGATAATTATCTCAGAAATAACGAAAACTGTCTCAAAATTGTAGATAATTGCTTCAGAATTAATGATAATCGTCTCAGAAATAAAAATAATCGTCCCAGAAACAAAGATAATTGCATACGAAACAAAGGTAATCGTTTAAGAAACAAAGATAATAATCCCAGAAATAAAGATATTGTCTAGAAATAAAGACAATATTTCCAAATATAAAGGTAATCGTCTAAGAAATGAAGAGAATCATCTCAAAAATAATGAAACCAGTCTCAGAAATGAACATAATTGCTTCAGAAATAAAGATAATCGTCCTAAATAAAGGTTATTGCCTGCGAAACAAAGGTAATCGTTGAAGAAACAAAGATAACAATCCCAGAAATAAGGATAATTGTCTCAAAAATAAAGATAATATTTCCAAATATAAAGGTAGCCGTCTAAGAAATAAAGAAAATCATATAAGAAATAATGTCTAAAAAGTCTACAAAATGAAAATAATTGCTTCATAATTAAAGATAATCGTCCCAAATAAAAATAATAGTCCCAGAAATAAATATTATCACCTCTGAACCAAATATAATGATCCCAGAAATAAAGTTACTTATCTCAAAAATGAATATAATAGTCTCAAATATAAAGGTAATCGCTTAAGAATAAAGATAATTATTTCAGAAATAACGATAACAGTCTCAAAATTGTAGATAATTGTTTCAAAATTAAAGATAATCGTCTCAGAAATAAAAATGATCGTCTTAGAAATAAAGATAATTGCATACGAAACGAAGATAATTGCTTATGAAACAAAGATAATCGTTGAAGAAACAAAGTTAATAATCCCAGAAACAAAGATAACTGTCTCGAAAATATAAAGGTAATCGTCTGGGAAATGAAGAAAATCATTTCAGAAATAATAAGAACAGTCTCAAAAATGAACATAATTGCTTCATAAATAAAGATAATTGTCCCAAATAAAAATAATAGTCCCAGAAATAAATATTATCGCCTCCAAAACAAAGATAATAATTCCAGAAATACAGATAATTGTCTTAGAAAGAAAGACCCTCGTCTCAGAAATAAAGATAATTGTCTCATAATCAAAGATCGACGTTTCAGAAATAAAGAAAATTGTCTCAGTAGTTCATTGTATGTAATTTCGTCTGATCAATACAAGATTGGGATTTAATTTCTGACTGGTACGTGATCTTTACAATACTGTGCATTGCACTGAAAGTAAAACTCTTTGAATGAGGAGTTACGCACGCAACAATCTAAAAATTACAGTCCTTAAGTCTTCGACCCTGTCTAATGTATAACAATCCAGGATTTCACTCCGTAGTTTGGAATCATGTTCTCATAATCTCCTTTATTACAGCGAGTACTCCATTAAAATCCTATCCTTACACATTCTTTCAATGAATAGTACTACCCCAGCCGAGGGGATTGTTATAATCGGTTTATGTAGTGCAGATTGATTTCCCAGGGGTGGAGACAGAGACGAAGAAATATGGAGGATTCATTAATAAGCAAATTAGGATCCTGAAGAAATTTGAATATCAATAGGGAGGGAGTGACTTGGATTATATACAGAGATGGTAAAATCCAGTGGCAGAGGGTCGGCCTGGAGATCTTGATGATAATACCGATGCTTAACGTAGTCATATGTTGGACAGATTGGAATATTAATGAGTAAAATTTGTCTTTATACCAGGATAGTTCGTAAAGTGATTTTTCTTTTAAATTTGACGAGTTCAATTCATGTTATTTATTAACAAGAAAGATCAATCATGCTTAAGGCATTGATTATGAAACACTTTCCAACTTCAATGCAATTTTATTTAAACATGTCTAAAATGCAATACATTCCTCGGTAATATTTTAAAACTTATCACAATACTACATTAATGTATTATATTTGAAAACTTAAACCTTCATAGAAAAAAATGAACTTCATTCAAATGACGGCATTGAAATATAAATTGCCTGGTTTAAACATCTCTAAAATGTGATACATTCCTCGGTAATAATTTTAGAATTATCATAATACTACAATAATTTATTATATTTGAAAACTTCATCGAAAACAACTGAAATTCATTCAAATGACGTCATAGAAAAAATAACACGCTTGGCTCTCTCTATAAAAGCAGCATTTCATTCATAAATAATTTCCCATTCATGTCATTCATCACAATACTATAATAATTTATTTTATTTAAAAATTAAGACCATGGAGCTACAAGTAATTAAACTCTATGTGTAAAACTTCATCGAAAAAAAATCGTCCTTCTCTTTGTAAAATCAATGAATATTTCATTCATATCAGCTACGCAGACTCCATGGACTAAATGATTTTGTGTTAAAGAAATACTGCAATTTTAATACAACTCATTCTACATATTTTTCTGTTTACATTTTACATAGGTGAAGAATAGGCTTCGTTGTAGAAATAATCAAATTTGGATGAGCATTTAAACTCAAATATATTGTAATTGCGTTGCTTCAGTATGTAGATGCACAGAATTTAAGCAAAAATAAAGCAGTTTCAGGACGGATACAACACTCAATATGAATTAAAAAGAACTTAAAAAAATCACGATTTTGAAACAAGATGGATGCCATATATCATTTTGAAGTGGGTCATGTGATCGTTTCATATAAGAGGTGTAATTATTATTTTAATTTTTATTTACAAAACTACTGAATATATTTCGCTGAATTTTTTTTTTATATATTTTATGGAACAATTTAAATAGTACCTAAAATTTTCGAAGCAATTTGTGAATTTTAAATCTGCTTAAAAAATGCTTGAAAAATTAGGTCCCATAGGGCTCAATGTATTTCATTTTTTCAACCCGGGTTCAATCCAAAACTAATTGGGTGATATTATTCATTTATATTCCCATAGGTCCTACAGACCGTCTGAACAACATACTAAAATGTCATTTTGATTAAGTCATGTTTACGGCAGTTATCGTGCTAACGGACAGACAGACAGACAGAATGAACAAAGTCATAAACACTTTTCAACTTTATTGTAAAGTGTTAAAAACTAACAAATTTACATTCTGTGGGAAAACACTAATGAAATATCATATATTACTTTCCTTATATATATAATGTATAAGGAAAGTATTGTGACGGGGTCGAAAATTCGAATTCGAGTTTTCGACGGGAGAGCACGATTCAAGCATCCCTGATCACGAATCAAACATTTTTGAAGTGATGTCTGTCTGTGTGTGTGTGTGTGTGTGTGTGTGCGTCAGTGAGTCTGTGGAGACGATAACTGATGAACGAATGAAATCATAAAAATACTTTTATGTTGTCTGGGATTTGGCCATTTTTTCCCCCACGGGCATGATCGATTGTTGTTTCGGGCATGCAGAGTCTCTGGGAGCGTTTTCATGAAGTCAAAGCTAGCTTCTAACCAGGAAATAGGGGTCGCAATCCCCCTTGACCTTTCTGCAACCCTGTAAACACAATCATTCCACCTATATATTTTCTTTTTTCATTTTAAATCTTTCAAGACTCTGATAGTGCGGCAATTTGCGCCTTTCTCTTTCTTGAATTTCATACTTTTTGGGATTGTATTTCTCTCTCTCTCTCTCTCTCTCTCTCTCTCTATATATATATATATATATGAACAAGTTTAAGACTTTATTATTTGCAGTGCTAGTATTATTTATACATTTCCTTACCTGAAAGCACTCATAGGATACAAATATATGAAGTATGAGGCTCCATTTGACTTTCTCATACATTCATATTCGATAGTGTGGCAGACCCAGACCGTCTGACTCACCCAAGGGCTAGAGCAGTTGTTTGGACAGCCGATATTCGATAGGATATTTCTATTTGTATCATATTGTTATAACAATAAAATTTTATTTGTATTATAATTATTATAACAATAATAAAGGATGTTGTGTTTTTCAGGCTTAACCCTTAAGTTATTCTTTTAAAATATTTCGTATATATTCTTTAAAAGTTTCACTTCTCATATTGGCATCAGTTTAGTGATACCAATGGATGCATTTGTCTTAACTGTGTTAAAAAAATATTTTGATAACATTAATATCCATAGCACAGTTCAAGTTATCAATCTCTTACATAATGCATACTATAATTACGGTTGCTGAAAAGCGTTATTTTTCATAGGAAATAATGCTATGAAAATTAGAAAATTCAAATAATTGAAATTATAATCATGAGAATGATTAGAAATTATACATAATTCTAGTTTTTCATATAATATATTTTAATTTAACGTTTTATAGCGGAAGGTACATTTATTGAGTTAGCATGTCTCCATATCTTACGCACACACACACACACACACACACACACACATGCACACACACACACACACGCACACACACACACACACACACACACACAATGGAAAGCTCTTCGCATGCGACCACGGACATATACGAGAGAGAGTACACATATACGTGAAAAACTTCTACATATATATAATTTATGCAGAAGCTTTTAACAAAAAGCTTTTTCTATTTTGATCTGGAGCAAATAAAAATTCCCTTGTAACACACACAGTCATTATTTTATTATATGCGCGCTTTTAGTTATGGAAGTTTAATGAGCGTACCCGTTTTGAAAGTATTTTAACGAAGAAAATTTTGAAGCCTCATATTTTTTTGCTCGCAGCGGCACTCACGTTAAATTCAGCCCTTACTTAGATAATGAACTATATTATAAAACATTCTTTCTTTATACACTCTGTTCGAAATTGATGAAGGTGATTGTAGAGCCCTAATGTTATATTTCAAAACTTTCGTTTTAGGTCATTATATATTAGTCAATTTTAAAAATGTTACCATATAAAAATCACGCTCAAAGACTTCAATTGCAATCCTGGGCCTTTGAAATTGTTTAAGATATGCAATTTTTTTAAATCCAAAATTTCCTATTATTATCCACTTTTCTTTGTTATCCTTTACACTGAAGAAATAAATTCCTGCATTCGCTTAAGACATCAAAATTTTCAGAATTTCAACATTCAGAAAGAAAGAATTAAAGTATGGCATTATAATAAATCGAATTTCTTTTGTTGACGAGAATTTATTTCCGCACAACAGGAAATAATAAGGAAATTCTGATTTCTTTAAAAAAGGAATATGTCGTTCAATTTTAAAGCTACAGTAACTATTTTGATGTCTTTGATAGGCATTTTTATAGGGTAACAACTTGGTAATTGAGCATAATGAATTGAAACGGAAATGAAAGAAAATAATTTTGCTAAGTTTCGAAATATAACACCAGGGGCTCTGTAATCACTTTCACATTAACGTGAAATCCTTTCTGTACACCTTGTAAAGTTTAAATGTCTTTTTATCCTCTTTACATGTTTTGTAGAGGATTTTTTCTTAATCTGTCAAAAGTTACTTAACTCAATCTTAGAGTACTTGATATTTCGACCTTTCGGTCCAAGGGAAATAACACAGGACGGCACTGTTTTAAATCAAATTCAGTTTATTGGGGATTTCACAGAAATTACAGCAGCTTGCTGTTTAAAGTAACGGACAACATATACACTAATTGTTATTGCACAAGCCCAGAATAATTTACAAATCTACAAATTACTACAATATACTAGGCTGGTGATAATGCTTACATCGATAAGCATTTACAAAGCTTATATGCTTACCCCAGCACTATGCTACTTTGCCCCGTATTGCGTGGGGACGCGGTAGCCCATTGGTTAGCGCGCTGGAGTTGCACTCGGTAGGCCCGGGTTCGATTCCAGCCACTGCCAAAACTGCCGCCGTGTTCATGCGGAGTACGATCACGTAAAACATGTGGGTCCGAAAGTCCTTCCGAGAGGTTGGTGGTAGGGGAAGGAGGGTACGGTCCCTGTGGATGCCTCCCCCACTGGGTTCCGGTCTAAATTGGGTGGCACTTCCCGACCGTCCAAACAGTTACCTTACACCTTTCTGGTAGGTCGGACGGTCTGGGTTTCAACAACAACAACCCCGTATTGCGTGGGGCGCGGTAGCCCATTGGTTAGCGCGCTGGAGTTGCACTCGGTAGGCCCGGGTTCGATTCCAGCCACTGCCAAAACTGCCGCCGTGTTCACGCGGAGTACGATCACGTTAAACATGTGGGTCCGTAAGTCCTTCCGAGAGGTTGGTGGTAGGGGAAGGAGGGTACGGTCCTTGTGGATGCTTCCCCCACTGGGTTCCGGTCTAAATTGGGTGGCACTTCCCGACCGTCCAAACAGTTACCTTACACCTTCCTGGTAGGTCGGACGGTCTGGGTTTCAACAACAACAACCCCGTATTGCGTCCACACTCCGAATACTAGTCTCTTCCTAGTCATCGTTGTATCGAATGGGGTTTCCTCACTACTCGAATCCTTCATCGTCTACTCAAAAACTCTTCTTTCATTCCAAGAACCCTCTGCTCAAGAATACTCTAAAGAAACCACTACTCAAGCAGCCACTACTTAAGAAGCCACTGAAACTCTCATCATTCGAAACATATTCCTATTCTACCGTAGGAACGCAGAAAATGCTGATTAGGTCGGTGATTCGTCGAACAACCGAACCAGTTAGGATGGTTAGATTAAAGAAACATGAATTATAATTCAAACTGAGGGAAATAATAACCGAAAGGTTATTATTTTCCTCAGTTACCTCAACTTCCCTCAGTTTCCCCCAGTCCTCACAACCTTTATGTAATATTTATAACTTTAGCTTTTCTGTTTATCAAGGTATTTCACCGTTCCGAGAGTTTCGGGATACCTCGTATATTCATGAGTTGGAAACATCAAAACAATTTAAAAATGGCATCGAGATTATTAAAAAGAAATGAATGAAAAAAAATTCGCCGCCCTCCTCCTTTCCGACTTTTAAATTTGCTTGGTTGTAGCAGATTGTCAATTGGAAGCCAATTATTTCTAACAATCCGCTCTGCAAAGGGGTAGAGGGGTGGAAAAATCCATGGCAACCCTCTTTATAAGACAGTTGCTGCAGAAGGGTTGAAATCCCACAGGAAAACGTTGTATGCCATTGATTCTTTATGATTGAAATAGAAGATAAATGTTGAAAAAATATAAAAGAAAAAAAAAATATATATTTATGAATAATTTAGGAAAATATTTGCGTTTTTTAGGAGTACAGACAGATGATTTGAAAGATTCTTAAATGTATAAAGATTTGCTGTTAATTTCTCTTTGACTGAAAAAGGAAGCTTTTGAAAATATTTCTAGAATGGCAAAATGGTGTTTTAAAGTGCTAGTATAAACAGGATTCATAAGCAAAAAACATAATAAATATAATAAAACAAACCATTCATAAGCAAATAAGGAGCTTTGCCAAAATTCGGAAGACACTCCCATTGCAGGTACTAGTATCCATAGACTGGTTTCGTGCTTATTATGCACTCGTCAGCATGGAATAACTGATACTTGCAAAAGCAGCAAGAAACTTGCTATAAGCCACAATCTTTGCGAACTTCTAGGGAAACTGACAATTTCAGTCCTTCTACGTGGCCGACATAAAATTTATCGGACAGGTTTTGGCTTATTTATTACCCGGCAGTACATTAGAAAGTGTACCCGTTAAAGCACGATAGTTCAAAATAAATAAATTTTATTTATTGGTATACATATTTCATTAATTTCGTATACAGGTACTTCAGGATCCGAATAGGTACACCTCGGCATTATTTTAATTATTTTCTATTAATGTTTTAGTTCTTAAGTTCATTAGTTAATTAGTTTTTTAGTTATTTTACATTTTTGCCTGAGTTATAACAATTTTGGGCGATTTTAAGACATATTGGTTCAGACTGAAAATATTATCACAGAGATTTTATCTTTACACTATTCGAAAGATAAAAAATATTCTCTTTCAAAGAAACTTTGAACGGAATCTATACCGTTAATATATGAATTTTAGTAAATTAAAAAAAAAATGGTTTTCTTGCGTTTAATACTTCCTCGAATTTTATATTACGATATAAAGAAATTGACGCGATATCCAACGTGTATTATTCAACAGAATTTGCTTTAAATATCACATACTGCTCCTAAACAAAAAATAATTTTGTGAACCCATCCGTTCATTAATTGTGAATTTTTAAATGATTAAACTGTTAATTTTTTCAGCGATCAGTTCCCGTTCCATCCTTTCTATTTCTTCCGGTATCAGGTCCATAGAGTCATGCGCATAATGGATAGGCTCTTGGCATTTGGGAGGAAATTTCCAGAGGTCTTCTAGAGGTTCTGAATATTTTGTTTATTTATTTTTTAATTTGCGGATAGCGTATTATTACTATTATTATTATTTTTTTTATCAGTTTTTTATTTTCTTTTATCAGAATCTTTGTCGTAACTAAATGTTTAGTTCTAAACGTTAATTTATTGCTCAGCAATTCATTTTGAGAAGTTGTTTTATTAAACAACTTCTCTTATTTATTTAACAAAGATATTTTTCTAATACACACATGCAGATAATGAATGACACCTTGTGTATTTCACAGATGATGGCGTACTTAACTTTCAATGGAACAGGTCAACTTATATAAAGATAGATTGTTTACCTATCACTGGCTAACTGTGCATTAATCTCGTAAGATATCTTTCTTAATGTTGTTTAATTAACTAAAAAATATATTCGGAGTAATTCGCTGACACTCATGGTGATTAATGATGGAATGTAAGATCGACGACAGGTTATGAAAAATGAGACATACAGTGCAGAATGATCTATCTATCTTTCCTTTTCTTCCTTCTAAACTTAAAATAAGTTGGAAGGTTATATACCTTGCAAAGCACAAAAGAGGTTAAAAATTTATGAAAAAAAAAGTGCTTTCGAAATATATTTAAAAGTATTTGAGTAGAAATTTCAGAAAAGAATACATTCTATATGAAAATGGCGCGAAAAGAAAAATCGTCTGGTTTGAGTATTTATGAAGTTATCTAAAACCCATGGCAATTATTTTCTCGGTTTTTTAACACTTTACAATAAAGTTGAAAAGTATTTATGACTTTGTTCATTCATTCATTCTGTCTGTCTGTCTGACCGTTAGCACGATAACTGCTGTAAAAATGACTTTAACAAAATGAAATTTAGTATGCTGTTCAGACGCTCTGTGGGAACTATGGGAATATAAATGAATAATATCACCCAATTAGTTTTGGATTGAACCCAGGTTGAAAAAATGAAATACATTGAACCCTATGGGACCTAATTTTTCAAACATTTTTTAAGCGGATTTAAAATTCACAAATTGCTTCGAAAGTTTTAGGAAATATTCAAATTATCCCATGAAATATATAAAAAAAATTCAGCAAAATATATTCAGTAGTTTTTTAAATAAAAATTTAAATAATAATTACACCTTTTATATGAAGCGATCACGTGACCCACTTCAAAATGATATATGGCATCCAACTTGTTTCAAAATCGTGATTTTTAAAGTCTTTTTAATTCATATTGAGTGTTGTATCCGTTCTAAAACCGCTTCATTTTTGCTTAAATTCTGTGCACATACTGGGACAACGCAATTACAATATATTTGAGTTTAAATGATCATCCAAATTTGATTATTTCTACAACGAAGCTTGGTTTTTATTTATGGAAAATGTAAACAGCAAAATATGTAGAATGAGTTGTATAAGAATTGCTGCATTTCTTTAACGCAAAATTATTTAGCTCATGGAGTCTGCAATATAGCTGATATGAATGAAATATTAATTGACTTTACAGAGAGAAGGACGATTTTTTGGATGAAGTTTTAAGCATAGAGTTTAATTACTTGTACCTCCATGGTCTTAAGTTTTTAAATAAAATAAACTATTATGGAGTACTGTGATGAATGAAATGAATGGGAAAATGTTTATGAATGAAATGCTGCTTTTATAGAGAGATCCAGGTGTGTTATATTTCGATGACGTCATTTAATAAATTTCTGTTGTTTTCGATGAAGTTTTCAAATATAATAAAATATTATAGTATTATGATAATTTTAAAATATTACCGAGGAATGTATTGCATTTTAGAGATGTTTAAATAAAATTACATTGAAGTTGGAAAGTGTTTCATAATCAATGCTTTATGCATGATTGATCTTTCTTGTTATATATAAATGTAATCTGGATTTAAATTAAACATTTGTTTCTAATATAAGTCATGCTCTGGCTATTTGTATAACTTATTTTTGAATTTCTATGAAAATGGACATAACATTTTTGAGACTTTTTATAAAATTTCTTATTAGCGCAACTTATTACTAAAAATTTAATATTTAAGGAAACAAAAAAAGAACCTGAAAATATTTTACTTGAAATTGCAACCTAACATTTAGAGTTACAATTTTAAGATTCAGAAAAGTCATTAGAAACTAAACATCTCCTCAAATTAGTGTTGTTAGAAATATTGTGATATGTTGATAAAAATTGTAGGCAAAAAGGGAAATAGCTTACAAACGGACGGGAAGTTTTAGTTTAAAACCTAAGACGAAATTCGGAATTTTGAGAAATTTTCCACGTTTTTAAAATACAATGCATTGAAATATTATTACACAGAAATATTAAGTTAGCAAATATTAAAAAAAATACTTTACTGATCTTCTTAAAGTTTTATAGGGTTTTTCCTAAGCAATAATATAATGCGATAAACATAAAATAGCTAATACTGAATCTGTAATGTCACGGATAATTCTGATCAAATAACTGAATTTTGAAGGTATAAAAGTTTTCTTGCAAAAATTTACTATGATGTTGGGCCGGTCTGTGGGACATACGGGAATGAAAATAAATAATATCATCCAATTAGTTTCAGATTTAACACTGGCTGAAAAAATGAAATACATTGAACTTCATGAGACTTAATTTTTCAAACATTTTTAAGCGAAGTTAAAATTAACAAATTGCTTCGGAAATTTTAGGAAATATTCAAATTATTACATAAAATGTATAATAAAATTTTCAGCAAAATATGTTGGGTAGTCTTTTAAAGAAAAATTAAAATTATAATTACACCCATGTTATATAAAAGTATCACATAACTCATTGCAAAATAAAATACGGCATTTATTTTTTTCCGCTGTGTAAAGATCGTGATGTTTAAAGATGGTTTAAATTTATATTTAGTGTTGCATTCGTCATAAAATCGCTTTGCTTTTTGCGTATTATCTTTGTATCTAAATTCTGTGTCAACTCAATTACAATATTTTTGATTTTAAATGATCATTAAAAGTTGCTCATTTCTACAACACAGCCAAATTTTAATGTATGCAGAATGTAAATAAATCAAGCGATTGTAATGTGAGTTGTATAAGAATTGCTGAATTTTTTTCACTTGAAATTAATTAACTCTGCAGAGCTAATTAATTAAGTATCTTTGACCATATCCAGACTTCATGGAGTCTGGAATATAAGTGATATGAACGAAATATTCATTGATTTTACATATAGATGCCGACGATTTATATTTCGATGACTTTATTTGAATAAAGTTCACTTTGTGTAACTAGCATTGGATTTTTTGATAAAGTTTTAAGTTTTCAAGTATAATAAATTACTGTAGTACTGTGATAATTTAAAAAATATCAGCGCTGAATGCATGGCATGTTAGAGATGTTAAAATAAAATTTCATATCAGTTGGAACGTGTTTCTCAATCAATGCTTTAACCATGATTGATCTTTCTGGTTTATTTGTGACTCAACATTTAATTCTAATAAACTGTTTTATTTATTAAAAAAATATTTTTCATTTATTTTGTGTGGGTGTCGGTAAAATTCCAACTTATTTATATATTAATACATTTTACTTGCAATGGAATCGATCACATTATACAAAGATAGATTATTAACTAAGATAGATTATCACTCAATGGTCTTGGATTAATAATATGCAGGACATCTCAATTCCAATTATCTAAAAAGAAATAGAATCAGAGTAATTCACTGACACTCATAGTGATAAATAAGGGCGATATTAGATCGACGGCAAGTTATGACAAATGAGCCACACACAGCATGGAGAGTGATCTATCTTTCTTTTTTTTTTCTCCTCGTTCTTCGTTCTAATGCTAAAATAAGTTAGAAGGTTATACTATATTGCATTAAAGTGCATAGTAAGTATAAAATGTGATGAAGTTTTGAAGAAAAATTTTGAAATATATTTTTAAAAGAACATTCAGTTGAATTTTGAAAATGAATTATTACATTCTGTTTTAAAAGATGCGGGAAGCAAAATTGCTTGTCTTGAATATCTAGAATGAAGTTATCTTGTACGTAAAATCATGATAATTTTGTCTCAGTTTTTATGTGTAATTTTAGTATAATTTCGAATTCATTTGTGATGCTGAATATAAGAATTGTGGGATTGTGAGTTGTTTTGAACATTTAAATAATATATTTCAATCTTTCCACATAAATAAGCATTATAATTATCAGATTCTATAAAGTTATCAAAATTTTACTAACGTATAGAAATAAAAATATTTTACTTAAAATTGTAATATGGTATTCTATTAGCAAAAATTCTAAAAGTTCTCCTCGTTTATGCGTTTCTTGAAAAATATGCGTCAGAGCTCAGAAATTAGCCCACAGAAAAGGGACATATTCTGTGAAAGGGAAATTTTGACAAAAAGCGTAGAAAGAAGGGAAAATGTGTGGAATTCTAGGAAATTTAAAATTTTATTGATTTATTTATTATTAATTATATATTATGATAGGTGCGAAAATATTTTTACGGTTTGGAGAGTAATGAAAGGAACCAGAATTTCAATGATGTTTCTCATAAATTTTTCACTTTGGTATTCCAAAGCGAAATAGCGTTCTGTAAACGCTAAATAACCGTTATTGGAGTAGAATTATTAGCAATACTTCTATTCACATAAATTAATTACGCGGGGATAAAAAGTTTCATGCATAAGGAAAATTTATCTATATATTTTACTTTTCCCTTTTCAGACTATTAATTTTCTGATCTAAATTTTCTCTTTCAGAGAAAATTTTCTCTCGCTATAGCACTGACTCAAAAATTCCAATAATTAAATAAACACAAATGTAACTCATTATTAAATTTTAAGAAATTTCTCTTTTTGTTTATTAAAAGCAGCATTTTCCCAATAATTTATCTGGCCCTTCATGAATTACAACTGATCTATATACATTGGCATGCTTTATGTGCATTAGAATGGATATATCTGGGATATCTTTCTGAATACCATTTAATTAAATAAAAAGAAATAGATTCAGAGTAATTGACTGACACTCCTGGCGATAAATGAGGCGATATAAGATTGGCGACAAGTTATGACAAATGAGAAACAGCATGGAAAATGATCTATCTACCATTTTCCTTCTTCTTTTTCGTACTAATGGTAAAATAAATTGGAAGATTATGAATTTCATCAAAGTACATAGTAAATTAAAAAATTTACGAAGTTTTGAGAAAATTTTTTGAAATATAGTTTTGAAAGAATTATATTTCAAAAATTATATTATTAATATTAATATTATTCAGTTAGATTTCGATAATGAATTACATTCTGTTTAAAAATGGCACCTGTAAAAAGTCGTCTGTCTCGAATATTTATAATGAAATTGTCTATAAAATTATGAGCATTTTTTTCAGTTTTTATATGTAGTTTAAGTATAACTTCGAATCTATTTAAAATTTATGTCGAATATAAGCATTGCATGATTGTGAGATCTTTTGAATATTTGAATAACTTAATTCAGCCTTTTAGAACAAGAAATTTATGAAGGAGGCTTCGTAGGGTGGCAAATGTGTGTACACTTTGCCACCCTATGAAGGACAGACACCCTACAAACGTGCGTACATTTTTTTCTCTTTTCCACATTTATTTCATACAGTTGTGAGGTCTAAATAACCTTTCAATTATTATTTACCTCAGTTTTCATAATACAGAAGGTTGTTTGCACATTATGGAAACGATTTTGATAATTAATATTTATGCATAAAGGGCGTATTTCTTGCGGCGATTTGCTTCTATTTGATAGTCTTGATTCTTGACTATAGCTCTAGCTCGAATTTTCCATGAAAGTAAACTTTTTCTTAGCACCGTCATGTCAATTTTATCCCACTCTTCTTGGGTCGTTTTTCAAAGTCCGTTCAGTGTTCTTGGATGCCGTTTTCCTAAGGCTCGTTTTAACAAACCGAAAGCGCTAAAGTCCGTAGGAGAAGCGTCAAGTGATTTTACAGGTATTTCAGTAAATGGAATACATTTTATTCCTGTCTCTGATTCTTTCTCTGCTAAATATGCAGCAATTGACTTAGACGTGTGACTAGAGGCTTTGTCCACATGAAGCTCAACTTTATTGATGTCCTTTCCATATAAGGCTGGAATTTCTTCTTCAAAAATTGGTTCTAAAATATTCTGCTGATAGTAGAGTGACTTAATTTTAGCTTTACTTGAGACTTTTTTGAGTTTTAATTTACCGTTGTAACAAAATCCTGCAACTATCATGAATCCCTTTGGGAACTTTTCTGTACATTGACGAAGTCATTTCGTACGGTCATTTTCATCAGTTGAGCAATAGAAAATTGCTCTTTTTTTATTACAGTCACTTAAATACACCCATGCCTCATCGAACGTTACCACAAATTCCCATTTATCAGCAGCTAGGTGTTTTTCATATAATTTTCTACAATTTGTTTTTCTTTCCTCAATATGCTTTGGCAAAAGCAGATGAACTTTAGATTGAAACATCTTTTTTAAATTCAAATCTTTATGAATGGTTTTGTTTACAGTGCCAGAAGACATTCCCAGTTTCGATACAATGCATCTTTGAGTAGGTGGATTTTCTTTTAGGATCAGAGACTTCACTTTCTTGATATTTACCCGCGTTCGAACAGTCTTAGGATGCGATTTTGCGGCTATTTTTTCATTTTTACTTTCAGCTAGACGCTTTTTTTCTTTCAAATTTAATATATTGAAAATACCTTTCCTTGAAATGCAATAACTTCGATTTTTACACAGCTTTGCAATTTGTTGATACGGATATTTTCCCCCGGAAAGCGCATTTACGTAACCTTCGAGCCATCTATCAATTTCAGGAGCCATTTTCAAAATAATTCTTTTATTCTATATTCCAATCAAAATAAAACAGTAGCAGACGATTATATTGAAAATGCCAAATCTTTATCTCAAAATGCTAACGAGAAACATAAATACAAAATCGTTTCCATAAAGTGCGAACGACCTTCTGTAATTTATGTTATTTATTCTAACGATCCTAATTGGTTCGGTTATTAGACGAATCACCGGCCTGATCAGCATTATCTGCGATTCTATGGTAAAAGTAGGATAAGTTTCGGAACGGAAGAGTTCAATTCTCTTTTTGCTTGAGAGTGAGTTCTTGTCTTGAGGTTCTTGCCTTGAAGTGGGTGCTTGTCGTGAGTTGTTGTACGTGGTTTGAGTGATTACTGGAAAGGCAACTCAGTGAATACAACGATGACTAGGGAAGGTCTAGCATTTGGGGTTTTGGTTGCAATCCTGGGCGAGATAAAAGACGGTCAATGGTAAGCATAAAAGTTTTAGGAATATAATCTAAGAGTGTTCATCAGGCTAGTAATTGTAGTACCTTGTGTAGCGTGTAAATTATTCCGGGCATATGCAATAGTAACCATTGTCTGAGTCATCAGTTGCTTTAAACAGTCAGCGGCTGTTAATTTTGTGAAGTGCACAATAAATATTGGTTTAATTCCACTCATTGCATTCCTGTGTTATTGCCCTTGGATCGAAAGGTCGACAAATCAAAAGTTTGAGTTAAGTTACATTTGACATATCGAAGATCCATCCTCGAGAAAGACCTCAAATGAGGATAAAGAGATATCAGAGCTTTACATAGTCATATAAATTTTTGGGAAAATGGGAAGTGTCATCTTCAAAAGCGGAAATAGAAATACTTAGTGAACCCCTCTCTGTTTTTGGAATTCGATGCTGAACCCACATCGGTCACTATCTAAGCTATATAGCCAAATCTTGGGAAATATATAATTCAAAGATAAATTTTGAAAAGTGGAAAAAATCCGGAAGTAGAAATTTTGAATTAGCACCCGCCCTTTTCCATTATTTCATCATGTTTAATTCATATCAGTCATCACATAAGCTCTATCTATAGCCAATCGGGTACTTTTCAAGAATTTTTTTTGACCCAGAAGTGGAAAAGAACTGGAAAAAAAATCCTTCGTAAACCCCCAGCCTCCTCCAGATTTTGATACTGAATCCATATTAGCCATCATTTGAGCTATATCTATAACAGATAACGAAAAATAGATTTTTCAAGGAACATCAGAACTGGAAGTGAAATTTTTATCGACCAATTATCAGGGTATATATTTATCGAAACTTATAACTAACGTATAAGAATGAAAATATTTTATTTAAAATTGTAATGCTATATTTTACTATAAAAAAAATTCTGAAAATTCTCCACGTTTTAGCGTTTCAAGGAGAGTATGCATCAGATCTCAGGAATTAGCTTACAGAAAAGGGATATATTCTATAAAAGGGGCATTTTCGTTAAAACCGGGAAAAAAGGAAGAAATGTATGCAATTCTGGATATTTTTTAATTTTATTGATACATTATATTAATTGTATATCATGATATATACAAAAGTATTTTACGTTTGCGAATATTCAAATCGGAATTCCACTGATGTTTATAAATGACTGTGCTCTGTTCATAAATAATATTGTTTAACTTTGCTCTTCCTAAGCAAAATATCTTTCTATAAACTCAAAATAACCGTTATTGGAGCCGAATTATTCTCGATATTTTTGCTCACAGAAATTAATTACGTAGGAATAAAAATCTGTTTGCACAGGGAAAATTTATATCATATTTTTTATTTTCCCCCTTTTTTACTCTATTAATTTTCTGATCCAAAATTTCCGTTTCCGTGGAAATTTTCTCCCGATATGGCATTGACTCGAATTCTAATAATTAAATGAACACAGAAAATAAATATTTTTGATTTGTAGCTTTTGATTTATTTCTTAGAAATTTTGTGTTTTATTTATCAAAAGAAGCATTTCTCCAATAATGTACCTGGGCATTCATGGATTGCAATTGGCAACTTTACTTGCAGGAGAATCTATCAAATGATATAACCTATCACTTAGAAGGCAGTACAGGATATCTTTCTTAATGTCTTTTAATTAACTGAAAGAACGAGATTCATAGTATTTCACTGACGCTCATCGTGATAAATGAGGGAATATACGATCGATGACAAGTTATGACAAATGATCTAAAACATGGAAAATGATTTATCTTCCTTATTTTCTTCGTTCTGATGGTAAGATAAGTTGGAAGGTACAAGCGGTATCCAAGTTCATAGTGAGTTAATGACAAGTGACGAATTTTCAAGGTGAGTGACGAATTTGAAGTCAGTGAGTGACGAATTTTCAAGGAAAAATTTTGAAATATAATTCTGAAAGAATATTCAGCTGAATTTTGAAAATCAATTGAATTCTGAATGAAATTGGCCCAAGAAGAGGAATCTTTAGAAAGAAGAAAATTCTTCAATATAAATAAAATTGAAAATCTATTTGTTTGTCTGTCATCATCCCTTGAGAACGGATGTACCGAATTTCATGAAATTTTAATGCGTAGTCTTGATAGAGTCCGCCTTAAAATTTTGGTATCCTTTAACTTGTCTGTCTGTATGTCTTTTTTAGTGTCTTTTTTTTACTTTGAGCGTGACCTAATCGACATATGAGCCGTCAAGCAAACGGGACCCAATCGTTATTTGAGACTTTAAATTTACGTAACGTAGTTGTTTTTTGAGCCTCTCTACAATAAATGCAATGGAAAAGCTGATAATGGGATTCGATCATTGTTTATACCTCTATCTCTAAAATTATGGAAGCTTTATAAATTAATGAGATAAAAAAATTGAAATTCTAATCTCAAGGACTATAAACGAAAGATTGATTTTTCTGCCCCTAATAAGAAGATCAGAAACGTAATCTATAAAAAAGATATTGTTCAATTATAAAATTGTTACCGTTTATATAAATAAAATTGTAATTTGTGCTCTGTCTGTCTGTTTATTATCTCAGCAAAGTAGAACCGACTTTTTGTGTGAGAATTATGAAAAATTTCGACACAGAATTATAAAAAAGGTAAGACTCTAAATATTAAATGATAACCATATAATGTGAATAAGTTTCTTTACAATTTATATACATTTCGTACAAAGATTGGTTATACAGATAGTGAATAAATATGGTGAAGTTGTGCATAAAATCTTGAAAATTATTCTCTCTGTTTTTATATGCAATTTAACTATGATCTGGAATCTATTTAAAAGTTTATTTTGAATTAAAGGGCGGGTCATTGAATTATGTTTTGAATATTTGTATAACATATATAGGGTCTTTCAGAAAGGACTCCCTAACTTTGAAATGACATAACTGCGAAACAGTGATAGACAGAAAGATGAAACAAGTGGTATGTTGGATAGACAGGTCTGGAATTTTAAATACACCGGTTTGCAAAACTAGTTACAAGATTGGCTAACAGAAAGCGCTGCAAGCACAGTGAGCTTTAAATAACTTATAAATGCCTAGAAGTACAGAACGCTCAGTCTCCATACTCCCCGGATCTCAATCCATGCGACTTCTTTCTTTGGGGCCATTTGAAGGACACTTTTTGCAGTAAGAATCCTCAAACGTTAGTTCATCTGTGAGGCATGTGCATCCATTTCAGTAGAGGCATTGCAGAAGGTGGCTTCAAACTTCGCCCATCGCTTGCGTCATGTTACTGCTATACACAGTGGCCATATCAAATCCATGGTAATGTGATTTGATCCCTGTTTACGAAAAACAATCTCACCCACTATTTAAAGGACATTGCACTGAAAGTGCAGCACCCTCTGTTAGCCAATCTTGTAAATTTTGCAGACCTGTGTATTTAAAATTCCAGACCTGTCTATCCAACATACCACTTGTTTCATCTTTCTGTCTATCACTGTTTCGCAGTTATCTAATTTCCAAGTTAGGGAGTCCTTTCTGAAAGACCCTATACTAACTATGTAATACACATCTTAATCACACCAATATACATCTGAATCACTTTTCTACGTAAATACACATCTTAATTACACTGAACTATATTGGAATTTGCCACGATTCAAAGCATAGCGCATTTTACATTTTAGGATGAGCTAAATGCGAAAATGAATGCATTTTTTTCGTATCATCTAACGCTTTTGTGATAGGCTGGGTGCCATTCCTTGAGAAACGGCGACTTTCTGGCATGCACGTGCAGTTGAAACCCTGGGTATTCGGCTAATGGTCAAATCCATTTTTCTTATTCTATTACCAATTTAATTTTCACCTGTTTTGATGGCCAGAACAAAAAGCAGTTAGTTTGCGTTCGTCATGGAACTTGATCGGAGCATTTTACTACTACTATTACTACTACCACTACTATTACTACTACTACCACCACCACCACTACCACTACTACTACTACTACTACTACTACTACTACTACTACTGCTACTACTAATACGGAGTTACAATGTCCCGTCAGTGACAATGTGCCACGAATCTCTTTTGTTATGTTCTTAATGAATGTACAACGACAATCAATAGTAACGTAATTTCGTGACTAAGAAGACATATGAGTGTTATTTTGATTGCCTACTTAGTGATCATGATAAGAGTTGGGTGCCTCACGTATGTTGCAGCAAATGTTCGCAATATTTAAAATATTAGTTAAGCGGTACTCTCCCTTTAATGCCATTTACTATCCAAATGATTTGGAGAGAAACAGAGAACAATGTTTCTGACTTTTAACTTACTTGTCTTACTTGGTTATCTCACTTAAATGAAAACAAACACACCATATATTATAATTTTCAATACTTCCTTGAAGAAAGAAGATGCAAGTTATTTTCAGAAGCAACACTTTTATTTATTTTGACACCATATATTACCCGAATTTGCCTTCAGCCATTAGACCTGTCAAATACAACAATTCTCTACTAATTCCAAAACCGCAGGAAAAAGGAAGGCTGGGTGACGAATCATTAAACTCCTCCTTTGAAGCTAGACTACCCAATTATACTGGTCAAGAATACCAGACTGAATTGGAACAACCTCATTTAATTTCCCAGTACGAGCTGCACGGCCTTGTGAGAGACTTGCACTTCACATTAAACCAAGTTGAACTGTTATAGGTCCTTATCTCGGTTACCAGGTTGGTACTTTCTTCTGCCTGGCATTAAAGTCACAATCTATAGGATGTCGTATAGGATGTGTATAGAATCTTGAATGTCGTTTCTTTTCTCCAAGAGTGGTGATCTTGTTTATTGAAATGGACTGTTTGTCGAGTAAAGAAAGCACCATAGTTCTGAAAAATGGCGTCTCTTCCCCGATTCTTCTAAATTAAGTTTAAATGCTACTACACAATAAAAACACTTTACCGTCAGTACTACTGTCCTATATGCTGCGCACATGAAAGAAACTCACCAAAGTAATGATCATTTTCATAAATTTATTAAATTGCTCCGAACACGAGTAGCAAATTTGCGTGGACCTCAAAATATTTGACATCTAACAGGAATGTAACCAGAGTATACCAAATTATGTTGTGTGATAGTTGGATTAGGAAATATCATTTTGTGATCAACGCGTGATCTTTCGGAGAAAGTTTTGGGGAAAGATTGTAACACACCTATAGCTTGTTGCTTCCGACAATATTTTATTACCCCCACTCCAAATCAAGTTGAGCTTGATGAAACATTTTGCAAACGGTGTGGATTTAAGAGGGTCTCAGGATTTCATTGCTTGAAGAAAAAATTCCTTAGAGTAACCGACGCGAAATTAAAAGGAAGTATTTTCATTGGACCACAAATCCAGACTATGGATGACTCTGTGTTCATGGCTAAACTTACTGAAATTGAAAAAGCAGCGTGATTTGCGTTCGAATCAATTTGCGAAAACTTTTTGGGAAATGTTATAGCGGGAAACTAGTGTAAGCTATAATAAAAGCATAAAAGGGTGCAATATGTCTCTTGAAATCAGCGACTTTTTCCACTCGCACCGACTTATTTCCGCCGAACCTGGGTGGTTGAGTGACTAGCATATAGAAAGATTCCACCACGATATATCTAAAATAGAAAGACGACATAAGGGAACGTGGTCACCGTATATGCTTTCTAACTGTTTATGATTTCTTATGACAGTCGTTTCGGTGTCTTCAGTTACAAGTGACAGTTCTCCAAGAAAACGTTTAAGAAATGGGAATAAAACACTTGATTTGTTTATATTTTGTCCGTGTTTGTAGTATTTTTTTTATTTCGAAATGTTAACTGATCTCATTTTTAGATTCAGAATGTCTTTATTAGCTGGTGCAACCAATTCTGAACCCTTACAAAGGTGACGTTTTGTTTAAAAAAACAGCAGTAAAACTTATTTTTTAGATTTTCAAATTTTATCCTAAAATTTTTAACTTGAATTTCTCCAAAATTGGTAGGGGATAGAGCATTTTGGATTTCAGATCCTGAATCAGGGTATACTAATTAGTCAAAACCACCTACTCTTGCTTCATGGCAACAAAAAAAGTTCAAATTTATTGTTCCGTGTTATTAGCCTCGATAAAACTATCAAATTTATTTGTGTATGTGAGTTATATAATCTGGAATCCATTTAAAACTTTATTGTGATTACAAGAGGGATGTTAGTGAATTATGTTTTGAATATCTGTATGACATATTTGACGTTTCCTATTTAAATAAACATTTTAATTATTAGACTCTATAAAACTATCAAAACTTATTTTTATATATAATTTATCCGGAAATTCATTCTTTAATTTCATTCTGATTGTAAGAGGTGCATGTTAGTGAATTATGTTTCGGATATTTGTACAGCATATTTGAAGTTTTCTATCCAAATACACCTCATACTTAGACTGTATAAAACTATCAAAACTTATATTAGCTTAAAAGAATGATAGTGTTTTACTTAAAATCGTAATCTTACATAGGCAAAAAATCTGATAACTCTCTGCGAAGTATTGTTAGAAAAATGTGTTAGATTGCGATCAAAATCCCATGGAAAGAAGACATATCCCATGATAAGGAAATTTTGGCCAAAAACGTAAGGAAAAGGGGAAAATGTGGAGTTTTTATTTTTGTTGATATATTATCTATCATTTATATTGATTTACAATGTATTTGTTTGCATTAGTAAATGTTCAAAACGGAATTTGACTTATCTTCATAAATGTTTCACATTGCGGTTCCTAAACAAAATCTTGTTCTGTAAATGTAAAATAACCATTGTTGGACACATATTTTACATTTAAGACATTTATACATTACATTTCTGTTCATAGCTAATAGTTACGTAGGAATAAAATGTTTCTTGAACAGGAAAAGTGTATCTCACTTTATTTATTTCCCCCCTTTTATTACGCTATTAATTTTATAACCGAAATTTTGCCATTCTGGGAAAAATGTATCTTGATATGACAATGACTTGAATTTCAATAATTCAACAGAGGCAAAAATCATCTTTTTAGTTTGTAACATCCCAATTTGTTTCCTATAAATTCCTATTTCATCTATTAAAAGCAACATTTCTTCAATAACTTATTTTGACATCTATGGATTACAGCTTATTTATACACTAACATACACTATTTGGGAGAGAATCTATCAAAATATTATACAGATTCCGGGGTATTTATTAATTATACGTAGAATATATTTCTTAATGTATTTTAATTAACTAAGAAAAGAGATTCAAAAGAATTCGCAGACATTCATCGTGATAAATGAGGGAATATAAATAAGATCGACGACAAGTTATGACAAATGGTTCACAACATGGAAAATGATCTATCTTCCCTTTTTTCTTCTTTTCCTTTTTCTTCGTTCTATTGGTAAGATAAGTTAGAAGATTATAAACTGCATTAAAGGTGCACATTAAGTTAAAAATTTTTAGAAGTGCATTTACAGTAGAGATTTTGAAATATCTTTCAGAAAGATTTTTTTTTTCAGAACATATTTTGAAATATATTTTCGAAAAATGGTCTGGAACAGATTTTGAAATTCATTTCTTAAAAACAGTTTAGAAGAACTTTTAGAAATAAATTACATTTTGTATCAAAATAGTGAAGGGTGGTAGTGAAGGGTGGAATCTTATGTTAGGAATCTTATGATGTTAGGTATATTAATGATGTTAGGGAGTTTTCAATCAAATCAGAAAATTCAATTTGACCAATATTTATACCAAATTTTATATTAATCCGTTACTCAGTTTCGTAAAATTTTTTTTAACCGATTTTGAAAAAAAAAAACACACACACACACACAGACTGACAGACTAGCCAACGGCCCTACCGTGCTGAAAACACCGGTTCTCGTTAGATCACCGAAGTCAAGCAGCATCGGGCGCGGTTAGTACTTGGGTGGGTGACCATCCTGGGAACACAGCGTGCTGTTGGCACATTTCGGGCACGATAGCCCGGTGGTTTGCGTGCTGGATTTGCACGCTGCCACAACTGCCGTCGTGTTCATGGAGTGCGATCACGTTAAGCACGTTGGTGGTAGGGGAAGGATGGTACGGTCCCTGTGGATGCCTCCCCCACTGGGTTCCGGTCTAAATTGGGTGGCACTTTCCGGCCGTTTTAACGGTTACCTTACACCTTTCTGGTAGGTCGGACGGTCTGGGTCTCAACAACAACAGACTCACAGACTGACTGTTATCAAGTGTTTCAAATAATCGAAATCTCTGAAAAATTATAGATTTTCACTTTAGTTTTGATAAAAGTTCATATGTATAGAACCCACCTATAAGCGTCAATTGCAGATAACAGAACTCATGGAAAACGATCTTAATAAGAATGAAATTAGACAGTTGGTAAATTGAAATGAAAATTACCGTTACATAATAACTGGCAATTTTCGTTGTTTTACTATACATATGTATTTATAACCATTTAAACTTTTATGATACTTTACATGTACATTGTTTCGATGCATTCTCAGGAGTCGTAGATGTATTCTTTGGATGCAAAGATAATTCCGAATTTCTGGATAACTAACACTTTATTAAAAGAACCCCTAACAGTAAATACGAACAACAACAGCAACAAATAACTTTCTGGCTATCTTATAAGGTCGCAAAAACTGTGAAGGTACACAAATCAACAATTAAAAGGTCAAATCATTTACAAAATAGAAGACAACATTCTAAAGAACGTAATTACAATTTACTCATACTTTGTCAACAACTTCAATTATGACGACTACTCGCTTATATATATCCTCTGTAAAATGTTTTGAAAAAAGCACGTAATTCGGCGAACTAATCTACATAAATCAAGACTTTTTCAGAATTCGCCAAAAGTCGCCACGTTAGTGCGATTTCGCCAAACTAGTCACTAAAGAACAAATAATAACAATGGTTGCTTTAAAATGTCGATTTTCATCGGGGATAGGCACAAATATGTCGTGTGAAGATATTTAAAGTAATCGTAACAATATACACTTCGGTCTGTGTGGAAAATTTAAGAAATATTTTTTTAGTGTTATATAAGAATAGTTGGCATGACATTATGATAAACAAATGCAACCCTTTAAAATATCAATGGACTATACTAAAGAACAAAAAATGTTCTATCGATGCAGAAAGAAAGGAAAAGTAAAGAAGGGGGGGGGGGTAAAGTGGAAAGACATGAATTATGGAACGAATGATACTAAGACAAATGGTTGCTTCTCATTTTTTCTCAAAGTTAAGATAAAAAAATAGGTGTGGATGAGATGTATCTGCTTTTGAGTAGAATTTTTATCCAGAATAAATTTCGGAAGATTTTTTTTTTTTATTCTTTCGCATTTTTCGCAATGCGTTTTCGTATATCTAGATAAAAAAACTGAAGTGAAAATTCCATGGAGTAGAGGGTGAAAGGTTGGTTTTTGAAGTCTTTTCTTCGATGAATAATAATTTACCAGAAACGAAAGATATTACTTTAAAGAGGATAGGATTGGTGCGTAGTTTTCAATAGAGTATAAATCTCATTGATCGAAACTTGTCTCAACCGGAACACGATTGCCCAAATTGTGAATGATATCGTTTTAGATTATTATATCTTACATAAAAAAGAAGATACTTGTGTGTCTGCGTATCTGTCTGTGACGACGTCTGTAGAGGAAAATCGTAGCTCCGGACACCGTCAAAATTTAGTACGAAGTTACTTTAGGTGACGGCAAGGCATGGCACATTGAGATGTTTTTTTTAAATTTAAATTAGTTTAAAAGTATAAACATTTAATGCTGAAAATATGTCAACATTTCGATTTTCAAAATTACACTTATTCCAACAGACTGTTTTTGTATGCAAACGACAACATGTGGCAATGGTTTCTGGTAGGTCGGACGGTCTGGGTCTCAACAACAACAACATGTGGCAATGGGACCATAGCCTATTACTCTTTCTGGTTTTCGGGTTTGTTGGTTCTCTTGCACTGACGAAAGGGATCCAGCGTATCTTCCAATTTGTTGTAAGATGCGTTACTGTTTTATTTGTACTTAGTTACGTTACTCTAGTCGTCCTTTGATATTATTGTAGAAATATGCACGGATAAGCAACCAACATATAACTATCGGAGTTTGTGTTGTTGTAGAACTCCAGTTTCTTTTTAAATATTTAAATTGTATTCTCAAAGCTCTCTAAAAATGAAGCAACTCACGGGTTCTAATTAATCTATATTTTTTTACACCTGGGGTACAGCCTCTGGTGAATTACAACTCTAGTGCATTTCACCATATTTTTGAATAGTTTGTAAAGAACCGTGCCGCCCTAATTGGGAATTTAACCCCGGATCTTCGTACTGGCTAGCCGACGCTCTACCGTTGAGCTACTGGAATTGAATTACGAGATCTTTTGGGTGAAGCGAACTCTGCATTCTCCTCCCGCTAATGGCAGATTGACGTGCAACTTCTGCACAAGCTCTTAGGCGTACTCGTGTGCATGGGCTCTTCAACGTAACTTAAACAACACAAGCCCATTTACTCCGCATAAGGCATGTTAGATGTATCTATAGAGCCGACCCATAACAAGAAAATGAGTGATCGAAATAAGAATTCGTGGCATGTCGGGAAATGTATTTTGTTGTCATCTGTATTCTTCAAGTTAGAGTTATGGTAGTTTCGCATTTTTATTTTGCGAAATTGTTACGCATTTCTGCAGACTGGACGAATATCTGAGATGATTTCAGTAAATATTAGCCCACGTGCGTCCGTATTTGAATCTAATTATATATATATATATATATATATATATATATATATATATATATATATACATTTATATATATATATATTTATATACATATATATATATATATATATATACACGTTTATATATATATATATATATACGTTTATATATATATATATATATATACATATATATACATTTATATATATATATATATGTATATATATATATATATATATATATATATATATATATATATATATATATATATATATATATATATATATATATAAATATATATATATATATATATATATATATATATAGATATATATATATATATATTGTTATTTAATGCTTCTTTGTAATTTGTAAGCAATTTTTAATTTAGTGTATTATGAGTTACAACATTTCTATACTGTCATTGGATTTTCATTTTATATTTTATTATATATATATATATATACCACTTGATGAAATTAGGTATATACGCTACAGGAAATTTACTCAAAGAAAAAGTGTTGTTAAACTCATAAAATTCCTCATTAAAATACCAACTGGTGGTTTGATTTAAAAGATAAAGGTATACCTAAAACAAGAAGTGAGTATATAAATTTGGTTATATTATTTTATTTGAAAAACATGACAGCTATCGATTTTGATGAAGATAGGACCAGCAAATGTCGTTCATTTTAACTTTTTCTGTTATATGTTCTAACAAGAAAGATCAATCATGCATAAGCATTGATTACGAAACACTTTCCAACTGAAATGCAATTTCATTTAAAAATTTCTAAAATGTGATACATTCAGTGGTGATATCTTTTACAGTATCACAGTGCTACAGTAATTTATTATACTTAAATACTTAAAACTCTATCGAAATATAAATCATCTGATTCTCTATGCAAAATCAATGAATATTTCATTCATGTAACTTTTATTCCAGACTCCAGAGCTAAATAATTTAGTGTGAAAAAAATTCAGCAATTGTTATGTAACTCACTTTATAATCGCTTGAGATATTTACATTCTGCATAAGTTAAAATTAGGCTTCGTTGAAGAAATAATAAAAGTTTAGGGATCATTTAAAATCACAACTATTGTAATTGCATAGGCACGGAAATTAGATACACAGATAATACACAGATACACAGAAAATATATGTGTGTGTGTATGTATTCAAAGTATTGGAATCGTGCCGAAGATCAGAACTCGAATTTTCGAAGGATCTACACGTTTTGGGACTTCTAGAACACGAAAAATCTATTTTTAGGAAGACGTCTGTGTGTGTAAGGGTGTATTTGTGTGTGTTTCTGTGTGTCTGTGAGGATATTACATCCACTCTAATTGAAAAACTAATAGATCGAATTTCATAAAATTTGGTAGGTATGTTTTTTGTGGGAAATCCTGATGTTCATTAGATTATAGTACGATTCGTAATAAAAGAATCGGCCTTCTTTGCGAAATGGCCGGCAGAAATTGCCTTTATCCACTCTAGCTAAAAACTAATGGAACAAATTTAACAAAATTTGGTGTATTATATTTCAATAACCTACAAGTGATTTATACACCAAATTTAACAAAATTTGGTATATAAATCCTTTTTAGGTTATTCTAGTACTATTCGGGAAAAAGGAATGGGATATTTTTGCGAAGACTACGTGTGCTCTATTATATCAATTAAATTCCTATTTTATACGTGATTTTTGACACAGAAAGAATAAGACTAACCCCATTACTCTAGGACTAGCCGTTCTTGAGATATTCTAGTTTTTTCGCGTTTTCGCTACGCCACCTTTGGCAATAACTCCAGCTATCAAATGAGAACCAAGTTTAAGTTTAACGTGCAAATTCAATGTCATTTAAAATACTTATGACTGTTATTTTGTGCAGATAAACTCAAATTATTATTGAATAAATAAAGAGAACGTGAATATAAGTCTGCAGGGAAAGACATATGCTGCCCACATCAGAATTTTTAACAATATTACAACAATGATTTACAGAAGTGAACGGGGATTATTTGCAGGCCATTTCGAAAAAAATGTATGATCTATATTTAAAGATCCACCAAATTTTTGTAAAATAAAATGTTTAACAAATTTAAGCTGTGTACCAAATTTTAACTCTCTAAGACATAGGAAAGTGCATTAAAAATGCCATCAAATAAGTATATCATGAAGAGTTATATTGAATTAAAAAAAATTTGAAAAATTGGTATCTACCAAATTTATTTTAAAATGTGTAGCCTCTCTCATATACAAAATGATTAAACTCTTGGAAAGATATTTATTATATAATATATCTCTTTTTTCTTTGTGGAGGATATCCCAAAAGTCAGAATTTAATTGAATTTGTTTTTTGCCCTATATTAAATAATTTTTAATTAAAAAACTACTTAATATATTTTACTGAAATGTTTTTTATATATTTTATGGGATAATATGAATATTTCCTAAAAATTTGGAAGCAATCTGTGAATTTTAAATTTGCTTAAAAAATGTTTGAAAAATTAGGTCCCATAGGGTTCAATGTATTTCATTTTTTCAACCCGGGTTCAATAAAAAACTAATTGGGTGATATTATTTATTTATATTCCCATAGGTCCCACAGACCGTCTGAACAACATACTAAAATTTCATTTTGATAAAGTCATTTTTACGGCAGTTATCGTGCTAACGGACAGACAGACAGACAGACAGACAGAATGAACAAAGTCATGAACACTTTTCAACTTTGTTGTAAAGTGTTAAAAATGATATGAAAATGGTTGTCAAAATTAAAAAAACAATACATTCATTTTTTGTAATTTTTTATGTGCATATTGAAAGTAATAATGATCATGGGAGTCTGAGAAAGACACAGTAGCAAATTTTCGGTGGACTTACGAATTACGACGCCAGTTTCAAGGCCACGACAACACAGGATGCTAGACTGAATAAAACATATTGCACTCTTTTATGCTTTTATTGAAAGTAAGGTGGTTGTTCAGATTGGCAATTGCACGCGGATCTGACTTCAGAGGGAGGTGATCAAATGGTTCACTCTGATAAGAAGAAGTGGGCAGCCTTGTCTCGGTAGCGCAATGGTTAGGGCATCGTCTGGCCAGTTCGAAGTTCAGTTGTTCAATCCCTGACACTGACAGTGAGATCTTTCTCCATTGTTTATGAACCACTATGAAATGGCGCTTTGTTTAACGCTCATATATTTACAATGCTAAGTTCTGATTACATTTCTTCGTTAAATATTATGTCTTAATAACTAAATTGAATTTTGCTCATTTTAAGTATACCAATAATCTTATGATTTTACCTCGAGGAAACCAACAAGACGGCTTATTAGAAATATCTATCTCCGTCCAAAGACAATATCATAAATTGCAAAAAAGGCAAGAAGGAGAGGTAAAATAACGGGTCATGTTTTATGGAACTGACTCTTAGGTCTGTCTCATCCACACCTCTTCCTTCTGTTTTGGATCAAAAGGAAACGCTTCACTCTCTTCACATCGTGTGCTATCCATAATTCATGCCATCTCTAGTTCCAGGATTTCATTTTCCCAATTTCAACTTCATCTCAATTTTTGTGCTTTTCAATATGCATCAGAGGAGAAACGTTCGTGAGGTGAATAAGGTAATATTCGGGTTTGTAGAGTAAATTGGATTTTCTACATCCTGAATTTATAAAAGAAAATAAGGCTTAATAATTAACATATGAAGATATATCTAGTGGACGACAAGAACCACGACCTTATCATGACCTTACCTAACTTCTGTTGTGAAATCGCAAATTCCCAGCTTTGGAAACTCACTCCATCGGTGGGTTCTATGAACTTGGCGTCTGGAGACCGATCTTCTGTAAATTTGAAGTAGGCTGCATGTTTTTCTTGACTTCGTCGTTTAACTCAGAGGCTCGTAAAATTGCAGTATATATCCAGTTACATTAATGTCCGTGCAGTATACAGCTATTCTGTGCTAAAGAACATTAACATGCGAGAAGCCAGTTGTTGAATGTTATTCAATGCACTGGGAGCGATATTTAAGGTTTTGAGAACGTTCTCTCTCTCCCTCAGCGGGCTCGGTGACTGTCTACTATTGATGATGAGGTCGACGTTTCTTGGTCTAAACAAATCTACATTTTCTCGCCTCCGTTTCATTTGTTTTATAATTTGTTAATTATTTTTGTTCACAGAATATTTGTCTCACACAGCAAGATAAAAAACAGTCTTTAGATATCGGTATAAAATCATACCCAGGAAGGAACTCATATCAACTGACTTTCAGATTTTAAGTATTATATCTATTGGTATTCTATCTATTAGTAGTCTATCCATTGACATCCTATTCATTGGCATTCTATCCCTTGGAATTCTATCCCATGAGGTACCCGTGATCGCTACGGAACCCATGGAGTTCATTTTAACGAGAAGAAGGTGGAATTTTGTCATGAAGTGGAGCATGAAGTGGTGCTTTGTTTAACACTCACCTATACACAATGCTAATTTTTTTATGTTATTTCTCTCAATAAGTATTATTCTCTAATAACTAAATTGGACTTTTCTCATTTCAAATATCAATAACATTTTGATTTTTATATCGGGGCGACCAACAAAACAATTCATGATAAGAAGTGCCTATCTCCACCCTCAAACAAAAGTCAACATCATAAAATTGAAAAAAAAAGACAAGAAGGAGAGGTAAAGTAATGCGTCATGTTTTATGGAACTCGCTCTTTTAAGTCTGCCTCATCCGCACCTTTTCCTTCTATTTTGGATTAAAGGAAGCGCTTCACTCTCTCTACACCGTATGCTATCCATAATTCATGCTCCTTCAAGCTTCAGAATTTTATCTTCCCACTTTCAACTACTTCATTTCAATTTTCGGGTTCTTTGGTATGTATCACTGCAGAACGCTAGTCATTGTGAAGTGAATAAGGTAATATTCGGGTTTGTAGAATGAATGTGATTTGCTATATGCTTAATTTATATATATATATATATATATATATATATATATATATATATATACTGTTTATTACCTAGGATCTGCTTGCTACATTCTCATGCTTAATTTATATATACAAGATCAATCATGCATAAAGCATTGATTATGAAACACTTTCCAACTTCAATGCAATTTTATAGAAACATCTCTACAATGCGATACATTCCTCGGTAATATTTTTAAAATTATCACAATATTACATTAATTTATTATATTTGAAAACTTCATCGAAGAAAATGAACGTCATTCGAATGACGGCATTGAAAAATAAATTGCCTGGTTTAAACAACTCTAAAATACGATACATTCCTCGGTAATATTTTTAAAACTATCATAACACTACAATAATTTATTATACTTGAAAACTTCATCGAAAACAAATGAACTTTATTCAAATGACGTCATCGAAATATAAATCGCCTCTATATAAAAGCAGCATTTCATTCATAAACATTTTTCTAATCGTTTCATTCATCACAATACTATAATAATTTATTTTATTTAAAAATTTGAAAAATTGTTATCTACCATATTTATTTTAAATGTGAAACCTTTCGCATGTGTAAAATAATTAAACTCTTGGAAAGATATTTATTATATAATATATCTCTTTTTCTTTCTGGAGGATATAACGAGAGTCAGATTTTAATTAAATTTGTTTTTCTCCCTATATTAAATCATTTTTATTTAAAAAACTACCTAACATATTTTACTGAAATTTTTTTTATATATTTTATGGGATAATATGAATATTTCCTAAAATTTTCGAAGCAATTTGTGAATTTTAAATTTTCTTAAAAAATGTTTGAAAAATTAGGTCCCACAGGGTTCAATTAGGTCCCATAGGGTTCAATTAGGTCCCATAGGGTTCATTCTCGACTCACTGCGTGTTGAAACCTTGCATAATTTTCTGGATATGTAGTCCATTTTTCTTTACGTTTGACGATGTTTTATTGGCTGCCCTGTTATTTCATGATCTACTGTTATTTATGTATTTTGTAATTTAAATATTTTTTAAATGTATCGGATTTTACTTAGATCGATATGCAAATCTTGTCTCGCGGTTTGTATATAGGAGGTCAAGTTCGTCACATCTTAAACAATTTACATTGCAACTGATGAAGGACGTATCGACGTACGAAAGCGCTCTATATTTGTAATAATGTACATCATAGATGGTGCTAATATTAAAGACCCTTTTTATACCAAACAATGAATTGGTTGTCTTTATTATATCGTTTAAAAAATAAATTATAAATATCATTAAAGTAATTCATTGGCATTCTATCCATTGATGTATCCGTGAGCATTACGGAACTTATGGAGTCCATTTCAACAAGTTGGAATTTTGTCCTTAATGGTTAGAGAATTAATGGTTAGAGATTGCTTAATGGTTAGAGAATGCTTAATGGCTAGAAAATTGGCTGGCCAGTTCAAATATATACGTTGTTCGATTTTTAACAGGGGTAGTGAAGTGAGATTTTTACATATTGTTCGGGCGCCAACATCAAGTGGCGTTTTGTTTAATGCTCATATATGTATAATGCTAATTTTTTGCGTTATTACATTTTGTATTATCACATTTAGCGTTATCACATTTAGCTTTATCACATTTTAGCATTATTTTAGCGTTATCACATTTAGCGTCACACTGTGTAGCGTTATCACATTTAGAATCTTAATGGGTATTTGGAACAACTTGATATTTTTATACGACACTCAACTGGTTGATTCAAATCTAAAAATTCTCAGACAAGTTGGAACAAAATATCCAGCTTCAATACTCATGGCAGTACCTCCATTTTTTACCCAAGACCTTAATTGGGTTTCGAATTATTCTTCTACATTTTGTACATTCAGAGAACGTGTACTGTCGCTTTTTTATATCACCTAAAACGGGATGTGCTTCGCCAGTAATCCGAAAAATTTCTCTTCGAAGATGAGATTATCTTTGCATACGTGATGGGAATGATTGAATTTCATCATTTTCTTCGAACACACACGCAACCATTTGCATAAAGCTACGATCATTTACATAATTCCTAATTTAGGGTGTATGGGGGAAATGTTTTTGAATGGAAATTGGTGTCATTTTTTACGCATTCTGTTTGACGATGTTATCCGAAGTTTGATTGTAATATATTGAAACGATTGGGAATATTTCTTTTATAAGTGGTTCCAAAACTTCCAGCATATGAGTATCGTCTTCCAAAATATTGATCTTGTTGGTGTCGTTCCTTTCACTGATGAATATTTATATAATATGTACTGAACTGACGGACTGATTGGGTAACATATCAAAATTATCGAGCGTTCCCACACTTGACAAAATCTTGATTTTGTTGTCATTCGATCTGTTTCAGCATAGAGACCAAACGAAAGCATCTAAAATCTAGAAAATTCGAATTAAGGATGACAGCGTAAAGAAATAGTCAAAACATTCAAAGCCATTTTTCAAAATGATCAAGCATTTTCACTAGAGCCAGAATATCGGTTTTGATTTTATTTGTTCCGTCTTAATTTCTAGGTCAACTGAAAGGTTCAATATTTCGAAAATTCGAATTTGGTGACAATGAATAATAATAATAAAACCCAATTAAAAACAGCTACAACAACTTCCATCACCATCGAGTAGTTCCATTCTAGCCAGAATCTTTGTTTTCGTTTCATTCCTTAGCTGCCAGATCAACGAAAAAATCTAATATTTCGAAAATTCGAATTAGGGGGGAGTTGATGGGTGTACTTGGTAGGCGTAAAACGTGTTTCGTCGAGATCCAATCTGCCTGCACAATCATCCCTGGACAATGTGTTTTTTGCATTTTTTATTGCTTTTAAGAAGACTTCGGGATGGATAAAACGTTGAGTGATTTTGAAAGGTATCAAGAGTCCTTTGCTTTTCAACCGGTCCAAAATTCTGATTCGGCAGTTTGCCAAAAGTGGACTTAGAAAAAATCGAGGTTGGACTATGAGAAGATATTGGATGCTCCCGAAAATTTTCCTGAGGATATGTCAGATGAGACAACTACAACTAGCTCAAAGCAAAAGCGGCACGTGTCGAGGGAATGCTCAAACAAGCAGCTGACAACGTGGATCCAAGTGTCATTTCAGGTGTGCTTCCCTGAGTTCTTCTCACGAGGTTTCTGTTTCTGTCTCTCAGCACTCTACGGTGCCTGTAGTCTCTGTCAGTACTTTTATGCCTCCATTTTGAATAACAGGACTAATGTCAGGTAGCACCACCCCCGGATAGACGATGAGGGATTCCAAAATTCGCAAAAATGCACATAGCACTGTCGAACTGATTCTTACGGTCAAGTGTATATTTGAACCAGAAATTCCTGTCCCTGACGCAGCCAATGCCATGGATACGACCAAAAATATGAAGGAAAAGCTCCTCCCTATTTTTATATCGTTCCCTCGGCCAATTGATCAGTGCACTTAGCCGATCTCAAACTGATAGCCCCATCTCTCCAGGATGGCCTGAGAGGAACTCTGTTTCAGTTAGATGTAAAAATGGGGAGAGGAATTCATAGATATTCAAAGAAAATTATTAAGATATAATGCTCTTATCAAAACATTTTTGCTTAGCGAAGAAAAGTCGCTTAAAGTAGTAATCAGAGGTCTCCATGACCCTACCGAAATGGAGCTAATTAAGAATGAGTTAAATGTATTTAATATCGGTGTTAGAAGCTTTATAGAGGGCTTAAGACCAACAAGTTCTTATGACCCTATTTTATGTCCAGAACCCCAAAATTCAGAATAACTTGAAAATCTCTGAAATAAAGGAACTATTAGCAATTAAGATAAAAATGGAAAAGAACAGAGGGAGCAAGGGCTTTATCCAGTGCTATTCATGTCATATGTGGAATCATAGTGCTAGTTGTTGCTTCCTGCTTCCCAAAAGTGTGCTAAGCATTACTCACTTGAGTGCCAGAAAAACAAGAAAGCACGTGCACCTGCGCAAACTGCTGAGGTGCGTACCCCGCGAGCTATAGAGAATGCCCAAACGTTCTAAAAATCAAAGTTCTAAAACCCAAAGAACTCTGCAGATTTTCAACAGCAATTTTGAAGATAAATTGCAATCGTACACGAGTATTTTTACACTCCTCACCCCGATGATTTTCCGGATCTCCTTTCAAAACCGTTGGTCCCCCAAAACACAAGTGTTCAGGAAGATGAAAATAAAGAGGAAAATTAAGGATTCTTTCAACCGCTTTTAGTTGAGGGGGGGGGGGACACAAATCCCCTGATGGTGAGGAATAGGTTCGAACTCGGAACTTTTCGATTACTGATCCCGAGTTATGCCATCCTGCCCCCTAATAATCTTGAAGCAAAGTATGACAGAAAACTTATCTTTACTAATGTTCTACCTGAACCAAGAACCGCACCCCCCCCCCCATGAATTTACTATCCTGGGATATACACTGGGTATACCTTTACTATACTGGGAACTACACGTTAGATTTTGTGGACTAGCTCCACAGGAGTAATTTTGTCACCCGATATGGCCTTCTAGGTTGTCCCAGGAAAGGGTTGTCCCTCCTAGGTTGTCCCAGGAAAGGGTTGTCCCTCCTAGGTTGCCCCCTACTAGGTTGTCCTCTCCCACTCTTCCGGTGCTCCACGAGCTCCAGTTCTCACCGACTCAAGGCAGTGTTCTTTGGAACACAATTCTACCACCTTCAAAAATTCTTTCTTTTATTTATCGAGGAAGGAATTCGTTCCTCAATTCCAAATTATATGGCTCAAGAGACTCTGAATTGTGATTCGTCACAATTCTAACCTAAGAGCACAGCTCGCGTCTTGGAACTGTATGTGATTTTCTCTTTTATTATGACTTCCCATTCCCCCTTAGACTGGAGTGAAAAACAGCTTATTGTTGACCTGGGTACTCCGTAATGTGACCTTCCTCGAGTCCTCGATTTCAAATTAGGGGTAATGATGCAGAGGGATACTTAAAAATTACAAAATTATTTAGTACTTCTACACTAGCTAGTATCTTGCTTTTGGTCTCATTTGATGCGGCTCAGCTTCCAGATCAACAAAACATTCGAATTAAGGGTGATAACACAACGTGTTTTCAAATGATTTTACATTACTTTGCCTCTCAGAAATAATAGAAACACAGTTTGATATCCTTTCACTGCCAAGAGAAAGAATTAAACAATAAAATCATTTTGTCTCTCTCGGTTAAAAGAATATATTTTCCCATTTAACATGTTACCAGAATTATAAAATATGCTGAAAGGGTTTTTGATATTCAGAAAAGTTATCATTCACTTTTATTAAGTGTGTAGGTGTTACACTTAAGGACTACTAACCATTTTGAATGCGCGAAGCGCGGGTGAATGTGGTTAGCTTGAGATAAGAAGGAACTTAATATTGGTAAACGAAATTCAACTAGTTGATTATAATCGAGAAATTCTTTGCTGTGAATCCATCTCCCACATGTTTGCTAGTACATACATTTTTGGCCAATTACTTTAATTGGATTCGAAATTATTTTTCAACATTTTGTGCATTCAGAGAGCACGCACTGTCATTTTTTACAAGTGACGATGAAGGAAAATTTTTATATATCCTAAAATGGGATATGCTTCATCTGTAATCTGAAACTTTTCTCTTCGAAGATGAGATTCCCTTCGTGAACGTGAGCGGCATGATTGAAACTCATCATGTCCTTCGAACATAAACGTACATTCGCATGAAGCAGCGATCATTTACAAAATTCCTAATTTATCATGTATGGGCAAAGATTTTTAAAAAGAAATTGATGTCATTTTCTTTGCATTCTGTTCTATGATATTTTCTGCAGTTTGATGATATTATATTGAAGCGATTGGGAATATTCTTTCCAAACTTTCAGCACTTGTATACGCTCTTTTAAGATATTGATCTTGTTGGCGTCCTTTCATTAATGACTATCCTTTCTGAGATGGATTATAATAGGTACACACATGATAAACACTTGGTAGATACATAATTACACACTTCAGAACCTGAAAGAAAAAACTGTAAAGGGTTCCTGATTTAATGTAGATGTTTCTTGACAGATGGTGCTTCTTTGTAAATGAAATACTGCAGCTAGATACATTGACGTTGTTTAATGTGGATAGTTTTAGTAGATAATTTTTCCAGCAAAAAGCAGCGCTTTGATTGGACTCACACGTGTGAAGTGTGCAAGCTGTGAAAGATAACAAATTAAAACATAATATTTTAAACAAATGCATTAAGAAATTAAAAGTATAAAAAATAATTTCGGTATTTGAAAATCCTAATACAAAGATCACATAAGTTTATGGAAACTTAAGTTAAACAAATTTAGATTACAGAAAATAATGAAATGAAAGTAACACATTTAAATCACAAAAACACATTTAATATACAGGAATGCATTTAAACCATAGGTACATGAATGCGAGTTCTCGTGCGTTCTTCTTCTAGCTATCGACAGATTAACATACGTGAATTTTTTTGAATTGTCGAATTTGTCAAATGTATACGATACTTCAAATTCTGAACTTAGAAATGTTTTAATACTTGGCAGTAGGGCAACATATAGTGAGACCTAAGAAAGCTTCTCGAATGTTTACGCCAATGTTCACCCAAGTTCTATCCAAAGGCTGAAGTTTTGACTTGTGAATTGTAATTTCAAAAGCGAGTTGCAACGAAAATTTCTTTTGTATATACAGGAAGTGCCGTTCAATTTCTAAGGTCTTGTTAGTATAGGAATCGGAACATAGTCAGTGTTCTTATAAGTTGGTCGAGTAATTATCGTATTTGACCATTATCGCAGCAGAAAGTTCTTCAGGTGGACTATGATTTTTTTTCTAAATTATATCTTGGACATAGATCAAAGTTCCTTTGACCAAACTTTTTCAGTCCAAAGATTGGTATTACACTGCATTTATTATTACACTGCATCCAATTATTACACTGCATCCAATTAAAATTAACTAGAGTGTGTCTCAACTTTACTTTTTCATACCAGAATCCATTTTTATATTGCGACTTTTTTTTGGCAAATTTTGCAAAAATTTTTTTGAAAAATCTGAATTGTTGGTTCAAATGATTACAATTATGAAGTATGTTGCCATTCGTTTGAAAGGGCTTGAAATAATCTTTCGATTGGTACCGAGTTTGACAATACACCTCATCGGGGGGTTTGGGGAGAAGATTGTCTCCCCGAGGGAGCTAATGACGTCATGAACACAAAATTGCATCATGGCAATGATTGAAACTGTTAAGTTTCGTGATCATTGAGTCATAAATAATCCTTTTAATGCATAATTATGTCGAATTTTTTTCTATGCTACTATGCTAAGACAACATAAAATTTCGAACTTTTCGCTCGAATTTCAAAACTATCTACTTAGTTCTACATATTTTGATAACAAAGCCGGAAAATCCATTAATATTTGTGGTTAATTAATTGAAATTAACTTTTGACAACAAAGTCCGTGAAAACTTTGTTTCGTTTTTAAAAGTTTGGAATGCACTGAATGTCATGCCTTCTTTATATAAAAAAAAAGACGATCTGAAAATAGCGTAGTAGAGCCACGGAAAATTTGAGAAGTGCTGTTACAGAAAAATTATTATTTCACTTAGGAAGCCGTTACTTAGGGGACGTTAAAACTGAAATCTAGATAGAACAATAAAACAGAAGATTGGAGTTTAGGAATTTAAATCCATATCGATTTTGTCGAATTTTGTGTATAGATAGAGTACTTTAATTTTGGATCAATCTAGATTCATATCATTGCTAATTGCACACTTATACCTAACTGAGACTTTTCCAACTTTTTTCATACCCAGACCGTCCGACCTACCCAAAGGTGTAAAGTAATTATTTGCACGGCCAGGACAGTGCCATCTAATTTAGGTGAGAACCAATAGGGATGGCAATCATATCGCCCGTATTATCCTTTTGGTAACCCATTAATTTTCGGATAGATTTTTGGACTTACAGATTTAGCGTGCCCATACTCCTTGTAGATGCGGATATAGTTTTGGGCGGCGGGATTTCAACCTGAATCTACCGTGTTCAATTGCATTTCATTTGTAATAATAATATAATTGTAAGTATGGAACTGTACATAATACAGCAAAATCATTTGGTTCGTGCTCTTTTTAGTACTTCTCGCTTGATTAACGCTGGACTCAACGTAATTTCGCTCTGCTATGTAAAGTAATACCTTACAACATATACTGTAAAACATTCCTTTGATAAAAAAATGTTCGAAAAGTCAGCCATTTTTATGCTATCCATAGAGAAATTCGCTATTTGCAAGGTCCACTAGGCAGTTCACCTCTCTGGCCTTCAAATCCATAGGAGCCGAGTTTGAATTTATGACACGAATAGAGAGTTCTGTGTATACAAACATGGCCGTAACTATGTTCGAAGGGTACTTTAAACTTAAAGGTACCAGTCAAAGTAGTTATGGTTTGCATACAAACAAGCAACAACAACAACAATAACGAAAAAGGAAAACCGAGGAAAGCGCCAAAATAACTTAATATAATCAAATCTAAGAATCGTAAGCATTGTCAAATACATTTTCCCCTATAAAGCTCTTTATATAACAAAACAACTTGCTGCTTCCCTACTGAGCAACTGGATTTCTACTCTCTACAGAATAGCTGGGAGCATAATTTTTACTTTCCTTATATACATAATGTATAAGAAAGTATTGTGACGGGGTCGAAAATTCGAATTCGAGTTTTCGACGGGAGAGCACGTTTCAAGCATCCCTGATCACGAATCAAACATTTTTGAAGTGATGTCTGTGTGTGTGTGAATGTATGTGTGTGTGTGTGTATGCGTGTGTGGTGTCAGTGAGTCTGTGGAGACGATTACTGACGAACGAATGGACCGATTCGAACGAAATTTGGTACAAAAATCACAATCCGTAAACACTGGAAGCCTATTGTTTTTATATGCAATCGAATGTTCAAAACCCCCCTAAATTTTTGCGTGAAATTTTGAAAAAATCGTCAAAATATCAAAACCGCCAATAAAGTTACGCAACGTTTCATAGAGGGTGTTTCACGGAGAGTGACCGAAAGTGAAAAATCAACGATTTGTGGCGATTGAGCGTCGCCGTGGTCCCGAACCTGGGACCTGATGCATCGTAGACCGACATTATAATCACTGAGCAAAAGCTAGCTCTTCCTCTGTTCTTATAATTCGGGTTTGGCTCGTGTGGCATCTTTGATAGATGTCTTTGCTGCCGCAGATTGGTCGTAGAAGTAAAGTGAAATATAAAAAATATTAAGCAAACAGAGGAAAATTTATATAGGATTGTTGCAACTCCCCCACGCCCGAAAACTATGGTTTTATAAAAATGCAAATTGCAATATTTTATACTGCCCTCTAACAAAAAAATTTAAATTAGTAGAATTTTTGCTGCGTTTAATTAGGTGAAAGACAGTTGCTCGGTACCGCTTTGTTCAAAAATTCGCTAAAATATCAATAATTGAAATTTTTGGCTTATTCCATTTTACCTGAACTGAAAATATGAATAGTTTACTTCCTATAAAAGTTAATACAGAGGGGGGCATCAAAAACTCTATTTGAAACAGAAGAACCGTCAATTAAAACTTGCTACTATTTAGTTTTGAATAATTTATTTGTTGCTGGTGCTTTTCAATAGAACAAAAAATATTTTATAATAATAGCAACAATAATTGTGAAATCTCAGAGAATCTTTCTTAAAAAGGGACCTGGTAAATGCCTTTCGCTCTAACTAAGCACGGCAAAAATTTGACTAACTGCCATTTTTTTATTAGGGGGCCGTATGCAAATTTAATTTTCACTCCCTGGAAAAAATTCAACTTAAAATTATTTTCTTAAAAACACAGCTAAATTTTCCCCTGATTGCTGATTATTTTTCACATTTCACTTTACTTTTAAGACTAACCGTTGATTTTATACTTTTTTCGAACACTCTTCATTCAACACTTTGTATCAGCTACAAGTTCCACCATACCCGACAGTCAACTGGTTATTTCTTACCCATAGAGACTTTTCAGTGTAACATCCATTTCCACTTTGCTTGCAGAATCTCCTCCCCTAGCATCTTCTGAGACGTAAACTGTAATTGGATTCACGATTATTTTTCTACATTCCATACATTCCTGAAACGTGTTGTATGATTTTTTCTTAGCAATGGGGGAACTATTCCTTATACATCTCTTAGCACGGGGGGAGTGGGGGTTGCTTCCTCCGTAATCGGAAACTTCCATCCAAGATGAGAAGACTCTTTGCGGACGTGGGGAGAATGATTGAAACTCTTCATTTCCTTGGAACACTCACCAATTTGCATGAAGAAGTTGAGATCATTTACACTATTCTGATTTGACGAGTATTGGGGAAGATTTTTTTTATAGATATTTTTCTGAATTTGCTTTTAGTTGGATGGCATTTTTATAGCACAATAAAGTATTAAAACGGTTAGGAATATTCGGAAGAGGTATAATGTAGCATTTTGAAAGAAAATGATTTCAAAGAAAATTAATGGCACCGTGAAAGCATTGGAAATGGTGTACGTTGACCATGGAGGACAAGGGAAGGAGTTAAAATTTCCTGTTGGGAAACTCAAAAATCGTTTAACACAATAATTCAGGTGGCGCTGGAATGAGATAAGTACCACTGCATTGTATGTAATTCTATGGCCAAAGGCTCGAGTTGAATTAATAATATAAACACCTTGATGTATCTGTCTGTTTATCTATCTATATCTCTGGGTAAAACTGCTACAAAATGTTGCCAAATGTGTTTCAATCACGGATATATATTTCAATTTAGATACTAACCTAGAACATCAACATTTTCATAGCCCTCCACGTGAACACTAAATTTTTCCGATCACCCATCGACTTTCCACGTTCACTGCTGCTTGAATTCAGTGTTCATATTAAAAACCGGAGCGTTCTTCTTAGCTAATTAAATGTTTGCTTGAATGCGGTTCAATTTTTATTCTTTTCTTCAAAGAAATATTTTAAATGTAAATTATTGTTCTGTTAAACCTTTTCACATCAGAGTGATCGCATTGTCGAAAACAATAAATGTAAATATTTTCTCTTTTCAAATTATTTTCAATTTTCCTTCCTTAGTAATCTTAAGCTCACAGTTACACTCACGGACAATGAAAGTTGCGCATTAAGAAGAAAATGTTGCAACAGCGAAATGATGTAAATAGCTAGAGGTCTGGCTGGTATGCAAATTATCTCAGTCTAGTGTGATTGTGCATGTCCGTACACTCATGAGTTGTGCTGCAAGCATGAGCCAGCAGCCTCATAAACCGGCGTGTAGTCGACGCCCTATCAATGCGAGAAGCTTCGGCCGACGCAAGCACGAGAACGGAGTGGAAAGAATGGTGTGTAGATGCCAGAATCGTTGATATACGCAACTGGCGGACTTCGAGAGAGGTCTGATCATCGGGCTGAAAACCGCAGGGTGGTCAGCTCGCCGGATAGCCCGTCACGCGGGTCGTTCGGACTATACCGTCCGACGGTGTTGGAAGCACTGGTCACAGGGCGCCACCTAGACTCAGAGGACCGGCTAGGCATACCACGAGTAGAGGGGACCGAATGATCGTGCGGCAGGCACGTACAGAGCCCATGGCAACTCGATCCGCGATACAGGCACACGTAGCGGCTCCTGTGTGCTCACGAACCATATTTAGACACCGGAAGGAAGCGAATCTGCGATCCCAGTGCCCCCTACGTGTGCTTCTGTTAACACGGGAACATCGGCGGCTCCGGTTGCAGTGGTGCCGGGCCAGAGCAACGTGGAATGTTACAAATTGGCGATGTGTGGTGTTTAGCGATGAGTGCCGCTTTGGTTTGGGGACCGATGATCAGCGTCTCCGTGTGTTGAAGACCCAGACCGTCCGGCTCGTCCTGAGGACTTGAGCATCTATTTGGACGGCCGGGGGCGTCTCCGTGTGTGGAGATCTCCTGCACAACGCCACAATCCCAACCTAGTTATTGAGCGCCACACCAGTCCCACTGCAGGCATCCTGGGCTGGGGAGCCATAGCCTACGACAGTCGATCCGCTCTAGCAGTGGTACCTGGAACACTGACAGGCCAGCGGTACGTGGATGAGATTTTACGGCCCCATGTGCTCCTATTCCAGGTGCGTAAGTTCAGCAGGATACTGCACGGCCGCACACGGCTCGGATCGCCCAGGCCTGCCTGAGTCATGTCCACACACTTCTATGGCCTGCCCGCTCCCCTGACCTGTACTCTATTGAGCTTGTGTGTGACCAGTTGAAACGCCAGCTGCCTCGTTGCCGCAAACTTCGGGATTTGGAACGTAACGTCCAATAGGTGTGGACTCGTCTGCCGCAGGACAACATCAGGCGTCTGTCTGTTTGACACCATGCTGCACTGTATTGCTGCTGTTTGTATCGCAGCATGAGACGGTGCGACACGTTATTGAGGATGGCCGGACTCTGCATCACAGCTCCCTCTATGCCTGTTCTGCTGCGGTGTTTTTGTGATCATGCATATCATTCATCTGTATCCTTCCATCAACAAAATTTCAGGTCCATCCTATGCTTCCTTCTTGGTACACAACTTTCATTGTTCGTGAGTGTATTTTTTCTTCCAAGGGCTTAGATAAAATTAAAAAGAATTTATGTTTTTTAAAACGGGCGTCAGGGTTATATTCTAGTAAATAATATTTATTTAATCTGTTAATTTTACAAAACAAATTATTAGTGTAATACAAATTTTAACTTAAACAATACAGAATATTCCTACGTATTCAAATGTATTTTACATTTGTCTCCGTATATTTTGTACCATTTTCTACAAAGAAAATATACTTATTATGTCAAACCATAATTTGAGAACTTTCATTTAAAATTCATGAAGAATACATGTGAAAACACTACGCTATCTTGTTGTGTCAAATGAGTACAGATGTGACTTTTCTATCACTAGCGACATCCAGATATACTTCACAAAACATTAAGATATTTTTTAGCTTTTCATCCATATATTTTATCGCCTTTGCTCTCACTCCTTTATGTTGACATTATTATTGTCAAATGAACTTTATTGTTACATAATTATAACAAAATCTAGCAATTAAATGTATTAAACTATCTAAAATAACTGGTGACCGAGATATATACAGAGCAGAGGAATCTAATAAACTCTTACTAATGATGCTTTTTTTTTAATTTTCCGTATTATTTCAATTGAATTTGTATAGATTATTTTCTATTTAGTTAAATTAATATACATCGATTTTACTTAAAATTCTATCTTCATAGAAAAATAGATTTTGCATATTCGAATCCGTCACAAAACCTTTTCTAAACATCATGCAATACGTGAGGTCACAATAACCTATTTGTTTTGCATTTGCATTTGCATCTTGCATTTGCATTAAGTTATGATTGTACTGCAAAACTAACAACTTATCAGAACTTCGGATTCAGTGACCAATTACAGAGCGAGCATGATAAGCGTGCAGATTCTATTTGGGATGGAATCAAAGTTTTTGGCAGATCGCTTTCGGGAAGTGAGTCCCAATTGTGTGGCTGTGCCGCGGATTTTTCGGCAAGTTCTTCGATAGATCCTCAGTTGGTTTGATTATATTGTAAGCTGTTCGTGTGTATCCCAGGCAAATTGACCTGGAAGTAATATATTGTTTTGATATTCTCTTGGGATGATCGAGTACTAAGGACTGCATGTAGTATTACCACTGGTACTTGAATATATTTCTGTGTAATTTCGGTATATTATTTTAAGGACAAGTAGTATATTTATTTATTCAGGCAAGAAGCCGTGCAGTTTAGGTGAATAAAGATGTTATTTACCTTTTACCGTTGTGTCTGTGTAGAGTTCCCTGAACATTAGAAGTGTTGATTGTTTGCTTTTCAGCCGGATAGAAATTAGAGTTAAATTCCTTTTGGTTCAGAAAAGGGTTCCTATAATCGGAAAGAATATAAAAGTATGTAAAGAAAGTTGTAGATGCCTTTCGCGAAAGAGAAACACACATAATCTTACTAATTTAATTTCTTTCACTTCAGCTCCAGAACAAAAAGATTAAATGTTGTAAGTGCTTCTGCCAGTTGAAAACAACGAGGAGAAATTTTCCAGACTTAATTCATTTGGCATGCTAATGGGTCCCTGTTGTATTTACATGCTTTTTTTTTTGAAAACAAAAGGATTCTCGTATATTGTATAAATATGCGATAATGTTAACATGATTGTAGAGAGGTAAAAGAGAAACTGTACATCTGAGCTGTCATATAATTAATTTATTAAACGCTATTAATAATTAAGTATTCAAATTTTATGGTGTTTTTATAGTATTAAATCAATGGTTTGGGTTCAAATCAAACGGAAATTTCGTTTTCATATGTATTTTTTTTAATAAGATTTGATTAAAAACCTATAAAAATCTAAAAATAAAAACAGTTCTTAATTAAAAAAAAATTATTTAGCAAGGAAAATAGGTAAAAATTACAAGAAAATTAACACTTTTGCAAAACATGCTAACTGAAAAATAAATCAATATATTATACTTTTGTAAATTTAACGATAAAGATAATAACTTTTTCTAACTTCCTCAGACTATCCCGATGACAATATTCTAATACTCTGAGATTCTGTACAAGTTAACCTAATAATATATCGAAAAATTCCCTGAAAAATATTGCAATTCACATTTTAAATCAATATAAATAAAAATACATTTAATTTACAATTATAAAAACAGTCTACTCCCTTTATAAACATTAAAAAAATATCCATGTATAATTTCATAGCATTTCATTCATAACTTTTTGTTATATGATGAATTAGGTAAAGAAAAACGAAAAGAGTATTTAAAAGAATATTTAAATTAATTAATTAAAAAATATTTTAATTTTTTAAAAGGATATTTAGAATGAATTCTGCTGCTATGGATACCATCTGCACCAAATTTAAGCATAATGGGCGTATGAAGGTAAACCTGAGTAAAATCGTCCGTCATAGCTTCCACAGCGTATTTAAATTTTTATTTTTGCCTAAATATTATTTTCCCAGACTGCAGTATATATAAACTAGATATAGTCTTGAAACTTTTCACGTGAATTAAGTGAGTTTTTTACCTCTATGCCAGATAATGTACATTTTTACTTTCTAATACATAGTATTGAGAAAGTATTGTTTTCACGAAAATTTTCGATTTCGAGATTTGGATGCCAATATATGAACACGGACCTCCTGAACACGGTTTGACTATTGTCTGTGGTCAATTTACTGTGTATACATACGATAGCAGCCGCAAATATTAATGGATTTTTACGAAACTTTATATCTAGATTTGTTATCAAAAAATCTAGAACTGCATAGAATTTTTTTTAAATTCGAGCCAAAACTTCGACATTTATATATTTTTTAAACATGGCAACATAGGACAAAATTTGACATAAATCATGCATAAAAGGGTTTATTTATGGCTCAAATGATCACGAGACTTAATAGTTTCAATCACTGCTGTGAAAAATAGCCGCGGTACAATTTTTTTGATCGTGATGTTATTAATCCCTCTTGGGGGGGACAAGTTACCCCCCGGGGGTACATTGTCAAGTATGGTAACACGCCATAGTTGTAATAATTTGGACCCACGATACTAATTTTTAAAATTTTTAAATTTATTTATTCTATTTTTTAATTTAATTTTTTTTTATAAAATTAAAAAAAAAATCTGGTATGAGAAAGTTGAGTTGAGCTACATTCCTGTTGCGATTTTGACAAAATATCGTTTTACAGCTAAATTATATACAATGTACGACTTCTTTTCTTTTCTTTTTTTTGTGTGTTGAAATTTAGACAATATACACGGCATCACCCAAACTGGGTCAATATCATTTAAGCGATTTTTGAGATTATGAAGGGCTAACAATTTTGACAAAATCTCGTTTGATAGCTGAACTATATAAATTTTTTTATTTTATTGTCTGCGTTAATATCTGCCTAATATATAAAGCATGCCACACAAATTGGGCCCAAATCGCTGTAGAGGTTTTTAAGATTATCAAGGGTCAACGATTTGACACACACACGCACACACAAAACCCAGCAAAGTAATTTCTGGTATTTAAAGACCCTACCGATGTAACTGGACTTGTACTTAAATCAAGATCACCATACTTTTTTCTGGGCTGCATCGATTAAAGTAAAAAGGTTGCTTAATCTACTGCTAAAAGCATATTTATCAAGAAAAGCGGTCACAAATCAGTATCTCCACATTTTTCTCTAGTTCAGCGTAAAAAAAGTAAATACAATTTTCCACAAAATATTTAATTGAAAGTTTGTTTTTTCATTGAAAGTTTTGGAATCAAATATTTTTGCAAAATTACATTGGGCGAAATATTTTCAATGTATTTGTCTGTGAAGTTTGACACGATTATTTAAAATCGAATACACCTATCGTAATAAAATTTTATATTTAATCAGCTTGGTTATAAAATCATAATAAGAACAAAATATTTTAAATTTTGCAGCATTTGTACAAAAGTTATTGGCAACATAATCATATTTCGATAAGACGGTTGTCTATAGAAAATCATTTATAATGTACAATATGAATAACATAATAATACTGAATCTGAGCAAATGTGTATATTGATGTATGCGAACGTCGAGTGGAGCCTATCCATTTAAATTACTTTGCTTTCCATTCTACATCAGAGAGTTTTAATTTGCGTGCTCTTTGTGGATGGAAATAAGAGAAAGAAATGCTCCGGATTTAATTCATTACGCAAGCAAATAAAGCCCCAGCTGAATTTACATTTTATACTTATGAAGACAAAGCAGAGGATTCTTATACAATGCGTTATCGAGGGAGTAATCCTTTTCGTAATTATGCGCATGATTATTTTTGATTATTAATTTTCACGAGATTCTACCCAAAATTAAATTTAATTTTTTCGAAATTTTTTTTTTTTTTAAATTTTTTTTTCCAAAATGAAATATATATTAGAGTTGTAAAATTGGTAATATTATTGAAAGGTGCTGTTTATTGTTATGAAATATTTTCGAACTAATATTCCAGGACACTTTTAATCATTAACAGTGCAATTCAGCTTTTAATTTCTAAATGAAAATATTGTTTCCCGTTTCTTATTTCTATCCGCATATTTTGAAGTAAACAAACGTTTTAAGACCTGCGAAAAACTTTGAATCAACATTTATGAACATGCGTTTATATGTATATGTTTGTGTGTCTGTGAATAGTGTACACATCTTGTACGCATATACAATGCGATGTAATTAAAGTAATTCCTTATATAGTGGGAGCTGGTATACATCTGGTTTTAATCCAGGGGTTTGATTGCTCCTGTTCCGAGGGGATCGCTGGCTAGGAATGTTTTGGGGACATTACAGGTTTGATGAATAAATGTATCTAAATGTTACATAAAGTTAATGAAGTATTTAAAGTTATGAGTTTAGAAGGTAATTCCACAGAAAACTGTAAAGACTCAATTTATGTCCTTTTGGATTATGACTTCAACCAAGACACAAGTGACTATAAAAGTAAAGATTAGCAAAGAGCATTAAATACGTGTAATGGTAGTCCTTTGGCAATTGAAGAAATTGAGAAAAATGTTTAGGAGTCTGGACTTGACGGAGTACTAATGGAAATTATTATACAAGTCTTCCAGATAACCAGACTGAATTTACACGGGTCATAAGTATTTCTCTCGACAAAAGAATACCGTATAATTCATGGAAAATTATCCATTTAGTTATTCCTAATCAACTCCTTTTATCCCAATCGAGTTCAACTTATTCCTCAATCAAGTCGTTATAAATCATGGCAAGCTAGCTAACTACACCTATAGGTTTAATCTTTAAGGGGACGATGGATGTTGAAATGAGCAAAAATTGACTAAAAAAGTTTTTTTTTAATATATAACATTATTTTACACATTTAACTTTCTGCAAGTACTTCAAAAACAGAACAAGAACTTCAAAAACTTTGCACCTGCTGCAGCAGGTGCAATGTTTCTGTCATCGATTTCCATGGACGCCAATGCCTGCAAAGGGGGATCGAAGTATTTGGGATAGGGTATGTCAAATACCTGTCTTTTTGGGAGGTTCTTCGTTTGGGATTAACGTTGTCCAACTCGTAAGCGAAAGGTTAAATGCATTTTTTTTCAAAATTGAATTTTCAGAGGTTTTACATTTTTAAAATGCTCCATGTGTCTTAATTTTTGTTTGAAATACATAAAATTTGACAAGAAGACACATTTTATACTCTTTAATGAAACTGGGTATGCATTTTATAATTGGATTTTATGAAGGTAATTAAAAGTGAATAAAAACCTAATTAAATGATGAAAATTAAGTTTTAATGCAGAAAAATATTTTTAAAATATTTCTAAGCGAGCTAAAAATGAATATCCAAATTTGTTCATAATGTGTTTTTGAGTGATTATAATGTAAAATTAATCAAAAATGTGAACAAATGGTACGCAAGAAGCATTTTCAAATTTTCGTTAAAAAAAATTAAATTTAAAAGAAAAATACAAAATTATAACAAAATTGAAAAAAAATTGTATTTCATATAGTAATGTTAAGAGGAATATTTATACAAATTTTCATGTTTCTAAGTCAATAAATAAACAAAAAAATTTCAACGTCCACCTTCTCCTTAATATACAGTTGCAGATGTAATGGAGTAACAACGAACATCCAATACATTTTAATAAACTGTCTGTGAAGAAATTCCTTGTTAAAAAACCCGAACACTAACCTAATAAAACAATATGCCCTTTCGACACACGGGAAAAGGAAGCATTATTGAATCTTTAATGGAAGATATCTACACGAAAACAGAAAACTGGCAGATCCCCCCAACTGCTTCAAATATGGATGACATTAATGATTAATACGCCCACCCATTCCACATATCCTTTATGATCGTATCATTCACCATTAGTCTATTTCTCTTAAAATCAACTAGAAAAAGTAATTATCAATGCCCGGGGTTTAAAGCAGGGGTTAATGGAATTCATTTATTCAATTTTTCAAAACTCGCTTTACATAATCGGAGAAAAAATTACCCGCTGTGAAAATCGCAGATGAAATAGAAACAGTATTTTATCTCAATCGTTTGCCTGAAAACCCAACAACGCTTTTAAGATAAATAAACCACTGTTTCCATAGCAACGGGCAGCTTGTGACATCAGTTGCAAAGACCAGTGCTTAACAACCGTTTTTTCGGAGCATTAAACTCGCAATCAAAGAATCAATTTTCATGATTTTGTTTGAAAATTCATATAAAATCAGAAATTAGAGAAATTAAAAACATTGTTTTTTTTAGAGTGCGAAGATATACACGCATATTTTTTGCCAAACTGTAGAATTGTGCCAATCTTCCATTTCCAGATGCAGCGAAATAAGAATCAGAAAACCTAAAATATGTATATTTTAATGTATTTAATAACAAATAAATAAATATGAAGAAATTGCCCTACGGATTTGCTTCAAATAAAAATGTTCTTCGATCTTTTCGGTAATGCCAAAATGAAAACTCTGTGATAATATTTTCGATCGTGGAAGAACTGATTTGTGTGAAAATCGCTCAAAACTATGCTTAATATATAAATAACTAAAAAACAAATTTAAATTTAAATTAGTTGAATTTAATCGTGTATTTTCTACATCAGAATTTTTACAATGACGATTAATTTGAATAATTATTTCTTCCAGATGAAAATAAAGAAATGGTTTGCATTTAATTTATTATGTATGTAAGCGAATCCGGACGAAATTACATTTTATAGTTCAGAAATTAAAGTAGAATTTTCTTTTTGATTGCTGTACTGGGGGGGGGGGGGGATAATACATTTCATAATTATGCGACTGGTTATTTTAGTCTATTTTCCAGAAATTAAACTTTGTTTTATTTGCCCTAATTTATCAAAATTTTATTTACCCTAGTTTGTCAAAGTTTTATTTGTCCTACAATACATATGCATAAGAAATGTATTAGAATCAGGTCGAAAATTTGAATTTGACTTTCTAATGGATATATTAGTTCTTGGCAGAATATCAACACTTATTTTTTAATTGAGTCCACATCTTTAGTGCGCCGTTTGTATGTGTGTGTCAGTATGTATCCATTCTTTCTCAAAAACTATCCGACGAAATTTTATGAGGTTTATCACTTCAATTAATTATGCTTTTTTCTGGAATTTATTAGATTTTTGTACAAAGCAAAGGACATGGCTTTTTTTTATAAAATAGACCGCAAAAATTATAAAAAGCTCAAATGTAAGAATACGTATGTTTAAACTAGCATTTTCGCCCGCGCTTCACGCGTACTGAGTGGTTAGGGGTCATTAAATGTGACGCCTACACACTTAATCAAACTTGTTGATATCTTTTCTTAATAACAAAAACCCTTTCAGATTTAAGCATAAAAATGGCGAACATTTCATAATCTTGTAGACATGTTAAACGGGAAAATATATTGAATCTAATTTCCACACGCGACAAACTGATTTAAGTGTATATGTTTCCCATTGGCAGAGTGAAAGGACATAAAATCGTATTTTTATTACTTCTGGCTAGTGAATATCTTATATGTCATTACACTTGATAAAATTATTTAATTATCGCGAAACGATTTTTAACAATTCGCAAAATTTATATCACGTTGTATTTATAAAGTTATTTTTTTTCCCCAGTTTTAAATTGCGCGAAAAGATATCAGCGAAAAGATATCAAATTGTGGCAGCGGAAAGATATCAAATTATGTATTTACTGTTTTCGAGAAGCAAAGTGGGATAAGTTTTTTTTAAATTGATTTGCATCGTCACCTTTAATTCGAATTTTCGAATTTTTTTTCGTTGATCTGTAAGTGGAGATGAATCCAATGAGACCAAAACCAATATTCTGGTTCGAATGGAAATTATTGATCATTTTTTGAGAAGTGGTTTTGAATTTTTGAATCATACCTCTGAATCGTCACCCCTAACTCGAATTAACAGAATATCAGATTTTTTCACTGACTTGAAAGACGAGACAAATAGAATTACGCCAAAGTGAAGATATATGCTACAATGGAAGTGCTCGATTATAAAGCAAATGGATTTTGTGTGGGTTTTTTTTATTCTTTTGTACCCTCACCCCTAATTCGAATTTCTGAAATTTTAGATTTTTCACATGGTCTCGAAGCTGAGAGGAACCGATTGGCATCAAAACCAACCAGGTTTCTAACTATAGTGGATATAACTATAGTGGATATATTTCTAACTATAGTGCTCAATGATTTTGATATACCACCCGCTCATTCACTCAGTCAGTTCAGTGCATATTATATATATTAATTAAATACTCGTTTTGTTTGGAATTTACATAAAATAAAATAATAATATAATAATTACTATAAAATAATATAATAATTACTATAAATTAATACTTATTGTTAGTTAGATTATTCTTGAGGTATTTCAGTCTTTTGTGGAATTTTAGTTACCAAATAAAAAAGAAATTATTTTAAAACAGTAAACTATCCTGATGTATTTGCATTTCGTATGTTATTTTGCATGATAAAATTCAAATCCAAAGTAATTGTATATAAAAAAAATTGAGACTGTAAGAATTATACATTGTCCTGTTATGCTCTGTGCTAATGAAATTTTTAATTTACTTAATTTACAAGCTTCTGACCGAAATGCTTAACAATGTAACTTTTGCCAATTATTTTTCGCTATATACCATATTGCGATACTTTATCACTGAGTCTTCTCTCTCTTTGCATGCACATAAAGCACATTTTTACCATGAAATTTTACATTAAAAATAAACGCCCAACAGCACAGCTTTTTGTAAACAATTCATTCCATATGTAAATCGTTCTTGTAACTCCGAGAGCAGATTTTATTTAATTTAGAAAAATCCCGGAGGAAACATGCAGACAGTCTTGGGAGTCATGAGAAAGTCTTAATGCAGCTCCATTATTTTTGTTTGTGATGCAGCAGTTTAGGAAAATGAGTTTTTCTTTTACTCTGGCTTCGAGGAATGTAGTTTTCTAGAATATGCATTTAATTAAAAACTTTTCCATGATTTGTGATAAACATACATTAGTTTTTTTTTCAAAATTGCGTGCGTAGGTTTATATGGTCCTCGTAAAAATAAATATTGCTTTATCATTTTTTTAACTCGGGAGTTAACGATATTTTATTTTTGTGGATTGCAATGTCCACAGCGATGGACTGGTTTCACATTTATTAAGGATTTTTAGTAGCAAATAGAACTCGTATCTGTAAAATATTAATGTGAAATATATGCAGACGATAAGTTCTTGGAATTCCGTCTCAGTAGCTTAACGGTAGAGAGTTGGCTGGCCAGTATGAAGATCCGCGGTTCGATTCCCAGTTGGGGTAGCAAGGTTCTTTAAGCATTCATATGCGCATTGTAAAAATCAGTTAAATATTAGAGGATTTATAGTCAGACAACATATATCACTAATGGCAGCGTAATATGGGCAATTTTTATTCATCTACGTTTAAAAACGAACTCGATCTGTAAAACATTAATGTACATCATATATCCAAGTTAAAATAAAAATTGTTGTTTTAGAGGAGTTATCGTCGGATAGACAGAGCGGACAGACAAACAAAAGCAAATCGCGTCCAACTCAAAAGTCAGATTTTTTGTCACTTCACTCCAGATACAAAAATTTTTATCGGATAATTTAAAACTGAGATGATAGTCAATTTTTATTACAAGTTAAAATTTCATTTTCATATATGTTTAAGTCTTTCTATCAAGTGTTTTTGTTTTTCGTTTTCATATTTACTTTAAAAAATAATGTAAACAGTTCAAACAAGATGAAATTCCAATTGTTCGACGTTAGCTCAGTAATGGACTGTATGCATTAACTTTTTTTAATATGATTTACTAGAGTATATATTTTATATACACTATTTACAACATATTTACAATGGATGCAAATAATTAGAGGTATCTGAGGTCTCATTATGTTATCCAGGCTTCAGTGCTGGATGGTATGACCTCTCTTATCAATATCAAAATCATAACTGATTAATTCTTGGCGCGGTAGGCGCAAAACAAACCCGCCAAGAGAGAGTTCGACGCCAAGGCCGATTTGTCCGACGCCAAGGCGCGCGAACAATAATGAGGTCGAAAAATCGACTCATGCAATTTGATGCATCTGTACGCTTTGAACATTCAGGACCAGGAATCAACCATTTTTTATAGTGATATCTGTGTGTGGAAACGCGATTTCTCTCTAAGCATTCATGAAATTTACTATGAATATTTCAATAGGTAGACAGCATAAAGGTCTATTAATTTGAGGCTCATTTTATAGAGGCTAATTAGTTCCATTTATTTACAAAGTTTTTGAATATTTGAAAAATATAAAAAATAATTATAATTAAATAGATATGCAGAGTGCATTTCAACGATACGAGCTTCAATTCGGTAGCAAGTTGGAAGAGCGTCGGCTGTCCAGAACAAAGATCTGTGATTCGAGTCACGGCTGGGAGAGCAAGGTTATTTACAGATAATTTATATAGTATTTGATATTTCAGTGTCAATAAAAGAACTTATAAGATGCTAGCTAGTATCGTTCCAGAGATGGTGCACGTTATGCTGAAACGTTAGAAGTTATAAAAACTAAATATCTCTACTATAGTACAAGTGTGCGTGTTTTTCACAATTTTTTTTTTTTTTAATTATTTTGCTTACTTCTGCCCAAAATCGATCCGCGTTCGCTGATTGCCTTCCAACAATTTCTTTACCTGTGGCTGTAACAATACCTCTTCCGACATATCCTGCACGACCCCTCATAATATTTCCTGGTGGGGTGTATTGCAACCCTCTCCCAACGGGATATTTTCCAATGGACATTTTACGGCCGGCCCAAATATTCCCTGTAAATATATCACCGCCCCATCCATCCCCGGCTCACTCTGCATAAGGTCGCTTCTCACAACCGTTATCTCAGTGCCGGAATCTACTAGAGCATACTCCAACTTACCGTCCATGCTAACCGGTACCCTTTCTAATTCACAGCGTATTTGCTGTTCCTGTCTTCTCCATTTCTCTGCTCTCATCGCGTTCACCCTGGCTATGAACGTCACCCCCGATAGTAGAAGCTGAACTACTGACTCCCCCCCCCCCCCCCCGCACTTCGAAATGTAGGAGCTGTGGGCCCAAATCTGGTCTTCGAATTTCCCCGGCTGAACTTTTCTGGAAAGTTCTCCCCTAGTAGCCCACACAAAGAAGTTTGTGCGGTACGTGGGCTCGCGATCGTGGATGTACATCGTTTTTTTCTAGACAATGACTTTATCGTATTTTTGAGTGCCTAATTTGTTAGTTCATGATTTAATAAGGATTTTGACCTGTATACCTATTGATTACATACCTTATTACATTGGATTACTAATTCCCTTATTACACATTAGTGTATAATACTAATTGTATACTCCAATGTTCTTTAGAAGATATCATTAAATGTTGTTCTAGAAATACAATATAATTTTACCTAAAATGATGTAGCTAAAACATGCAGTTAATTCATGCAGTTGATTCAACTAAAACATGCAGGTAATTGAGATTAATTTGAGATTAAAATAAAAGTTTAATACCTTGCAGAGAAAATGCCTTGGACGTAGTAAATTCCTTTCAATAATATTTCACACTTTCCTCTTTAATATCAAAATTTGAATTAATATTACAGCCAATCGTGAATATAGTGCAATAGAAATTTTTTTGTAGCATATGCTGTATAAAGTTAAAAAAATTGAACTCAGCATATGCAGTTTTTATGTGCAATAAAACTTTCAGAAATTTTAACTGCAATTTGTAAAATTAGAAAAGATATTAATATAAGTGCACAGAAAAGCCGTAAATGTTTCACATTTTGTTAGAGTTATCTTTCTTTATTTTTCTTTTATATGTCATTTTTTTTATAGGCCACATATAATATTCCTTGAAAATGGTGGGTTTTATTCTATTGTGACTCATACTTTATGAACTTGACAATATATTAGTGCTAATAGCAGTGAAATGTCAAAAATTTAAATTATTACCAATTTTTATTAAGGGATTTTATTTAATTTTGGTTTATGTTCTATAACCATAAGACTGAGATAAGTTGTTGTTGTTGTTGAAACCCAGACCGTCCGACCTACCAGAAAGGTGTAAGGTAACTGTTTGGACGGTCGGGAAGTGCCACCCAATTTAGACCGGAACCCAGTGGGGGAGGCATCCACAGGGACCGTACCCTCCTTCCCCTACCACCAACCTCTCGGAAGGACTTTCGGACCCACATGTTTAACGTGATCGTACTCCGCATGAACACGGCGGCAGTTTTGGCAGTGGCTGGAATCGAACCCGGGCCTACCGAGTGCAACTCCAGCGCGCTAACCAATGGGCTACCGCGCCCCTTGAGATAAAAATGATTATACTTTTTTACACAAATAAAATACTAGGAGTTAATGCCTGGATAAAAACCGAATATATTTTTATATTCCAGGCGACATTTTAGAACATCAATCGTTAAGCTCATAATGAAATATTTCTTAAATATTCAGCTAAAAAGAAAGACAGGAATCGTTTGCCAAAAGTTTCAATTTACGTTTCCCTAAATTAAAGACAGATTAACAGATTTACCACCTATAGGCACCGACCAAAGGTTTACAGTAATTACAGCCTATGGTGGAGGAATATCTGTTAAAACCAGAAATCAAAACTTAATGCCAAGATAAAATGACAAACAATTATATACAGTATGTTTGTCTGTACTAGATACACATAGTATTTCACAAATATTTTAAATCCATAAACACTTATGTGCAGAACTGTTTCAAATGGGAGCAACGATATATATAAAAATATTTCTAAAATTGGTTATTACATATACAAAATGCCACGAATAATTTTCAACGATATATACCTATATATACAGGGTGGTCATAAAAAATCTTCCCCGACATATGAACCCCTAGCGGCCTATCCGCTCAACCAATCGAAAGGAAATTTCAGATATTGTTATTTGAAGGTATGCGCTCGAGATTATGATGATTTCAAACAATAGAGATCTCACGGTTACGGTTACAGTGAAAAAATTTAGAAATTTTCAAATGACAACACCCAACTTTTCCCTGCGCAAATTGATCAGAACATTGAAAACCATAAATGGCATTGGAACGATACACGTAAGACGAAAATTGGCGGCGTAAAACATTTGCAAATAAGAGCATTGTAAAGGACCAATGACAACACAGAAAGGAGGTGCATTAACGCACTTTGCTTAATTCACAGGGATAGACAGTGGAAACCCCAATTACAAAAAATATCAAAAATAATCAAAAATACATATACTAAATACTACTACGCCTTTTTGTTATATCAACTAATAATAGCGGCTACTTTACTAACACTAGCGACACCTAGATATAATTCTCAAAGCATTGCAGCATTTTCAAGCTTTTCATCCATGGGAGTTTTATCTCCTTCTTCCTAACTCCATGGATATAATATTTCTTATTTAAACATGCAGACGATTTTCTTGACATAAGATTTCTCATTTCAAGAGAATAGGAATTCAACATTAATTTACGAGTGTATAAAGCATATTTTAAGTTCATTTATAACCAGAATGATATACCACATTGTTAAATTAATCATAGTTATTAATCATTGTTAAATGTCGCCAATATCAAATGATGATAACTTTAGTTTTTACATCGCGTGATATAGCTGCTGTAATGCATGCTAATAATAACGCACCATGAAGAAAACTGTTTAATAACTATCCTCAAGTAAATAAAAAATATAGACATTATATCATCAATCGGTAAGCATTTTTATTTATTTGCTTGCTGACGCAATGTACCAAAAAATAATAAAATTCTCCATAAAAGGAGATAATTAACTGAAAAATGGAGCACCTAGAGATATGGGGCTCCTAGAGATATGGGGCACTTAGCTATATGGGGCCTGAAGTGATTGCTCCATTGCTTCATGCTAGATCCTGCACTGATTTTAAGTAAAACTTCTTTCCGTCTAGTCAATGAAATTGTATTTTTAACACTTTACAACAAAGTTGAAAAGTGTTTATGACTTTGGTCATTCTGTCTGCCTGTCTGTCTGTCTGTCCGTTAGCACGATAACTGCCGTAAAAATGACTTAATCAAAATGAAATTTTAGTATGTTGTTCAGACGGTCTGTAGGACCTATGGGAATATAAATGAATAATATCACCCAATTAGTTTTGGATTGAACCCAGATTGAAAAAAGGAAATACATTGAGCCCGATGGGATCTAATTTTTCAAACATTTTTTAAACGGATTTAAAATTCACAAATTGCTTCGAAAATTTTAGGTAATATTCAAATTGTTTCATAAAATATATAAAAAAAAATCAGCGAAATATATTCAGTATTTTTTTAAATAAAAATTAAAATAATAATTACACCTCTTATATGAAACGATCACGTGACCATGATATGAAACGATCACGTGACCATGATATGAAACGATCACATGACCCACTTCAAAATGATATATGGCATCCATCTTGTTTCAAAATCGTGATTTTTTTAAGTTCTTTTTAATTCATATTGAGTGTTGTATCCGTCCTAAAACTACTTTATTTTTGCTTAAATTCTGTGTATCTACATACTGAAACAACACAATGACAATATATTTGAGTTTAAATGCTCATCTAAATTTGATTATTTCTACAACTAAGCCTATTTTTCACCTATGTAAAATATAAACAGCAAAATATGTAGAATGAGTTGTATTAGAATTCCTGTATTTTTTTAACACAAAATAATTTAGTCCATGGAGTCTGCATGGCTAATATGAAAGAAATATTAATTGATTTTATAAAGAGAAGGACGATTTTTTTCGATGAAATTTTAAGCATAGAGTTTAATTATTGGTAGCTCCATGGTCTTAAATAAAATGTTTAAATAAAATAAATTATTATAGTATTGTGATGAATGAAATGAATGGGAGAAAGTTATGAATGAAATCCTGTTTTTATAGAGAGATCCAGGCGTGTTATTTTTTCTATGACGTCATTTGAATTAATTTCCGTTGTTTTCGATGAAGTTTTCAAATATAATAAATTATCGTAGTATTATGATAATTCTAAAATTATTACCGAGGAATGTATAACATTTTAGAGATGTTTAAACCAGGCAATTTATATTTCAATGCCGTCATTTGAATGAAGTTCATTTTTTTCGATGAAGGTTTAAGTTTTCAAATATAATAAATTAATGCAGTATTGTGATAAGTTTCAAAATATTACCGAGGAATGTATTGCATTTTAGACTTGTTTAAATAAAATTGCATTGAAGTTGAAAAGTGTTTCATAATCAATGCTTTAAGCATGATTGATCTTTCTTGTTTTATTTTCTTTTTAAATAATTTTGAGATTATAATCATCTTCGGCCCTAGAAAATACAGTGTGTATGAGAAGAATATCTTTACCAGCTTGTTTCTAAACATGTCATACATTGAAACTGTCATAGTGAATGTGACATTTTGATTAAGTTAATTAATGCTCTTTTATTTTAAAAACCTATTAATCTTTTTTATTAAATTTTAATTGTGATTTGATCTTGAACTCAAAATTTTATTTATTCCCATGTCCCCTTTTTTAAATACATCTTAAGGCAGTTGCCATGGTCAACGAGCCATTTTCCAAATTCATTTCTCACGCTTAAGTAACACCTGCAGGATGAGCCCACAGCTGCAATTTCACAAGAATAGTCACTAGTCAGCATCTAAGCCCCCCCCCCTTCCCTGAAAGAAAAACACGTGCAAGAATTTACATGCTTAACCCATAACGGTCAGAAATTCCTTCGCAGCAGGGAATACAGATTTCCACAAGGACTGAAAACATAGAATTCTACACCCCTTCATGATAGCATGGGCAGTTATCCGACGAAATCATTATTTCTGTCAACTTTCAAAAATAATGTATAAGAGTCACGTCCAACAAACAATACAGCTGTACAGAATTCTCAGATTGGTCCACATTGCTCCAAGGGGGGGGGGGATCAACAGCATACCCCCTTGTTTTTAGTATTACGAAAGGCTACGAATAATAACATTGATTTGAAGTCCATGAGTAGCCAATGATGTGGTTCTTTAGGACAGCGTTACCGTAACATAGACGGCGTAGTAAAACAAGTCAAAAGAAAAAAAAAATAAGGAGAAGTACGAAGGTGGATTGCCCTCGTGTCTGTCACTTTGCTTTTTTTGATCATGGTATTATGATTAAAAATTTTGGTCTGGCACAGGCCTCAGAATGTTGGCTAATAGTTGATCTGATCTGGTTCGGCATATGGGTACCAGTGTTTTATTGAGTTCTGTACAGGCACTTGAAACTCACTATGGGCCAGTTTTTTTGCAATCCCTGATGATTATATTTGGTCTGCTGCAGCTACTGAATGCTGCGATTCTTTTGAGAGTCTGACACTCAGCAACACGGATTCTAATTGATTGAAATGTGCTAAATCTGCACGCGATTACAATGGGTGGATCGTAACACCATACTACGCGATTGGGCGACTGATAACAGCAACATGGAACCTCCTTTGATCCGAGCGCTGGAAGAGAGGGACCTGAACACAAGCCCTGTAAATAAAAAATACTACCAATGTGTCATAGCCCTCAGCATTAGGCTTCATCATGCACGACTCTTCAGAACAACCACATGAGTCTTCTTTTCCATTTGTATAGCAATGTAGCAATTTAATGACTCTAAATTCTTTAGGATAATTTAAACAAGTACTAATATCGAAATTAAAGTTTTGTTTGTGCCCATTTAACATAAATGCTAAACTTTTATCGAATCAATTTAAGCAAGCTGATTTAGAATAATATGGCATTTGCCACAATGCTCCAATCGATGATTGATTTAAGCATTTTAAATAAATCCCCCATCCAGGAATTTAGGGAAGAATATATTGATATTTGCCTATATTTACATGGTGTTAAAACTTGGATATTTAAATAATAGAATTTTGATGATTTAGATTATTTGTGATATAGTGGTGAAAAGATGATGAATCATATGATTTACTATTTCGTGTATATACATAAATATATCTATATCAATAAATTTATTTGGATTCACACCTGCCTCTTGATTGCCTCTAATCTTTTGGAGTGATTGGATCAAAATTATGCTCTATTTCAGCAAGCCTTGAGATATTAATTTTGTTGTTTTAAAGATAACCACTAGATTATTATTTAAAGTTATAGACCATGGTAAATTATTCCTTGATGAAGGTATTCATATTAATTAATTAATGATGAGTCTTAATTGGTTTATATACTTTCCTTGTTTATAGTATCAGGAGTATTAACGGTCAATATCATCCTGATAGAAACTGTAAAAGATCTAATGTGGGCAGCACACGACTTTCCTTATATAATACAATGAATTTACTCCTTTTACAGTCAAAAAATAATGTATAAGATCCAAGGTACTGTGTTTTTATAATTGAATTGTACATTTGGCGATTTTTCGGATGACAACATGTAAAACTATTTCAAAATACAAAATTAACTTATATTTCGCACAACTCTAAATGAACAATTATCAATATTAATAGCATCCTCAATCAGCGATATAGCCTATATATTAAAATATTTTAATAATTAATTCATCAATTAGGCGTCATGTGCATTAATGTAGCATCATTTTTGCTATTTTGACGATATTTTTGTCAATCTGGGGCGAAACATCTCCAAGTTGGCAATACTTTGCTAAATTATTCACCAAGTTCGCCAAATGCAGCACCAAGTGTTACAGACAAACGGAGAGAAGAGCACTTTTTATATACCAGAAGGTATGTCCATCATACGACGGAAAACCGAATTTGAGAAACATTACTTCTCATTTGACGCTATTTTTAACAATTTGGTGACATTTTTGTCACTTTAGCAATATAGTAATAATATGTATAGTTGCCAAGTTGGCGACGTCCCGCTAAATTTCTCGCCAAGTGTTACAGAAGGATAGATGAAGAAATGGGTTATTCTTATACTGTATTCTTATGTTCTTTCCAAGATATTGAACTTTCATCAATTAGTCGTCATCTTGATTTGGAGTCATTTTTATCAATTTGGCAACATTTTAGTTAATTTGGCAACATTTAAAAAGGTCGCCAAGTTAGCGACACTCCGCCGAAATCTCGCCAAGCGTTATGGACGGAGAAATGAGGTTATTCTTGTGAGCTAACTATGGCTCAAACTATGCCCTTTGTGAAGTTATTCACTGTTACAACCAACCCCGCAATGTGTTACAACCTACCCCAATAAAGGGGTTGGTTGTAACATTTCCAATCTTTCAGAATAATTGTTTTTAAAGCAATACTATTATTTAAATCATGTTTGTATTATTACTGGTAAAGAGGTAATGCAATACTCTATTTAGTGGTGTATTTGTTTTTATCGATTCTCAATTTGTATGGCATAAAAAAATTCAGATGTAAAAGTGTTACAACCAGCCCCTGTCTCCCCTATTCTATTTCAAATTCAGGAAGTCTTTTACTGGATATTTTGAATCTGTAATTACACCAATGAATATTATAACAATACAATCGTTTCTCTCTGTTAACGCAAATTAACATGGATAGGAATCGAAAACACCCACACCATCCCAAATTCTCAGCATTCGAATCCAAGCGATATTTGTTATTGGTGCTGCATAAAAGACACAATTTACAGCAGAAACCTATAAACAGTTGAATTGGACCAATTCAGCTGCATAAAAGACACAATTTACAGCAGAAACCTATAAACAGTTGAATTGGACCAATTCAGCAAGGTACGATTGTGTTCTTCCTTATCTTATTACAAAAAGGAGCAGATAATTTCCCTCTTCGATGGCGCCATGTGATTATTGCTAATGGTTGACATTTTGAATGTGTGTTTTAATCCTATTGAAAGTGCAATAATAATGCATGTAACTATTATTTTATCAGTAACTGTTTTTTGAGATATTCTACTTTAAAGTTAGGGAGTTTTTTTTTCCGGATACTCTGCAACTGTAATTCCTCTTTCGTTCTATCCATTCTACATGGTGTTAAAGGATAACAGAAGTTAAAAGATGTATGACAGATGCATTTTCAAGTTGTGAAGACACAAAGTGAATTCCATTTTATTCCCACATTTTATGAAGGTATATTATTCTGTGTATCAAATAAGATTATCTTTTCACATAGAAACACCAAAAATGCAAAATAATTCTTACATTAATGAGCTAAAACTAAGTGACATGTTTTGCTAGATAACTAGAAATTACTTACTATCATTTTCCTTTCCTTGTTATCATTTTCTTTTCTTTAATATTATTTATTTTTACTTCTTGCTTTGACTAAAACTTCAGTTATTCAGATCCTTGAACTCATTTTTTTTATCTTGAGAGTACACCAGCAGAACCAAAGGATACGTTGTAACAAACTGGAAATTGAAAACAAAATATTGTTAAAATCTATCTAATTTCTTTTGTTTTCTAAGAATTCAGTGTGAATTCAAATGCAAACACAATGTAAACGATGCATATTCACCACGTAGAATATGTTTGGAATATACAAGATCACATTTGTTATATATTTCAGGAAGATTTTTTTTCGAATAAATTTATCTCTCCGCGAAAGAAATGCAAAAATGGAACATATTGTTAGCAAGCACGAGGAGCGAGAAATGAAATATTTTCATCACTTACTTTGTTACAATGTATAGAAATTCTTTTTTCAATTTGACGAGTGAAGTTGAGAAAAATGTCGGCTAGACTTGAAACTAAACATTCTGTGGCGTTTACGATTTTCAATTAGGCAGACGAGAGGGAAACAAATATTCAAAAGTTGGCTATCAGCCATATTTTAGTCTGCCTTTTGAATACATAAAAAGTAAATTCAAAATATATTTTCTCTTTTGGATGGAATATTTACAACTTATGATATTTTATAATATTATCAAATATATTAAATTATCAAAGGAATTAAATTTAAATTTCATGGAGATATTGCATTATCATTGACATTTTTCAAAGTCATCAAATTGGTTATATTGCACAAATGTGTCACCTAGTGTATTACTTAGCGTGTCAGATAATCAGAAATATTTGCTTTTGTATGTATATGATTATCCTTATATGCCTTCTATGGAATAATCTAAAAAAATTTGATAAGGACAAAATCTTGAATAGATGTTTAGATTGTTTCCAAACTCTTCCAAAATCGCCAAGTATGTCTCCAACGTCACCAAATTTATCACCAAACAAGAAAGATAAACAGATATAATGGCTTTTTCAAGTACTTGGTATCGTTTGAAATTTGTAGCATGTATGCAGACAAGTAAACTAAAATTTGTACTGGAATATAAATATTCCTCGAATCATTACGATGATTTGGAATTTGCAAAACTTATGATTTAAAAAGGTGGTCCTAAAAGTCATCTTTGCCAACTTATAAAATATTACCCATTACCATAGAGATGCCATGGCAATCAGCAATATTTTCTGACTTGGCATAGATGACTTTTAGGAACAAATAATCGAGTAATCTATGACAAGTCATTTATGCAATAAAAAATGCGACGATATGTATAAGTTCTATCTGCAAGAAGGACATTTATAGATGTAGTCACATTTTTTAATTTTCCCAGAGTTTTTTTAATGCGGTGTGAATCAAAAGCAAATACAATGTGCAATATATATTTTTACCTCATAGAATAAGTTGCGAAGATACAAAATCATTATTTGCTCTATTCCCATATTTTAGGCAGATATCTTCGAATAAATTTCATCTTCCAGCAAAAGAAACGAGAACATGTTGCTTACACCAGCGAAAAGAAATTGTCTTCCGATTACTTACTTCGTAACAGACAATGTATTCAAATTGCTTTTCTTATTCCACGAGCAGAGTTGAGAAAAATGGCGCCTGGACTAAAAGCCAAACATACCGTCGAATTTACGATAAGATTTTCCATTAAGCAGACGAGAGTGATATAAATATTCAGGAGGTTGCTATCACCCATATTTTATCCTGAGATTCTGAATGCGAAGCGGGGGAATCAAGAATAACATCTCCATTTTTCTTGAAATGTTTGCAAATTTATGTGTTTTTAAAGTATCTACTGATCTGCATGTTCCTGTGATTGAAGTTAGGGAAAAATAATCATGGCGTTTGTCAAATAAAATTCTTAGTTTTGTTTACTGCTTATAAACTTGCAGGACTGTCTATGTAAAAATGCATTGGAATTTCATTACTTTGTCTCTGTGACGTTTGAAGCGATTATTATGATTAAAAAATTTAAAAGTAAAATTTTGACTTTGTTTATGCATTCATTCACTTTCATAATTTCACAACTGAAATAATTTGTTTTAGAAGAAGTTTATGGTGAAAATGAGTCTGAGATGATTTATCCGCGCATTATGATAGTTTTCTATATAAAATAATGCTATGAAAAGCTTAGAATTCAAATAATAATAAATCCTAAATATCAAAATCATTAAAAATTTCACCTAGTTCTAATTTTTACATAATGTATCTACTCAATATTTTATATTTGTTGGTGCATTTATTCTTGAGTTATCATACGCTTGCACGTATATTTAAGAAGTGAAAAACTCCAATTCAAATTTTCAACCATAGAACAAAGCAGTCCTTATGTATTATCCTATTTATGTAGAAAAATACAATAAATTGTGAAAAATAATTATGATCAAAAAGGAAAATACATTTTAAATTAGAATATATTAAAGGAATAGAAGTTGAAATGAAAAAGTGTGTGTGCCTGTATGTATGTGTGTGTGTTTGTTTGTGTGTTTGTGTGTGTGTGTTTTACTAAATCAAGCGTTCATTAAAGAAAAACATAAGAAACAACTCTCATTATCTTCTATATTAAACAGTGACTTAAACGAACATGACAAAATTTTCAAGATGGACAGTTTGATAGAACGAACTGCGGTTCGTTCTTAACGGTTGTTAAGGGCGTATACTGTTCTACTTGCTCTTTTATCCTGAAGAAGGGGCTTATAACACTAAAAATAATTGATGTCACCTAACTGATATATGTCTGCTTCCTTCAAGGAGGTTTTGTAAGTTTTTGCCTGGGCGCTTTGGTGAGATTGATATCTTAAAAGAGGTTGGTGATTGTTAAAATTTGCAAACGCTGTATTATAACATGAGAGAAAAATAGAATTTCCTTCAATTAGTAAAGACTATTTTATAATAGTACCATGTTTAGTTAAGTAATTTTGAATTACTAAAAGTTTTGGGTGAGTAAATTCGCGGGAGCTGAAACGATTGTGATTGATTAGGTTTCTTAATCTGTTTATGAGTTTCTCACGCTTTGAACACTATATACTGCTGAATGTAGTTTTGTTTCATTATTTGCGCCGATCTTTTTCATTATTCATTTTAAATCCTCTTATTAACACTTTACAACATAGTTGAAAAGTGTTTATAACTTTGTTCATTCTGTCTGTCTGTCTGTCCGTTCGCACGATAACTGCCGTAAAAATGACTTTTTAAAAATGAGATTTTAGTATGTGGTTCAGACAGTATGTGGGACCATTGGGAATATTAATGAATAATATCACCCCATTAGTTTTGGATTGAACCCGGATTGAAAAAATGAAATATATTGAACCCTATGGGACCTAATTTTTCAAACATTTTTTAAGCGAATTTAATATTCACAAATTGTTTCGAAAGTTTTAGGAAATATTCAAATTATACCATAAAAATATAAAAAAAATTTCAGCAAAATATATTCGGTAGTTTTTTTAAGTAAAAATTAAAATAATATTTGCACCCATATCATATAAAGAGATCACGTGATCCACTTCAAAATAAAAAAATCTGATGTGGGCAGCACATGACTTTCCTTATATAATGCAATGATTTACTACTACTTTTACAATAAAAAAATAGGTTTTTCTTATAGTAGATATATATATTCTTTCCAAGATATTGAATTTTCGTCAATTAGTCGTCATTTTCATTGATTTAGTGTCAGTTTTATCCGTTTGGCGAGATTTTCATTAATTTGGCAACATTTCAAAAAGTCGCCATGTTGGCGACATTCCACCAAATTCGGTACCAAAATCTCCTCAAGCGTTATAGATGGAGATAAAAGTTATTCTTATAGCAGATAAATAACTATTGGCGTTCAAATACAAAAGTATTACTCAAAGTATCCTTTTTCATGAATGGAACGAGCTAGATCCACGAGAATGATGTCACCAAATTTATCGCATGATATTATATATGAAAAGTGAACATGGTTCTCAACAGTTAATATATATTTTTTAATTTATGGGATTTTTGATAAATTTATTTAAAAAATGTGAAATATCTCGAGAACGGTTCATGCTAGCGTTCTAAAGTTTATGTCAATCGTTTTCTAAGAAAAAAATTACATAAGAAATGTCTATTTGCGTAACTTTATTAGCGGTTTTGATTTTTTGACGATTTTTTCAAAATTTCACTCGAAAATTTAGGGGGATTCTGAACATTCGATTACGTTTAAAAACAATAGGCTTCTAGTGTTTACGGATTATGATTTCTGTACCAAATTTCGTTCGAATCGGTCTATTCGTTCGTCAGTTATCGTTTCCACAGACTCACTGACACACACACACACACACACACACACACAGGTTGGTTTTTGGTGGAAAACGAGGACGCTGCGGGGAACCCACCAAACTGAGGACCTCCAGAAACAATGATTTTTCTGATATAATTTTCACATTTTAGGCATCCTGGAAGGAAGTTAATGACATATGTGGCAAGAAAATTTTAAAAATAGTTTTATTTCAAGTATGTATTTTTGCAAGGTAAACGAGGACCATGTTTATACACCGTTAGAATGCGGACCATGCATATACACCGTCAGAATGCGGACAATGCATATACACCGTTAGAATGCGGACAATGCATATACACCGTTAGAATGCGGACAATGCATATACACCGTTAGAATGCGGACGATGCATATACACCGTTAGAATGAGGCCATGTGTATACACCGTTAGAATGAGGGCAATGCCTGGCATTAGATATATAAGTTCTTACCGAGAGTAAACGTACGTATATCTAATATCTCAAAACAAGGGTACGTATATCTATTAACTAAGGATCGTGAATACACATTTTTACTGAGGACACTATTTAAAACTGATAACTGTGTAATATTTATATATATACGCTATATGTGCTGCAACTTCTTTCATTCGAAACTAGTTGAAAAGTGAACTAAAATTACATAAATAAAAGATGCGTTCGTAGTTGGAAGAGAAGAAACATAAGAAATTATACATTCTGTAACACATGCCCTAACACATAACCGATGAATGCAAAATTGAGAAAAAATTATTAAACATATAAAAGTGTATTATACACAAAACCCACTTATAAAGGGCGCCCCCCAAAATAAGAATGGCTCTCCCATTGCAGATATCAACATCCATGGACCGGTTTCGTGTTTATTATGCGCTCGTTAGCATGGAAGATACAGCTCGTCAGCTGCAAAGGTAGTACAAAACTTGCTAAAATCCGCAATTTTTACAAACTTTTATGGAAAATGACAATTTAAATCCTTCTATATGACCGGCATAAAATTGATTAAAAAGTGTGGCTGGGATATCTTTCATATTTTTGGGAGACGTCCCTTATAAGCGGATTTGTGTTTTATGAAATTTGCCTTTGCAGCTCCGTGTGGCCTGAGTTAAATTGTAAGCAAATGTTATACCAACCGCGTGGAAGGACTGAAATTGTCAGTTCCCATAGAAACTCGCAAAAAATTGTAACATGTTTCTTACTATCATTACAGATTTCTGCTATTCCCTGCTGACAAGCGCAGAATAAGAGCGAAACCTGTCCATGGAAGATAGTATCTGCAATGAGAAGTGTATTTTATATAAAATGTTTTAAAAATAACTTATTTAAAAATGTTATTTGGGCACGATAACATTTTCGCCAAATGCTCTATATACTAAATTATTATTCATGAACCCGGTGGATTTTGCTCTATTGCATACGGTCTGAAGGACAGATGGATGAACTTTGGGGTGGGATAGTCCAGTGGTTAAGGCACGGGGATTGCACTTGGAGGACCCGAATTCGATTTCTAGCTCTGCCTAAACTGACGACCCTCTGTTCACGCTGAATACGGGCACGTTTAATATGTGGGTTTGAAAGTTCTTCCGAGAAGTTGATGTTAGAGGAAGGAGGACACTGTCCCTGTGGATGTCGCTCCCACTGGGTTATGGTTTTAATTGGGTGGCACTATCCCTGATGTCCAAACAGACCGTTCCACTGAATATTTGAAGCTAATATAGCAACAGATAAAATTATATACTTTCGTATGTAATCAGACACTGTATTCTATTTATATTCCACGCCATTATAACACCTGGCATTTAAATACCATAGCCTCTGCTTCATCCATATGGGTTATCGTATTTTTTAAGCAATTGTATATTTTCGGTTTCTTTTACAGAATAGCATAAAATTAATAAAATCTATTTTAATATATGTCATTAGAGCATTCCATTTTTCTAGATTTATATATAAAGAATATTTTATTTTGTCCTCTTTTCTTTTATATATTTTGGCCAGAAACAAATTGATTAGTATTAATATATTATATATTCTCAAAAATTATCTAATCAAATTATGAAATTCAATAACTGTCTTCCGTCAGGATATCTTCCATCAAAATTTTGAATTCGAAATTTCTCAAGAAAACAATACCTATTCTATACAATAGTATGTGAAAATAAAATATATATTTTTTATATTCTGATGACGATTGTGACAGAAGTAGACTTAACCAATGGGGTATAACGAATATATAAAAAAGTCCAGTGGATACTTAAACTCCAGATCCCTTATATTTAAAAAACGGAACGAATCTTCTATTTAAAATAATTTTCCTTTTAAATGACATATTCTTACTTTCTCGTACTAATTGTATAAAAGGAATTTCTACCCTCGAAATTATTCGAATTCGAGATATTAACAAATAAGCAGGTTTTAAAACTTTTTGAGCCCACCTCGAATACTATTGAATGTGTGAGATAAGAACACGATAATAAGGAATGCATCTACTAATATCAAATTATTATGTGGAATCTGATAGCATGCTTTTTTAATTTTCCTAATAAGAACTCAACTTTTTAGGACTTTCAGATTTTATAGCAATATTTTGTTTTCAATATAATTTTTATTCCCGAAATTATACTAAATGTATAAGTTGTATAACACAGATAAACGTACATTTATCAGCGTGATTAAGCTGTAGCTAATTAAACAAAAAATTACTTTTAATGTGGTATTTCTACGTTATATTTTAGAAGAATAACTTGAATACAAAATTTCAAATATATTTTTTTTTATTTACGTACATAAATATATATCCACTTTCTAGATATTTTTTAATTGTAACTTGCTTTTTAATTGTAACAACCAGATTGAAAATTTTTTTGAAAATGTTTCAAAAGAAACAATTAAAAATATTTTTTCGTGTCAAGAAAACGCAAGTGACATTGCTATAACATTAAAATTCAATTGGAGCTCTAGTTTCAAATGTTTGATTTTTAACACTTTACAACAAAGTTGAAAAGTGTTTATGACTTTGTTCATTCTGTCTGTCTGTCTGTCTGTCTGTCTGTCTGTCTGTCTGTCTGTCTGTCTGTCTGTCTGTCCGTTAGCACGATAACTGCCGTAAAAATGAGTTTATCAAAATGAAATTTTAGTATGTTGTTCAGACGGTCTGTAGGACCTATGGGAATATAAATAAATAATATCACCCAATTAGTTTTTTATTGAACCCGGGTTGAAAAAATGAAATACATTGAACCCTATGGGACCTAATTTTTCAAACATTTTTTAAGTAAATTTAAAATTCACGAATTGCTTCGAAATTTTTAGGAAATATTCACATTATCCCATAGAATATATAAAAAAAAATTCAGTAAAATATGTTAAGTAGTTTTTTAATTAAAAAAATTATTTAATATAGGGAAAAAAACAAATTCAATTAAATTCTGACTTTGGGATATCTTCCAGAAAGAAAAGAGAGAGATATTATATAATAAATATCTCTCCATTTGTTTAAACGTTTTGCATATGGGAGTGGCTTCATATTTTAAAACAAATTTGGTAGATAACAATTTTTCATTTTTTTTAAATTTTATATAACTCTTCATGATAAATTTAATTGATGGCATTTTAAATGCACTTTCCTACGTCCTAGAGAGTTAAAATTTGGTACACAGCTTAAATTTGTTGAACATTTTATTCGACAAAAATTTGATGGATCTTTAAATATAGATCATACATTTTTTTCGAAATGGCCTGAAAATAATCCCCGTTCACTTCTATAAATCATTGGTGTAATATTGTTAAAAATTCTGATGTGGACAGCACATGTCTTTCTCTGCAGACTCATATTCGTTCTCTTTATTTATTCAATGATAATTTGAGTTTATCTGCACAACATAAGTATTTTAAATGACATTGAATTTACACGTTAAACTTAAATTTGGTTCTCATTTGATAGCTAGACTTATTGTCAAAGGTGGCGTAGCGAAAACGCGAAAAAACTAGAATATCTCAAGAACGGCTAGTCCTAGAGTAATGGGGTTAGTCTTATTCTTTTTGTTGTCAAAAATCACATATAATATAGGAATTTAATTGATATAATTGAGCACACGTAGTCTTTTATTTTTATATATAACGATTTTTGCTGGCCATTTCGCAAAAATAGCCCGTTCCTTTTTCCCGAATCGTAGTAGAATAACCTACAAATGATTTATATACAAAATTTTGTTAAATTTGGTATATAAATCACTTGTAGGTTATTGAAATATTATACTCCAAATTTTGTTAAATTTGGTTCATTAGTTTTTAGCTAGAGTGGATAAAGGCAATTTCTGCGGCCATTTCGCAAAGAAGGCAGATTCTTTTATTACGAATCGTACTATAATCTAATGAACATCAGGATTTCCCACAAAAAACATACCTACCAAATTGTATGAAATTCGGTCCATTAGTTTTTCAATTAGAGTGGATGTAATATCCACACAGACACACAGAAACATACACAGATACACCCTTACACACACAGACGTCTTCCTAAAAGTAGTTTTTTCGTGTTCTAGAAGTCCCAAAACGTGTAGATACTTTGAAAATTCGAGTTCCGATCTTCGGCACGATTCCAATACTTTGAGTACATACACATACACATATATATTATCTGTGTATTATCTGTGTATCTAAATTCCGTGCCTATGCAATTACAATAGTTGTGATTTTAAATGATCCCTAAACTTTTATTATTTCTTCAAGGAAGCCTAATTTTAACATATGCAGAATGCAAATATCTCAAGCGATTGTAAGATGAATTACATAAGAATTGCTGAATTTTTTTTACACAAAATTATTTAGCTCTGGAGTCTGGAATACAAGTTATATGAATGAAATATTCATTGATTTTGCATAAAGAATCAGATGATTTATATTTCGATACAGTTTTAAATATTTAAGTATAATAAATTACTGTAGTACTGTGATAATGTAAAATATATTACCACTGAATGAATCACATTTTAGAAATTTTTAAATGAAATTACATTTCAGTTGGAAAGTGTTTCATAATCAATGCTTATGCATGATTGATCTTTCTTGTTGTAATAATCACTTAGTTGACGTTTTAAAAAGGCCTTAGGATACTTTTGTCGCATTGCTTCCCCTATCACAAATATATATCTATCAATTATTTCCTTTTCATTGTTGATGATTCGTTGATGTCTTTTTAGATGTTGTATAATAACATTACGGAATATATTACGATGTATATTGCTATTTCAATGCGTCAGATAATGGATTTTTATAACAAAATTTTTTCGTTTGTCATATATATTGAATATAATGTGATTTTCAACCCGGGTTCAATCCAAAACTAATTGGGTGATATTATTTATTTATATTCCCATAGGTCCTACAGACCGTCTGAACGACATACTAAAATTTCATTTTGATTAAGTCACTTTTACGGCAGTTATCGTGCTAACGGACAGACAGACAGAATGAACAAAGTCATAAACACTTTTCAACTTTGTTGTAAAGTGTTAAAAATGGCTGAAATTTGTGAAATTGTTCCATCTCAAAAAAGAAGCAATAAAATTAATGCATAAAATTAATGACTGTCATTTCAATTTGTCAAAATTTATTTCAGTAATGGCATAATTGTTATGATTTAGTGATTAAAACTAGCCTTTTAGTGATTAAAACTAGACAGCCATGTGTGTGTGCACAGCGTGAGTCCAGCGCATGTGCGTGAGTGGGGGGGATGCTGATTAGTAAATTCTAACCCTAGTAACGTCACTGCAATGACCGCCTTAGTGTTGTATTAGTCTGTGCAAGAGTGGGTTTCGGCTGTCGGGGTTTTGGCTTGCCGGAATTTCGACCTTGTCGGGATTTTGACTTGTCGGGATTTCGACCCTGTCGGGATTTTGGCATGTCGGGATTTCGGCTGTCGGGATTCTGGCTTGTCGGGTTTCGGCTGTCGGTATTATTTCCGGAACCGTTATGAAACACATTCCAACTGCAATGCAACTTTATTGCAGGGAAATATATTCAGTAGTTTTTTAAATAAAAATTAAAATAATAATTACACCTCTTATATGAAGCGATCACGTGGCCATGATTTGAAAAGATCACATGACCCGCTTCAAAATGAAATATGGCATCCATCTTGTCTCTTTAAAGTTCTTTTTGATTCATATTTTGTGTTGTATCCGTCCTAAAACCGCTTTATTTATGCTTACATTCTGTGCATCTACATACTTAAACAGCGCATTTACAATATATTTAAGTTTAAATGATCATCCAATTTGATTATTTCTACAACGAAGCCTACTTTTCACTTATGGAAAAGGTAAACAGCAAAATATGTAGACTGAGTTGCATAAGAATTGCTACATTTCTTTGCTACATTCGCAAAATTATTTAGCTCATGGAGTCCGCAATATAGCTGATATGAATGAAATATTCATTGATTTTACAGAGAGAAGACTGATTTTTTTTATGAAGTTTTAAGCATAGAGTTTAATTACTTGTACCTCCATGGTCTTAAGTTTTGAAATAACATAAATTATTATATTATTGTGATGTATGAAATGAAAGGAAAAATGTTAATGAATGAAATGTTTTATTATAGAGAGATTAAGACGTGTTATATTTCGATGATGTCATTTGAATAAATTTCAGTTGTTGTTGATGATGTTTTCAAATAAAATAAATTTATGTAGTATTATGATAATTTTAAATATATTACAAAGGAATGTATCTCAGTTTGGAGGTGTTTAAACCAGGTAATTCATATTTCAATGTCGTCATTTGAATGAAGTTCATTTTTTCGATGAAGTTTTAAGTTTTTAAATATAATAAATTAATGTTGTATTGTGGTAATTTTTAAAATATTTCCGAGGAATGTATCGCATTTTAGATATATTTAAATGAAATTGCATTGAAGTTGGAAAGTTGTTCATAATCAATGCTTAAGCATGAGTGATCTTTCTTGTTATTTTCTGTGTTCTACATGAGTTTATATTTAGTTTGAAATTGCAAGCTTTCCATTAAATCCTATGAATGCCAATTTTCATCGTGTCGTGACGTCTTTAACAAGCATTTCCGGTTTCAAGGGAGAAGGTGCTAAGACCCACAGGTGCTAACTAACCCATTACTTCTGTAGCCCTGCCACAAGGTAGATCATGCCTTCAGGCCATAGTCCCCTTAGTAGAAGATGTCTGCTTGAACAATACTGCTGATAATACCAGGCTTCAAAGGAATCCGAAACCTGTTTGTTCGCTCTGTGAACACCAGAAAGTTTTAAGCCATGCATCCTTCATAAAACGAAACTACCATCTACTAATGTTGGTCTGCGTGTATAGTGCGCAATATTCTATTGCGCAAGTTTCTTTTACAATCACACTATAAGTAGATATAAAATAGTATGCAACATTCAAATAAGAAATTATTTTTATTAATACTTTACAACATAGTTGAACAGTGCTTATGACTTTGCTCATTCTGTCTGTCCGTTTACGCAACAACTGCCGTAAAAAGAACTTTATCAAAATGAAATTTTAGTCGGTTGTTGAGACAGTCTGTGGAACACAAGGGAATATAAATGAATAATATCACCTAATTAGTTTTGGATTGAACCCGGATTGAAGAAATGAAATACATTGAACCCTATGGGACCTAATTTTCCAAACATTTTTTAAGCGAAGTTAAAATTCACAAATTGCTTCGAAAATTTTAGAAAATATTCAAATTATTCCATAAGATATACAAAAAAAATTTCCAATAGAATATGTTCGGTAGTTTTTTAAATAAAAATTAAAATCATGAAGAGATAACGTGACCCACTTCAAAATAAAATATGGCATCCACCTTGTGTTAAAATCGTGATTTTTAAGTTCTTTTTAATTTATATTTAGTGTGACATCCGTCCTAAAACCGCTATTTTTTTTTTTTTTTTTTTTTGCGTTTTTTCTGTGCATATTATGCGCCAACGCAATTACAACATTTATTAGTTTAAATGATCATCAAACTTTGTTTATTTTTACAACGAGGCCTAACTTTAATAAATGTAAAATGTAAACAATTAAGATGATTTGTATAAGAATTGCTGATTTTTTCAAGCAAAATTATTTAACCCTTGAGTCTGGAATAAAAGTGTTTGGGTGAAATATTCGCTGCTTTTACATAGAAGGCCAGACGACTTATATTTCGATGATGTCATTTGAATAAAGTTTGAAATAAAGTTTTAAGCACGGAGTTAGAAAATACTTTTACCTCCATGGTTTAATTTTCCAAGTGAAATAAATGATTGTAGTTCTGTGACAATTAAGACAAGTAAGATCAATCATACATAAAGCATTGATTATGAAACACATTCCAACTACAATGCAATTTTATTTAAACATCTATAAAATGCTATAATTCAGCGGCAATATTTTTTAAATTATCACAATACTACAATAATTTATAATATTTAAAAACTTAAAACTTCATAAAAAAAAAGAACTTTATTCAAATAGCGTCTTCGAAATATAAATCGCCTTGGTTCTCCATGTAAATGTAGTAAATATTTCATTCAAACTCTTTTATTCCATTCCTTTTATTCATCACAATACCATAATATATTTTTTTACTTAAAAAATAAAACCATGGAAGTAAAAGTACTTTCTAACTCTACTATGCTTAAAACTTATGCTTGAAATTTATAAAAAAAAAAGCAATGATAAAAAATCGTCTGCTTCTCTATGTAAAATCAATAATTATTTCATTCATCATCTTTATTCAGTTTTATTCATTTTTCATCATCTTTATACCGAGCTAAATTTTGCGTTAAAAAGATTCAGCAATTCGTATACAACTCATCTTACAGTTTGATGTGTTTATATTCTGTATACGTTAAAATTAGGCTCCGGTGTAGAAATAATCAAAATTTGATGATCATTTAAGCTAGAAAAATATTGTAATTGCGTTGGTGCAGAATATAGATGCACAGAAAAACGCAAAAAGACAGCGGTTTTAGGATGGATGCAACACTAAATATAAATTAAAAAGACTTTTAAAAGTCAAGATTTTGACACAGCATGGATGCCATATTTTATTTTGAAGTATGCCCCGTGGTTTTCTCCTGTAATATGGGTGTAATTATTATTTTAATTTTTACTTTAAAAACTACAGAATATATTTTGCTTATCTTTTTAATATATTTATGGGATAATTTAATTATTTCCTAAAACTTTAGAAGCAATTTGTGAATTTTAAATTCACTTAAATATTTGAAAAATTAGGTTCCATAGAGTTCAATGTATTTCATTTTATTAAGCCGAGTTCAATCCAAAACTAATCGGGTGATATTATTCATTTACATTCCCATAGGTCCTACAGACCATCTGAACAACATACTAAAATTTCATTTTGACAAAGTCATATTTACGGCAGTTATCGTGCGAACGGACAGACTGATAGACAGAATGACAAAGTAATAAACACTTTTCAACTATGTTGTAAAGTGTTATAAATGTAGTCTCCGAATGTATCGTATTTTAGAGATGTTTAAATAAAATTACAGTTGGAAATCATATTATAATCAATGCTTTATGCATGATTGATCTTTCTTGTATTTATATTTAGTGTTGCATTCGTCCTAAAACCGCTTTATTTTTGCATATTATCTGTGTTTCTAAATTCTGCGTCTTTACAATTACAATATTTTTGAGTTTAAATTATCATGAAACTTTGATTATTTCTACAACGAAGCCTAATTTTAAAATATGCTAATTTTAAATAAGTGTAAACTCGATTGTAAGATGAGTTGTATAAGAATTGCTGAATTTTTCAAAGCAAAATTATTTAGGTCTGAAGTCTGGAATTTAAGTGATATGAATGAAATATTCATTGATTTTACTTAGATGGAAAAACAAGCGATTTTATAGCATTGTCTTTTTCGTTGAAGTTTTAAGTTTCCAAGTAAACAAATTATTGTACTATGAAAATATAAAAATATCACCACTGAGTGTATGGAATTTTAGAGATGTTTAAATAACATTGCATTTCCGTTGGAAAGTGTTTCATAAACAATGCTTTATGCAAGTTTAATCTTTCTTGTTTCTATCACTATTTCCTCATAAGATGAATTCATTGAAGTGGAAGAAATAAAATTAATACATCATAAACTAAATACATCATTTTTTATTCTTTTGTTTTATTTATTTCTTTATTTATTTGAACGAAGAAACGCCTGATTTGAAACATATTCTGAAGTATATTAGATGAATCAAGATTATCATATATAGCGAGTTTAAAATATAAAAACCCTTTTTCTGGAGGTATTTTCTTTCCTGTACCAAGGAGTCCTCTATTCTTTCTTTGACGGACAGTCGACAGCCAGCTGGCCAACGGCGTTACTTTTGATCTATTGTGCTGTATTACTCCTCGAAGGGAGACCTAGAGGGTGAACTTCAACCAAGGTTCGTAAAGTAATAGAATCTGAAATGGGCAAAGAGCAACTCTCAGAGGAATTGGGTTCAAGATGTTTGGGATAGTATTATGCTATACACCTGTCCTTTTGAGAGACTCTCCCTTTGAGATTACCGTTGTCCCACTCGTAATCTACACTGATTTTTTAAAGAGATCTTCTCTTTGAAAAAGCAATGAGCAAAAGGGTAAATTTTACTTCCGTACGTGCGACTTCCGTGCAACTGAAATTTTGTGCCATTTCTTGCGATTTATGTATATATGAAGTAAAATTTTACAACAACGAGCAAGTTCCATACAAGTTAATTTTTCAATAATGTGCGAGTTCCGTAGAAAGGAGTATAGAGAATTCTGCCTTTCAAATATAATCGTTTAAGTAATGAAATAGCTTTAATAACAAATTAGGAAATATTTTTAATATTTTATTTTTAACTTTAAAAAAAAATTGCTTTTCTTTTATAAATTTTTACTTTTTGAATTTTTATTCTCAGTTCTTCCTTATACAAATACGAAAATGAAAACACATTGTGCTAAGGATTTGGAAAACAAGGCCAAGATATTCAAGCAAAAAATAAATATAATTGTGGCTAACAACTGTTTCGAGAATACGCGAAATCTCCTTCGTCAGTGCTAAAGAACCAACAAACCTGAAATCGAAAGGACAAAATCTGACTCAAAGAGAAGAAACAGAATGGTATATATGCCCAAATCGTGGATTGAATAATCCAAACATTAATGCTTAAACGTGCATCAGGGCAAATATGACAAAGTTTCATTTTGTATTTGAAAGAAACCTGTTGTCTTTTATGAAACTTACGGCCAGATTCCTGAAAACTCTTACTGCAATGTGTTTCTTTCATATGCACCTCCTATCATAGGCATAGTTGGAATCCCAAAAATAGTGTGTGGAGGTGTAGATGATCAAATATGGGTTACACTTCTGAATTTGATCTATCCTCGAATTATAAAAGTATAAATTAATCTTGTAGGGTCGTAAGCTATATTTTATTGGTCATGAAATGCGATTCATAAACACATTAGGTCAGTATAGTTGTGCTTCAATGTTGTAGGTCACAAGCATAAAAAGTTGACACCACCGGTTTACATAATACTGATTCTCTGTTTATAACATTTATATTACTGCAGTTAGATGAGGGATATAAATGAATGGTTTAGGTTAATTTATTAGAATGTAACCGAAAGATTATTTTCAGCATTGTATCCTCCATTTGATTGTCAACCCCCCAACACACACGCACACACTTTAAGATCCGGTAAACATGTGGGTCCGTAAGTCCTTCCGAGAGGTTAGTGGTAGAGGAAGGAGAGTAGGGTTCCTGTTGTCCCGGTCTAAATTGAGTGGCTCTTCCCGGCCGTCCAAACAGTTACCTTACACCTTTCTGATAGGTCAGACAGTCTGGGTCTCAACAACAACACTCTAAGATCCTTACTATTCTCCTATTATAATAAGTTTACCTGAGATAGAGAAAATTTTGAAGTAAGAATTTTCAGTAATATGGTTGTAAGCTTTATAAAAAAATGTAAATACAAAAATAAAATATTTCAGCTTTGCATTGATGTAATTTTTATCATTAATTTTGAGCATTATTCAATCCATGACTTGGATATATATGCACACCTCTGTTTGTGTCCATTTCGTCTTTTTGACTTGTTGGTTCTATAGCACTAACAAAGGGGATCCAGCATATCCTCGAAACAGTTTCACGCTGCTTTTTCCTTTAATTATCGATTGAATACGTTGTTCAAGTTTACCTTATCATTTGCACAAAGAATATTTTGCTTATTGGTGTCCATATCGGCTATAAAGTATCCAGCATTGTAGACCCATTTGATCTTTGAACACCGGACCCCCGCTCCCATCTGAGATTCTGGCAATGCCTATGAGAACGGCTTGTATACGACAACGAAACATACTGGGTCTTTTAACACCAGCTGCTTATGCTTGGATTTAAAATACAGAATCATTTTGATTAAGTGTCACGACTTTTTTATACCTTTGAGAGACACAACATTTTGAAGGATGTTCCCATGTAGCTGTATACTACCAACATGGCAGACAGTTTTGTAGCTATTGGGGATCATTCAGCTGCATGATAAGAAAATCATTAAAATATGATTAGCTATGCATTTCTGAGTAAGTAAATTTCATAGTTTAAGCAATTTTAGCACATAAAACAACATGATTCTTAATGAATGCACGGAAAGTAAATGCATGTCAGTTTAGCACGCCCGAGTTATCTTGTGTTATTCATTTGTAAACACATCTCTTACTTTTGACATGTTCAGATGTGTCATTTCATCATATTCTGAGGCGGGGCACAATCCAATATTTTTGGTACACCCAAAAATATAAATACAAAGGTTAAAATATAATACAATCCAATAAGGTTTAAAATACAAAGAATTAATGTATATCACAAAAGTCAACGACAAGCTAAATTTGAGTTTTCTAGCTGCTCCGGTTCTTGTGTTATTACTAAACAAGAAAAATTAATCATGCATAAAGCATTGATTATGAAACACTTTCTAACTGAAATGCAATTTTATTTTACCACCTCTAAAATGATGGATGACAGGAAGTAGATTTAACGATAATAATATCACATACAAAAAGTCATTACATATTTTAGAAAAAAAACGGATTTGAGAAAAAATCAAGAAACTTTTGAAATTTCTAAAGATAACCAATAATTTGTTTACAATTTAAATTTAAAAGCACATATTTTATCAAACTATTGCAATAATAATCATTAGTTATGTAAAATCTGGGTTGTTAATAAATTAAATGTTTCTGTCAAGGTATTCAGAATCTCGACTCGACAAATGAAAGTGCCCCATCATATGTAATCTATGGTGAACTAGTTTCGATATGATAGAAATGATTTTTGTTTAAGTGAGGGATATTCAAAGGACACAATAAATATTTTATGGGTAGTTTTTAAATGTTATTTTAAGGATATGTCTGTTAAAAAAGGAATTTATAATCCATTCAAAATGACACAATTATCCCTAGTTATGTTAAAAGAATTCCCTAATTTGAAGCTTAAAACCATAAACATAAAAAAATTTCGAAAACGATTTCTAAATAATTTAGTTCTCTGTACTATAGGGTCCAAATGGAAAACCAAATCCTGCATTATGAGAGTTTTGATTGTCACCCTTACGTTTCCGAAATCATGACTATTGTCTATGTTTACAGTTTTTAAATATAGCTAAACACATCTTGTAATAATTTAACAACATAAATTAAAGGATCCAAACTTCTGTTGCCAAATGCTAAAAATTAGTTTATTGCAAAAATTCGATGTTTTATAAGAGTGCATAATTTCCCTCTCAATAGTGCTTGCTGATAAGGCATCCTTGGGACAAACCAAAGAGAGCCGTTTGAGGGAAAATATTGATATGGTTTTGCTGACAGTTCAATGCAATTTATGAAAATCAATAATTTTAAATTTTTTAAAAAAGTCCCAAGATTGGTATATAGGTGCCGTCAGGATCTCGAACAGGGGAGGGAGGTCGAAGATCAAATGTGGTTGTTTACAGTGCTGGATTTAATACTCCAATATAGACTCTATATAGAACATAATGCAATTACATATGAAGAACTAACGTAATCATTATCAATGTAAGGTTATGACGCCTCCTACATAACTGCAGTTGCACGATATGTCTCCTTCGATACTACATTAATGTCATAACATGAACTAAAATTTGTTAAAATATGCATGCAACTATGCATCAAAAATTCAAGAAATAATCACATAAAATAAAATACATGTATTTATATATTTTGTTCGAATATCATTTACGCATCGGAAAGCATTTAAAAACAGGGAATTTCACCCAAACTCAAGCAAACTATTATTGCAAATCAAAAGTTTTTATATCATTATTCAAATGCAGTTAAAATTTTCATATAGGGAGTAAATGTTATTGCTGTAACCAACTAATGTGCTTTTCTAAGTTCTTGACACGTAGACTTTGTTGTTTATCATCTAAAAACATTTTAATGCCAAAAATGTTCTTTTAATATCAACTGATATTATTGGACAATACTCGTAATCTTTAGAACTAAAAGTGATATTTAGTTTTTCAATATTTTATGCTGAAAACGATTTAGTTATAACTGCGTATTCACTCTCCTTTTTTTTTTCCTCTGAAATGTGGATAGCAGATTTTACAAGCTGATCTGATATTTTTTCTGAATAATTTTTTCTCGCATTTACACTATATATAATAACACCACCTGCAAACAGCTTTTTCTATGATTATAAATGCATGATTTTATTCGGTTTGATTTACTAGATTTAATTTTAGGCATTTTTAATCATAATGCCTATACAGAAAATTTTACACAACAGCTCTTTGAAAAAAACGTATGTAAAACGTCAGGTACTCGTATAAGTTGCTTTCCATTTCTTTTACCAAACCCGTCACTTGTTATTTTACCTTGGAAAGATTTTACCATTTCTTATGATATTTTCATAATTTTAGTACCTCATGTAATTTGGGTGTTGAATGTGAAATATGTTTAGCTTTGTACAATGTTAACTTATATAGCTATTTTAAAAAGGTAAAAAAATAGTTAAAATATAAAAAATGCAAGCTAAAAAAATAAAATACTTGAAATATGCATATAAAGGCTTTTTATGCATTTACATGCTCTATAATTAAGTGTTCAAATATGCAATTGCATATACAGATATGGAATTTCATATAATTTGAGTTTTAGTCATAATCTTAATCAATATATTACTTTTATAAATCAATATTTTTGTAAATTTTTCTGACTGTGATTGTTTTTAAAACGTGTTTGTAAATATATTTTTAAATGGACTTTTAATAAGACATTTAGTTCAAACTATCACATTTTTTTAAAGAATGCGCACTGCAGAAATAAATTAATAGTTGCCGAATTTTGCTTTTGAAGGATCCCATCATATTAGCTATTTTTCTAAATGTCTATAAGTGTAAAATTCCTACAAAACAACCACTTCTAGTATTCTAAAAATCGGCACATTTATTTTCTTGCATAAAATTATGCATAAAGTACATTTTCATGAGCTAAATATAAGAATAATCGATTTTTTTAATTTTGATGTGAACCGGCTAAAGTGGAAGCCACATTTGTAGTTTAGTGAATTTTTTTTTTTCTGTGAATATCTTTAAAAATGATCCACAATTTTAGGACTTACAATAGAATGCATTCACAAGTATCTGGGAGAAAGAATTGTATGTATACATATCGATCGCTTAAAGCCACTCAAAATCAAGGTACTTTAAACAGACTCAAACTCACAACAATATTTACAACCAGATGAGTGGTGTGTGAACTCGTGTGAACTCGTGTGAACTAATATAGCGGCACACCATTAGCGTTATCCTTCGCCCTTTGTCGGTTTTCACTGCTCCGCAGGGTGAAATCAAGGTATCAATCACATCCCTCTGAGCTTGACCACACAAGATAGGCGGAAGGGCGATAATCTCCGTTACCGTAAAGGGTTTTCATTGTTCCCCGTGCCTGGGGTGAACATCCATTCTTCCCAATGTTTAAAGTACCTTGTACCAGGTATTAAAATTCCCACATCGGCGATTCAATTTGAAAACCTAGCGATTAGCGAAATGACCGACCAAACCCCATAGATATCCTATACTTAGATATTTCGTCTAATATATCCGTTTTATATTTTATAGCCGTCTAATTCCTTAGATATATAGGATGTGTCTTGATACATGATCTGGCGCGGAGGTGGTGATTCTATCCTTTGACCCTACCAGCGCCCTGCCGAACTTTACACGCTGCACTAAGGGTTTTCATCATTTTTACAACTGCCTCAAATTTTAAAGGGTTTCCGAAAGCGGATGTATAACCGGAATTAAAGTTGTACATCAAAATTAAAATGATGTTCGAAACTCTATTGGTTAAATATTCATTATAACATATTTTGCATCATGATAAATTAAAAAAATAATAATCTATATGCAATAGTTTCTGGTAAGACTCATATTCGAATAATGCTGCTTAGTTTCGGGTATACGCTGCATCTTTAGGAGCCGAAAGCAAATAAAGGGCATCAACCGAGTCATATTGCTGATATTACGACGACGTATTGTTGTTCTATTTTAACCTACATATGTACTGTCTATAAACTACTATACCGTAAATATGAAGGACAGTGACAAAAATAGTGCGTTTATATGCTACTATTCCGCCCAGTTTTCCTTTATATTCATTTTAAAGCTATAGATCGTAAGAATTTCGCATTTTTTTTAAGTTTCGGTGCGCGACAGTTTCTCTCTCTGAGCAATTTCAGCAATTCAATGTTAAATTCGATCGATTTTCAACTTACTTGCTGACCCGGATAAAGCTGGTTTATGCCCTCCTCCCCCTCTCTCATTCTTTTGATCAGTAAAATTAGCAAAATGTCATATGTGTTTAGTGATACAGAGTGATACTCTTTAAATTCATAAACGTCGAAATATTAAGAAAAATACAATTCATTCAAAAGAATAAATAATTTAATTGTTATGAAATAAACATATTGGGGAATTTTTACAATAAAAAGGGTTGGCTCAATTCATAACGTCTGATAATATGACGGGGGAAATGACCGAAATATCGGGATCGCGATGTTTTAAAAGTTATAGAGTAAGTGATCAAAAGGTAGAAACAAGAATAGAAATTAATTAAAAATCGCCAATACTCATTGATAAAATCCCATAAATTAAAGAAAAAGTAGTGGCCGGCTTTCTTAAAAATTAAAAAGGAATGTATAATAGTAAATGCTTTAGCTCGAACAGGTAAAAAAAATCAAGATGAGAAAACTCAAGAAACTGCCATATTCGGAAATAATCTGTAATTTTAATCATACAATTAAAGCTGAAATATTCTTGAAAAATTAAAGTGTTATGTGTGGGGGGGGGGGGGGGGAGTGCTTTTAAATTTGTCACAAAAAGTATTTGAATTCTTCATGGTAAATTAATTTTTCTATGATGACCTTGAAAACAATTGTATAACATTTATAAAGGCCTATAACAATAACATTGATATGATTTAGAATAAGATTAAAGAAATGAGTAATAATAAATGTTTAAAATATTCAGAAACTGGATAATTGAAAAATCTAAATTTTGATAACTTATAAGAAATGGAAAGGGGAAACTGATAATGACTTAGATTTAGGAAAAACACCTAAAGTTTTGAAAAATTATTTAATTTCAAAAATGATAATACAGCAATAATAAAGGCATGCTGGCAATATTGCTCATTAAAAAATAGACATGTTTCTGATAATTTGTCTGTCTTATCAGAAAAAATAAATTTTGTATTTTGCCAATCTCTTAAATTTTCTTTAATTTTTAAAAATCTCCCCCTCGGCCTCAACAGTCAAATTATAGATTTTAAAAAAGTAGATCCACTAAGGAGTGTTTTCTTTACTAATAGACATAGGAGTGCCTCACAATTAACTTTTATATAAATATATGAAATAGATAAATTGCCTGTATCTGTTTTACATTCTACGTGTGGGCTACATTATACAATGTATCCTTTAGCTAAAATGTTTAATTAGGCCCTTCTAAAAATATTTGGCCTTATCATACGTAATGTGCCCTTTTTCCGAAGGTAGCTCCCAGCCCTTTTGAAATCCTAGAATAAACTATATATATATATATAATATATATATATATATCCTTTTTTTAAAGAAATTTAATTACTTATATTTTAAATACCAGTGACTTATATGTGATTGAAAATAGTCTGAATAGCATTTGTAAAAATAAAATAGACTTAATGTTGGGCTGGAGAAAAATCCCTTTAGGCTGGAAAAATATTCCTTTATATATAAATCAGGTACTAAATATGTATTAAATACCCCTATTTCCCTGTTCCACATATAATGTAAGCAATTGAAAATTGGATTTCATGGTGTGAATGTCTGGTAAAAATAGGCCTGCAACAACACCCAAAAATTAAGTATTATACATCATATATGCAATACAGGCACTAAAGGTACTATGCCCATTGGTTAGCGCGCTGGAGTTGCACTCGGTAGGCCCGGGTTCGATTCCAGCCACTGCCAAAACTGCCGCCGTGTTCATGCGGAGTACGATCACGTTAAACATGTGGGTCCGAAAGTCCTTCCGAGAGGTTGGTGGTAGGAGAAGGAGGGTACGGTCCCTGTGGATGCCTCCCCCACTGGGTTCCGGTCTAAATTGGGTGGCACTTCCCGACCGTCCAAACAGTTACCTTACACCTTTCTGGTAGGTCGGACGGTCTGGGTTTCAACAACAACAACAACCCCTTTTTCCTTGCATTAACATACATGTTGTAAGTGCATGAATAGTGTAATAGATGAAAATAATTTGAGAGAAGGACACGTGTGTGGAGCCTCCATATTTTTCCGTCATATATTACTACGGTACGGAAGGCTTTTGAAAGATCCCATCACATTAACTATATTTCTAAATATCTATAATTGAAAACAGATAGTTGTAGTATTCTAAAAATCGACTATTTATTTTGTTTTGTGTAAAAATATGCATAGAGTGAATATTCACGGATTACATATAATACTAAGGCAATTTTGTTTTTATTCTGCTATGGGCCGGCTCAAACAAATACCATTTTGGTAGCATAGCTAATCTCATTCTTCTAGAAACATCTTTAAGAAAGGACAACACTCTCTAATACATACAATAATTTGTTCCCAAAAATCTGAGAGAAGGACAGGCCTGTGGAGTTCTTCATCCTTCCCACAAATATATCGACGGTACGGAGGGCTTTCGAAAGATCCCATCAATTAACTATTTTCCTAAATGTCTATAAATGTAGATTTTCTTGAAAACAGATATTTCTAGCATTCCAAAAATCGTCTAATACATTATCTTTTTACATAAAAATAAGCATAAAGTTAATATTCACGTGTTACATAGAATAATCCAGCTTTTTTTATTAATTTTTATTTTTTTTATTTTGATGCGGTCAGGCCATTTTTGATTTTGATGCGGTGACGCCATTTGTGAAATATATTCCATTTTTTTCTGTGAATATCTTAAAAAATGATTAGCACGCTTTTAAACATACCATAGAATGCTTCAAGAAGGATCTGAAAGAAGGATTTGTATGGATATTCGTTGATTATTGCTGACATTTAAAACGGCGGTATTTAGAGTATTTTTGAATGTTACGTATGCGCTACTGCACAAAGCACTTATACAAATATGTACTCTGAACACGGGAACAGTTTGGTCAGAGACAGGAATCGAACGTGGATCCTCTAAGTGTACTCACTATATTTTAACCACTAGGTTATCCAGCCACCTAATGCTAAGCTAATTTGAATTAAAAAAAATCTCGTAGAACCGTATTATTCAGAGAACTTTAGTACCGCACAAAGTTTCGCCGTTGTCCGAAACTTCGATTTTCGGTTACAGACGACACGCACATGAGACAAGACAATTTATTTTACTACGTGAGATAAAAATATATGAACCATGGGTATTTCTAATCAGTGAAAATGAAACAAAATACAATTATTAATTATTTATTTTGTACGTCAGAATTTTTTCTCGTAGATCCATGAATAAATAATAAAATAATACTCTTATTTCCAAATTTTGCTTTTGTAATACTCAAAGTTTCCCACACATGAAATATTTTAGATTACATGAAAAAATTCTTAAACATGAAATCGACGGCAACAAACTGTCCTCAGAACTCCCGAACCTTTCTGTAAAATGCGATTGTATGTAACTCTCCCCCACTCACACACCCAGACAAAAAACAAATATGGAAATTTATAGCTTTATACTGATTTTAAAGTTAGATGTTTCAGTCTACTTCTGCGTTAATAGCCAGGGCTGTGACAAGGGATAAGACGGCGAGGCGACGTCCTCGGGCGCCGTATCACAGGGGCGCCGAAATTGAAATTTTTATTATTAGTTTAAAAAACTAAAAATTGTTTTTAAATAAAGCACTGTACTTTCTCTAGTTCTAAAACCGGAACGTCAACAGAAATATAGTGCTTTAGTAATAAGAAAATATAAACATAATTTTAACAGCATTTCCTCTAACAACTGGGATTCAACTTGAATTAGGTAATTAAATAATTATAAAAAAGGTAATCCTTTAAGAAATTATAACTTTTGTAAATTGCCTTTTTCCTCGATTCAAGACGATACATAAATTAAAGCACCAAGAATTAATACCAGATTTCAGGCAACAGATTCTTTAAAGGATACCGTTTTCCTTTCAATTTAAGGTGCAATGAGAGATAGAAATAAAAATTAATATTGCTCGAAAAAAATGATTAAACTTTCACACATTTAAAGCACCATATGAATCGTGATAGAAGAAAGGGCCATCACCCTCAAACCAAGTTCATTCTTCACAATACAAAAATTTGAACACTATATCTCTCTTTGTAGTTAAAATACCTCGCTGGCTTAGCAAGAAACAAACTCGCAAAATGTTTACATTTCTAACTATTAAAGCTTCTTTGGAAAAATTCTGAGCATTAATATTGAGCGCATTTTTAGAGCCCAATAAGTAAACTAAATTTGGACACTTAAATGAAAATGGTATTTAGAATTTTTATGAATCAAATAGTTTTACTTGTACAATCGAGGCTACACAGCATTTCTTGTATAGAGAAGTAGTTCTCGCTTATGTATGAAAATTCAAGGTAGTGATTCTCCACAGAATCTATCAAATTTTTCTTTGTTTTCACTTATCCTACTATACATAACGTACTGGTAAGAAATTCGACTCTTCGATTTGGATGAATTTAAACATTTTGAGCCTTCCTGAATACAAATCAATCATTTTTAAACGATGTCTTCCTATAGACACGATATCTCTCAAACAAATTATGTGCTCCAAACGAAGTTTCGTACTGTTATTTTAAGCAGTAAACGTAGTGGCCTATTTATTTTACTGATCAACTAATTTTACACAATAATTTGTATCTTTTATGATTTTGCATTTTTCTTTTTCTTTTTATATAAAAAAATAGTAAGAAAAAGTTATTTTACTCTAGTTTTCCAAAATTTTCATAAAATCTTATGTTCCAGTATCAGGTAAACAAGATCAAATATTTCTATTTAACTCTGATTTTCATAAATTGATTAAACATATAATCTATAACAGATATGGATACATTTAGACTGTTGACATTCAGAGAGATTAGACAAGGGGTATACTCAATCTTTCAAACATGTTTTGTTTTCGATAATTAAAATAACATTATAAAAATATTTGTATTGAAAACTTTTTGCAATTAGCCATTTTATATGAAATTATTCATTTATAAGTGAATATCATTTAGGGGGGATGTAAAGATGTTTCGTTCTTAAAAGATTGCACGTTTTTTGTTCTAAAATGAGAAGATCATATAATTAAATGATCAGTATTACAAAATAAATGGATGTTTTTAAAATACTTTCGGTATTATAAAATAAGTCGATGTTTTTTAAGTACTTCGAACCAAAAATGAATTGAGATCAGAGCATTTCCGTCTCAATTTTAACTGGAAATAAACTGGGGTACATTGTGCTACTCCAATCAATCGGTATATTTGTTTGGAACTAGAGACTAAAATTTTCTCCACTCCTATACAATAATTATATATATATGCTATATGTTTACAGTAGGAAGCAAACTTTTCCAGAAAAGCATGTTTTATTTGGATATATTACGCAAAAATTGAGGACACGTAATGTGACTCAGTTTTTTAAAAATATTTTTCATATATGCCTCTGCCTGCGCTATCCTGACCGCATAGCGAACACTTCAGAATATATTCCTACTAATTCGATGAAAATACTTCTTGGCCTTAACAAATGAATAAATTTTTTAAAAATTATCACATACTTGCACTTATATTCATTTAATATACCAAAGTCGACAATAACGAGCATGAGTCTGTATGAAGTTTTGTACGGACTATACAGATTTAGAACCCTAGCCTGTTAATCTCGAGACAAGCACTCTAAACTATCAGGAGAATGTGCTTGTGTCAAATGTATACAGTTTTATCATATTCGCTTGTCAGAAAGTAGTTTTTTGGTTAGTTGGTAGAATACTCATATAAATTATCGTGCAATAGGCAGTTCTACCCATACCGACTAACTTCTCAAACCTCAGCTATTTGCTCTGTATACGTATTTCTATATTCTGTTCTATTGTGGACAGAATTGCCATAACAGATTTGTACATATGGTGTCTTTAAATATCTATACAGGGGAATTTAGCAATATTTGTACTTTTTCCGCATATTAAAACATATGTATTATTCGTTTAGCGTTCTATATTTTGGCTTCCATTGTTAAAACATAGATACTTTTCGAATTAAACAGATATGTAAACTTTTGGGAAGGGGCTCAACTCAGATGGCATTAAAAGACTGTGCCCATTGAGTTTCTGTGGTTTTATTAGTATGGAGCATGAGCGTGGTGCATATTCTCTTATTAAGTAATTTTTCCCTTATTTGTATGTCCATATCTACTCTTCCATTCATTAAAATCAATTAATCCCATATGACTATTTTTTTCTTTCAGCACACAGTATACGACTATATGTAAAAACAATTTTGATGAGTCAAAAATCAAATTCTTGTATTTATTTTGAAGGTTATAGGTTACACGCGTTTTGGAGCAACCCTGAATACGAATTAACCAATGTTAACCATCTGTCTATTTCTTTGTGGGCACAATTGTATCAAACAAGTTGATAATACAGAAAAAAATTTGGTACAATTATTTCAATCGGTAAATGTTAAAAGTCTATTACCTGTTGGGGTAAACGGATCAAAGAATAGATCTTATTTTTTTATCATGCTTTTCAAATTCGGAAAAATAAGTAAGCTTAAACATATGAAAATGTTACAGAAATATTTATGTATTTATAATGTCAGCTTTTTAACACGAATGTCATCATTTACATGAGGTTCTTGAGATAGTTTATGGTTTTGGTCAAAAATGGAACAATTCGGAAAAAAAAATATAAATTCCCTATTATCAAATGAGTGAATGCTTTATAAATAAACAGCTTAAATCCGAAATGAATGGACATCATTATTTAGAAATTATCCCGATCTGCTCTCGAGATATTAAAACATTTATTCATCTGTATTTTTTTAATGTAATGCCATATCTTTCGAACAAATTGAATAAATCGAATAAAGTTTGGTGAGTATTTTTCAATCGATGAACATCACTCAGAGACCTATTAATTTTCGGAGGAAACGAACCAAATAGAAAGTAATCTAGTTCTGAATATTTATTTTAGAAAATCAAATAAATAATATAAAACCACAAGATGATAATATGCGCCCCACTAAAGATATATTTTTTAATCTTTTTTTGAAAAATAATTCACATTTAAAAGGTGTAAACGTATGGTCCGCGTTTTAAAAGTATATATGCATTGTCCGCGTTTTAAAGGTGTATACGCATGGTCCGCGTTTTAAAGGTGTATACGCATGGTCCGCGTTTTAACGGTGTATATGCATCGTCCGCGTTTTAACGGTGTATATGCATCGTCCGCGTTTTAAAGGTGTATACGCATAGCCCGCGTTTTAACGGTGTATATGCATTGTCCGCGTTTTAAAGGTGTATACGCACGGTCCGCGTTTTAATAGTGTATATGCATCGTCCACGTTTCAAAGGTGTATTCGCATGGTCCGCGTTTTAAAGGTGTATATGCATGGTCCGTGTTTTAAAAGTGTATAAGCAAGTTTAAAAGTGTATATATTAAAGTCAGAACAAAATTTTTGCTCTCAGACTGCTTACATTTAAAATAAAGTACATCCATTTTCCCGATTTTACGAAGTCTTTTTAAAACTCGCATTAGCAGCAAGAATTAAACTGTTGAACCATCTCAGGAGAGATGCTTTTCTAACTCACTGAAGAGAAAATGCCGTGTCAAGAGTCTAAGGATTAAAAGAAAATAAAAAAAAAACATTTGAAATATAAGTTTTAATTGAATTAAAAAAAAAAAAACAGTGCGCTTCGCGGTTTGAGTTTATCCGTGTTTTGAATTCCGAACCTGTGCTCCATTTATTACTAGGCAAATGCTTACACAGATACAGAATATACATACAGAGAGAAAGACTGTAGTTTACAATTACACACAACTCTTCAAAAACTGAATCACACTGTATTTCTATAAATGCTATGCAAAAATATCCTGTGAAGATGGTTGTATATACTTCATTTCTAAACATTTTCAGCTGGACGGGAATATTTCTTGACATATGGGAAAAAATAAAAGACAGTCTAGCTAGAATCTGTTTCTTATAACATTGGCTCCCAAACTATAAATGGGACCTTAAAAGAAAAAAAAATTACATTAGGTTCAGAAGTGTAATATTTTTCTCTTTTGACGAGCGAGATAGAAATATATTTCAAAATCAAAATCAAAATTACAACAATTTGCGGAGGGGATTGTGCCTGCTAAAAAAATGTATGCATATCTCTTTGCTTTTAGGAGGGGGGGGGGGGGGGCTCTAGTGGTTCTAGGGGCTCCCAAGAAGTTAATACCTCAATTTGATAGTTCTATGGGTTGTCCTCGGTTTCCCTCAAAGACCAACACGGGTGTTTCGCAGATTTAGCTAGAGGGCAGTTAACGCCTTCCCTCTGAAAACCAGTTCCGCATACACACAATATGTTGCAATTCTAATAAACCGCGGACGTGTCTTTTTGCAAGACACACACAGATATTCGCGAGCTATACACAGTTATACACAGACTATATACATATACAACCTAACTGGGGACCTATGCCAAAAGCCAACCAAACTTTTTTCAGAATATTATCTGTCATTAAATAGCACATTTCTGCAAAAATCCAAAGCGAGGACGTCCCCACTTGCCGGTGCGTCCCCACTTGGAAGGTGTGTAAACATATGAATGTCCCCACTTCCCACCATACGCCAACACACACACACACACACACACACACACACATACACACACACAGACATCACTTCAAAAATGTTCGATTCGTGATCAGGGATGCTTGAAACGTGCTCTCCCGTCGAAAACTCGAATTCGAATTTTCGACCCCTTCACAATACTTTCCTTATACATTATGTATATATAAGGAAAGTAATATGGCATCCATCTTGTGCAAAATTGTGATAGTCCTTTTTAATTTATATTTAGTGTATTATCCGTCCTAAAACCGTTTTATTTTTGCTTAATTTCTGTGTATCTATCTTCTGAAATAGTGCAATTACAATTTGACTTTAAACGATCAATGCCATCCATCTTGTGTCAAAATTGTGATTTTTAAACTTCTTTTTAATTTATAGTGTTGTATCCGTCCTAAAACCGCTTTATTTTTGCTTAATTTCTGTGCATCTATATTCTGAAACAATGCAATTAGAATATATTTTAGTTTAAATGGTCATTAAATTTTGATTATTTCTACAACGAAGTTTAATTTTCACTGATGGAGAATGTAAACACATCAAACTGTAAGATGAGTTGTATAAGAATTGCTGAACTTCTTTAATGCAAAATTATTTAGTTCTGGAGTGTGCAATATAGGTGATATGAATGAAACATTCATTGATTTTACATAGATATGCAGGCAATTTTATAGCAGACATTTTTGATGAAGTTTCAAGCATAGAGTTAAAATACTTTTACCTCCATGGTTTTAAGTTTTTAAATAAAATAAATTATTATAGCATTGTTATGAATGAAAGGAATGGAAAAAAGTGTATGAATGAAATGTTTACTGCTTTTTCATAGAGAGTTAGGTGATTTATATTTCAATGGTGTCATTTGAATAAAGTTCATTTTTTTTCGATGAAGTTTTAAGTTTTCAAATATAAATTATTGTAGTATTGCGATAATTTTAAAAATATTACCGCTGAATGTATCGCATTTTAGAGATGTTTAAATAAAATTGCATTGCAATTGGAAAGTGTTTCATAATCAATGCTTTATGCATGATTGATCTTTCTTGTTTTTAAAAAATTCCCTTTTACCTCAATCGTTTTTGCAAGTGTCTTATTCTATCATTTTATGATATTCTCACTTCATCTTGAAACCAGTAATTTTTGTTTTTGCATGTCTGTGTATGTCTATGTGTATTGTTATTTTTTATTTATCCCGTCTGCTCCGTGTAACTGCTCTACACCTTTTTGGTGAGCTGGGCGGCCTGGGCAATAAAAAGAACAAGAATGCATAAATCATTGATTGTGAAACACTTTCCAACAGAAATGCAATTTTATTTAAACATCTCTAAAATGTGATACATTAATACCTTATATATTTTAAATTATCACAGTACTACAATAATTTATTTTATTTAAAAACTTAAAACTTCATCCAAAAAAATGAACTTTATTCAAATGACGTCATCGAAATAAAAGTCGTCTGGCACGCTGTGTAAACGCAGTAAATATTTCATTCATAAACTTTTATTCCAGACTCCAAAATTAAAAAATTGTGCGTGAAAAAAATTTAGCAATTCTTATTCAACTCATCTTACAATCACTTGTTTACATTCTGCATCCATTAAAATGAGCCTTCTTTGTAGAATTAATCAAAGTTTGATAATCATTTAAACTAGAAAATATTGTAATTGCGTTGGCGCAGTATGTAGATGCACAGAAATTATGCAAAAATAAAACAATTTTAGGACGGATACAACACTAGATATAGATTTTAAAGAACTTTATAAAATCACGATTTTTATACTGGGAAAAAAGATGGATGCTATATTTTATTTTGAAGTAGGTCACGTGATCTCTTCATATAATATGGGTGTAATTATTATTTTAATTTTTAATTAAAAAACTACCAAACATATTTTGCTGAAATTCTTTTTATATATTTTATGGGATAATTTGAGCATTTCATAAAAATTTCGACATAGTGTGTGAATTTTAACTTTGCTTAAAAATGTTTGAAAAATTAGGTCCTACAGGGTTCAATGTATTTCACGTTTTCAATCCAGGTTCATTCTGAAACTAATTGGGTGATATTATTCATTTACATTCCCATGTGTCCCACAGACCGTCTCAACAACATATGAAAATTTCGTTTTGATAAAGTAATTTTTACGGCAGTTATCGTGCGAAAGTACAGACAGACAGACAGACAGAATAAACAAAGTCATAAACATTTTTCAAATATGTTGGAAGGTGTTGAAAATAATACTATCTCCAATAAAATGTTCCTGTTAAGTTATTTAAATTAAGTGAAATGTATTACTTTCCTTATATACATAATGTATAAGGAAAGTATTGTGACGGGGTTGAAAATTTGAATTCGAGTTTTCGACGGGAGAGCACGTTTCAAGCATCCTTGATCACGAATCAAACATTTTTGAAGTGATGTCTGTGTGTGTGTATGTGTGAAAGTATGTGTGTGTGTGTGTGTGAATGTATGTGTGTGTGAATGTATGTGTGTGTGTGTGTGTCAGTGAGCCTGTGGAGTTCATAATTGACGAGCGAATGGACCGATTCGAACGAAATTTGGTACAAAAACACAATCCGTAAACACTGGAAGCCTATTGTTTTTATACGGAATCGAATGTTCAGAACCCCCCCCTCCCCTAAATTTTCGAGTGAAATTTTGAAAAAATCGTCAAAAAATCAAAACCGCTAATAAAGTTACGCAAATAGACATTTCTTATGTAATTTTTCCTTAGAAAACGATTGACGTAAATTTTAGAACGCTAACATGAACCGTTCTCGAGATATTCTACATTTTTCAAAAAAATTATAAAAAAGACATATGAAATAAAAAAAATATTTCCTATTGAGAAACATGTTCACTTTTAATATGTAATACCAGGCGATAAATTTGGTGACATCATTCTCGTGGAACTAGCTCGTTTCATTCATGAACAAAGATACTTTGAGTAATACTTTTGTATTTGAACGCCAATAGTCATTTATCTGCTGTAAGAATAACTTATTTCTTCGTCCATAACACTTGGCGAGATTTTGGCGACGGATTTGGCGGAATGTCGCGAACTTGGCGACATTTTAAATTGTTGCCAAATTAACAAAAATCTCGCCAAATGGATAAAAATGACGCTAAATCAATGAAAATGACGACTAATTGAAGAAAATTTAATATCTTGGAAAGAATATAAGTAGCTACTATAAAAATAACATTTTTTTAAATTGTAAAAGTAGTAAATATATAAAAGTAGTAAATGTATAAAAGTAGTAAAAGTAGTAATATATATATCTACTTTAAGAAAAACCTATTTTTTATTGTAAAAGTAGTAGTAAATCATTGCATTATATAAGGAAAGTCCTGTGTTGCCCACATCAGATTTTTTTGGACTTGTATTTGAATTCGGCTTTATAAAGTCTGAAATTTTTGAAAGATAATGAAACAGTCTTTATACATTTTGATATCTTTAAAAATTAAACTAAAAAGTTAAATAAAGGTATATCGGTGGATTGCTGGCATTTAAGCATTCCGTTAAATACCTGTAAATCATATTTTTGGTGAGATAGAATGAATATCTATTCAATGAATAAAAAACTATAATACCATGTTCAAACATCCAATAGTATTTCATATTCCCCAATAACTACAATTATTAATTTCATATAGTGTATTAATTATCTAAATAAACCACTTATTACTTGGACATTATTAAAATATTTTATCTTATTGTGATCTTTATGTTTCTTTTCCCGAAGTACATGAATTCAATTCAATCAGCAACAATAAGTTTCTGGAAGAAAACAGTTCTGCACGTCTCTTACGATTAAGATTAAATTAACCGGCAAATCGCAGGAAAATGTAACGAAATTTTATGCAGCAGATGTTCGTTAATTCGGTAACAGCATCGTTCTTCAAAATAACTTACGTTCCTTGTTCCTTAAGATTACAATTTTAATTTGTATGTACCAGCAATGAAATGGATGATTATTATGTGAAAGCATGTTCAGATTACGATGTCTGCGCATGCGTTATCACATGCTGATTTTTATTGTTTAAAGAATAAGGTAACATTAATGAAATGAATTTAGAATTTGGTGTTTCGTTCCTTCAGAAATATTGTAACGGGGGGTGAATGTTTTAATATTGAAATATAAAATAAATCGCTGAGTATTTTGACCGTATATACAGTAGAATTCCAGTTATCCGAAAAGCACGGGACTGAAGTATTTTCACTTGAACGAGGTTCTATAGGAATTTTCGGATGATGAGGAGAGCATAAATTATAGCCTGAGTTTGAGCCGCTAGTTACTTTTCATACTATTAATATAGGGAAAGTTTTGTTTTTACGAAAATTTTTTATTTCGAGATTTTGATGCCAATATATGTCTTTAGACCTCCTGAGCACGTTTTGACTTTTGGAGTGATGTTTGTCTGTGGTCAGTTTTTTGTGTAGACGATAGCTGCTACAGATATTAATCGATTTTTACTAAACTTTAAATCTGCCTTTGTTAGCAAGCATTATAAATTTAGATAGAATTTTTTTGGAATTCGAGCGAAGACTTCGAAATTTATTCGAAATTTAGAATTTTCTTAACATGGTAGGATAAAGAGAGAATTTTACATAATTATGCATAAAAGGGGTTATTTATAGATCAATAATCAAGACACTTAGCAGTTTCAATCATTGCGATGAAAACTAGTCGTGGTATAATTTTTGTGTTTGAGACATCATTAGTGTCCCCTGGGGGGGGGGCGTTGCAAATTATCCACTTAGGGTGTACATTGTCAAACTTGGCATTAACTGAAATATTTTTTCAAGCTATTTAACGGGAAGGATAACATGCTATAATTTTGAGCATTTGGACCAGTGATACAAATTTTGAAAAAAAAAAAAAAAAAAAAAAAAAAAAAAAAAAAACTGGGAAAGCTGATTTGATTGAAATTGTGGGAAGCAGTATCTAAGTGACTTGGACATGTTCAAAAGCGGCTTCCCAGGATATTCGCCGTTGAGGTCTGGCTTGCCTCAAACAGTGGTGAATCAAATCTAACGGATGTGGAAATAGTTGTTGCAGTGAATACAGGTGTTGTATCTGACAACATTACTTTTATATGTATCATTATGAGATATGGCACGTCTTTATGAGATGTGGCAACAGAAGGGTTTTTACTCCAGTTCACGTTATGTAAAATTTAAGTTCCATTTAGATGTAGCTGTTATGTGCCCGCCTTCAAATAAATACTATTTGTTAAGATGCGATGTTGTTTCTTAATCTGCAATAACCAGGCAGAACAAAATGGGATGAAGTTGAAGAAGAGCTCGATGCGACAAAGAATACCAGCATTACGCACACTGAAACTACAACGATTTTTTACGTAGATCTTCATATTGAAGTACAAGATGATGCAGTTTCTAATGTGCTATTGTTTAAAATGTGGCATTGAAAAGCAGCTTCGAAGAAGTGCCAAATTGATCAGCTGAAGAAAATCACTATATAATTTGTGCAGAAATAGACAATGTGTATACATAATGGCTAAAGTAAACAGCCTCTATCTATTTCTTTTCTACGTGCTATGTATCTCACATACTTGATTAAAATTACTACTGTATCACATATTAATGTATCTCACATTTACATCAATCAGTTATCATCAATGCACTCACTGTCAGCCATGTTCTCAATATTAAACCTATTAAAATTAATAAAATAAGTGGATATAAAACAATTAAGCGTAAATTAATTTAATACGTAAAATAAAAAAAAAATAAAAATAAGGATAAAAATAAGGATAAAATTTACGGATAACCTGGATTCGGATGAACAGGATCTACTTACTCTATTCTGAAATTTTAAATATGTTGTTATTCTCTGAAAATGGAATCTTTGTCATACAACGATGACTGTTTAAAAGTGGTAGGCGAAGAGTTTTCATTCTAGCCTACATGACATACTGTAAATTTAGCTTACAGAAAACAAGCGCCAAATCATCAGTTGATCTAAGGTACAGTCAAATTGGAGCCAAAATCTAAAACAAGTTGGATATTTTTATGAGATAAAGACTCCAAATTTACGATTTGAGGATAAGCACGATGGCGAGCAAGTTACATCACCCAAAAATCTCCAGAGGCGATCAACGTCTTTTTCTATCAATTATCTTGTGAGACTGCATATTGTTTTTAGAATTTTTTTATAGGCGGGGTTCTTCCTTCTCTCTCTTGTCATTGGCTATCAGTTACTTGCTGTCAGAGTCCATGGTTGTGTACTATTCATGGTTGTGTCTATTTTATACTCCATTCAATGCTGGTAACGTTGTTTAATGGCATTATATTCGCTTAACCAAAAGTATTATTCAATTTTTTAGAAAACGAAAAGTTTCAGTCAGGATAAATGAGACAAGACAGTCACTTCAACAAAGGCAGGGGGATGTCTGTCAATACAGAAATGTTTAAATGACTTATGAATTTATGCTTTGCTAATCTAAGTAATTAATAAAAAGGATTTTAGAAACTAAATAAGTTAATTTCATGTGGCAAGAAAATTATAAAGGAGTTACAAATCAATCAATTACTAAAAACCAGTTGATATTTTCCAGTTATTTTGTTTTTTGTTGCTATAAACAAATGTTTAAATAACATTTTTTTTTTTATTTTTAGACTGTTTAAAAATAATTTTAGTCTCCACTTCAAATGTAGAAAAAAAGATAATCGCTTGTGTAGCACTGTGTTTAAGTGTAACGTTTAAATGTTCAATCTTTTCTTGAGAAAGTATACTGCGAGAACACCATTTCTTAAAAATTTAAAATTTTCGGGAATTACGCATTAATATGAGAAAATTAATATATTATTTACTAGCTGGGATTACCTGGCGTTGCTCGGGATTTACGATGCAAACTTTGATAAAAATTACACCTGAACATACAGGGCCGTGAATCTTATACATTGTTTTTTCACTGTGAAAGAAGTAAATTCATTACATTGTGTAAGAAAAAAATGGATCCGATTGGCCACTCTTTGGCCAATCAGATCCATTGGATCATACATACATACTTTTCTTCTTTGTATATAGAGATAGATATTTTTATATTCATTTATTTATTATTCAAATCAATAAAATTTGTAAAAAGTAAGCCTGTGAAAAGTAAACCATGGTGATAGAGTTTCCATTTAAATTCATATTTCAAACCTGCGATTTTCAAAAGTGACTAATACGTTCTATAAACTCCCAAAAGATAAATTTTAGAATTAATTGACTTTCACGTTTTAAACCAACGATTTCCAACCTTTTTCGTTGAGAATCATGGAGTTAGAGAGTAGAGCTCCTAGGAAAAAGTTTAGTTTTCCATTAATATCTCGACAATCCCTAATCTTAGAAACTTGAAATTTGGACTAAATTTATTGGGAGCTATTTCAAAGCTACCCACCAAATTTCATTAAGTTCAGTTCAGCCGCTCTCCCGTGATGATGAGACAAACGAAAGTGTCGTTTTTCACTAATATCTCGAGAACCACTAGTCGTAGAAACTCGAAACGTAGACTAAATTTTCAGTGGGGCTGTTTCAAGATTACCCGCAAAATTTCATCAAATTCGGCTCAGCCGTTCTCCCGTGATGTTGGATCATACATACATACATACATACATACATACATACATACATACATACATACATACATACAAGCTTACTTTTCTTCTTTATATATATAGATAACATTTGTTAATTATTCTGTCTCATTTCAAACAACAATAAAATAAAAATAAAAATTTTTTTTTCAAGAGATGACTTTTATTTTAGAAATTACTGTGTTAAGAATTTTCTTTTATCTACCAAAATCTTCTTTTGAGACTTGGAAAATGCAGACAGTGTTTACAATTTTTTAATAAACGAAACTGACTTGTTTACTAACCCAAATGTCTGCAAAAATTGAGTGACTTTGTGTCACTGCTCCGTCATCTCGAAAGATAGATTATCACATCGCATTAGAAAGATGTCTATTTCTCCGAAGAGCCCCCCAGAACGATAAAGTGACCACTTAGAGTGGGTGCATTTATCAAGAAAAGAGTCCGCTTCGAACGGAAATATGGCGTGAGGACAAAATGCTATTTCTGTCTATTAATCCTATAAATTAGATGGGGACAAAAGTGGATATTTTATGCCATAAACAATAAGTGACATTGGGAGAGGTGAATTAACTTATAATGTAGTTTTTCATCATTATTAGTTTCCTTGTAATAAATATTTGGAGTATACATCTCAACGATACTGTATCTCACGTTCTATCTTTTACGTTCATTACGTTTATTTGTGTAACAATCAGGACTTATGTAGTAGCGTCGCAGGAAAACAAAATTGTAAGTGTGTGTGTGTGTGTGTGTAAGGGGGGGGGGAGAGTTTGATATCAAACATTTCTTTCTCCATTTCTTCATATAAATTTCCCTTGAAATTCGATGGGTTCCAGAGGAGGTGTGATCCAAAAAAATTATCTCCAGGCGATGTCATTGACTATATAAAAATGGCGTGGGATTTTGATCCAATGAAATGTAATATTTTCGAGAAAAGCGTGAGGCATGAGAAATTAATTTGGAAGTAGATTTAGGAACAAGTATTAGCAAAAAATAAAACATTGTTTTTTAAAGTACCTCTTTTTATTATTTGTATGTAACTTAAATGTATAAAAAATGCATTTAATAAAATGTGTGTAATTTAGATGCATGAAACACAACGACATACTAAATTTGGAATTTATAGCTCTCTCTCTCTCTCTGCTTCTGTTTATAGTCATTCTCTTAAAACGAGTCTATAGCGGGCCCAAAATGGGCTGGCCCTATAAGGTTGTCCCGAAAAGCCAAAGCTTTGAAATATACCACAAAAGACAACGACATGCTAAATTTGTACATTTTAGATGCTCTGCTTCTCGAATTATCCTCCGAAAACGAGCATATTCCATAGGCGAATCGAGGACGGGCTGGCCCGATAAGATTTAAGAATAAATAAGAATAAATAAGAATAAATAAAATATATCACAAAAGATAATGATATACTAAATTTGGACTTTCTAGCTGCTCCGAGTTTTGAGTTCTGGGGTGTGTGCATGTGTAAGATAATTCTAATTTTATGGGGATGTTTATTTTATTTGTAACCTTTGTAACAGGATTCTGTTTCAGATACTTAAATCATCTGCTTCATATTCTTCTGCTTAAATTATTGAAAATATTTTTTTATTAATGATTGATTTTTAGACGAACATATCTGAATACGTTGAAAATGAGGCTACGTACAGCAATCGGAGATGATATGTTGTTTTATATACTACAATTTCTATGTAATATACCGCAATTATAAAATGTGCACCAATATTATGCAATCATTTGAAACGGGTTTCAGTGTTCAGAACTTCGATTAAGTGTTTAGCTGTCGCATTTAGTGACCACTAGCCTGTTTGGTCCGAGTGAACTGCGGCTGAAAATGAACTGGTATTAATATACTTATAAGAAAAATCAAAAACTCTGTCTTTGCGGTAAATTTGGCTACAGTGGCAAGAACTTATGACGTAGAAAGCCAATTTGGCGCCATATTCGCCGAAGTACAAAGTATTTCGGCCAATATGGCTTTGTACTGAAAATATTGGCTTTGTACTGAAAACAATGACTGAAAAAGGATGACTTGGCTTTGTACTGATGTACAAAGTGAATTTGGTCGCCTTATCGCAATTTGGCGACATTCGGAAAACGTTGTTAAATTGACAGTAATTCATATCTAGCAAAATTGAAATTAATTTCTGTTAATTCCTGCCGCTTGTGAGAATTATTGATTAAAATTAGTAAGTTTCATGGGGCAGGTTTTATATTTATGTATATAATATATTTTTCGTATGCAATAAATTGCTTTTACTTTAAAAACCTGTGAAACGTTCTCTGTCGGAACTTTTCTTTCTGGCAAAAGAATTGCGAACTGTTAGCTTCGTTAAAAAATAAAAAGTATACTTACAAAAGTAGAAAAACGAAACGACAAGTCAGAAATAGATAACAAAAGAAATAGAGCAGTTTTCAATTCTCCCGTAATGTTCCGAAACAATACACTTGTGCCGTGGAGAAGGTGAAAATTCGTCTGATACGGAGTTTCGGAACCTATTTTCAGCTTCCATGATTCCGATAATGGAGTAAACTGGAGTTTTTCGAACTCAAAATACAATTCTTCGTGTTTTCTTTCAAAAACTAAATTGGAATTTTCAAACTTTAGGGCGTTTCTGAAAGTTATGTACTTATTACTTTCCCTACAATACTTGGAAATGTATAAGAGAAGTATTGGAATGTAGACAAAAATTGCAATTCGAGTTTTTGACGGGTCTGCACGTTTTGGATAGTGTAGAACAGTATTGCGCAACCTTTTTGTTGGTGCTATCCGACTGAAATATTGTTTTATTTGTAAAAAAACCGTAGCACTATGTAAATTAAATAAGAAGTTAAAATTCATGAATAAATGTAAATTTTTACAAATATTCGCCAGTGTTAGTTACATTTAGCAATTAAAAATATTAAATACATACATACATTTGTGTAAAAATCGTGTCATAAAATAGCTAAAACACTAATTCGAATAATCCCTGGGTGCATCTTCCCGGGGCTTGAAGAACCCCTGTGTACCAAATTTCCATAACCGCACGTTACAGAGTCCACTTCGACTGTAAAAGCTTTCAATTTCATTCGAATAGATCAGCGGTAGAGTGTCGGCTGGCCAGTTTGGAGATCCAAGGTTCGATTCCCGGTTGGGGCAGCAATGGCTTCCGAACAAATCAGCCCTGTAGGTTAGTGCAAAAATGCCGGAGGTCTTAAAGTGACCCTAGTACGACTAGTACGGATTCAGTGGACTCTGGAATACTGAGCGCCGATTTCAAATTGAGAGGACAACGACCACGCAGGATATTAACCTGGGTAAAATAGTAGAAGAAGGAAGCTAACCTGAGGTAAAAATAGCAGGAAGTGGTCAGTCATATTGTCAGTTGACTATAAAAGCTTGCAATTTCGATAAGACAGTTGACTATATGAGTCAGTTGACTTGAAATTTCGATAAGTCAGTTGACTATAAGAGCTTGCAAATATTGTCAGTTGACTGTAAGCGCTTACAATTTCGACTATAAAAGCTCGCAAATTCGTCCCAGTAGCTCAACGGTAGAGTGTCGGCTGGCCAGTTCGGAGATTTAGGGTTTGATTCCCGACTCGATTCCCGGTTCAATTCCCGGATTGATTCCGATTCATATTATCAGTTGACTATAAGAGATTCGATTTTCGGTTCCCAGTTTGGTTCGATTCCGATTCATACTGTCAGTTGATTATAAAAGCTTGCAATTCCAATAAGTCAGTTGATTATCTGAGTTAGTTGACTTGCAATTTCGATAAGTCAGTTGACTGTAAGAGCTTGCAATTTCGACTATAGGAGCTTGCAATTTCGTCCCAGTAACTCAACGGTAGAGCGTTGGGTGGCCAGTTCGGAAATCCATGATTAGATTCCCAGTTGGGGCAGCAAGGCTCTTTGCAACATCGCTTAGATACATCGCTTTGCAACATCGCTTTGCAACATCGCTCTATAGACGATATAAAATAACAAACAAACGAGCACATAGACATTTTTCTTTTATAGACATTTTCCTTATTATGGATTCGGTACGAGGTCAAATATAAACCAAAATCATTTAAATACAGCAAGATCTATATTATTTCAACTTAGTAATAAATTTATACATTATTTTGTGTAAAAAGGCTCAAATGGTTGCATATAGATAACAACAGAAAGAATAATTTCATATGAGTGCAGTTAAAATTATGTGCTTATATTAATATTTTTATGCTTACATTTTGGTGTAATTTGAAATTATAATTTTTAAAACAAATGGATAATAAAATTTTAAATTTTTTATCCTTTACTTTTCAAAATATTATTTGATTTGATGTCATTTTAAAAGCAAATTTTAAATTTAATAATACTTTCTACATAGTGTAAGATAACAAAGTATAATACTAAAATTTAAAATTTTCTTTAGATGAGAAAGACCAAACTAAAAAGAAGTTAAAAACTAACGTTAATTAAATGATAAGAAAACGTGTATTCCCAATTGTTTTACAGCGTGTAAGAAAGTTTTTACATTCTTTGTATCTATCTTTATTAACCGAAAATAAAATTAATGGGACTTTAGATAAAGTGGTTAAAGAAAAATGAAATTCATCATGTTAAAGAGACAGCAGTTTATTTTATTTCTTCTTTGCTCTTTTTCGGATTTAATTTCATAAATTTTATTATTAAATGTTATTTTGCGAAATTATTTTTGTCTTTAATTATGAAAAGTATTTTCATTTTCAAGTAAATTATATGATGTAAACCTGTATTCCAACAAAATATGAATGAAATATTTGGGTTCAAAAATAAATTTTTCATAAAGTGCTTTAAATATTAAAAAAGAAATAGTGAGTAATTTTGTTACTGACTGTAACTGTCCGTTGCTAATAGCAATGGTAGTGTTATAAACAAAATTTCTATATTTACTGATTGGGATATTCCAAGCGTTATAGTGAAAGAGTGCACAAAGAGGAGTGGTGTTCGATCCTCATTGCTACTCAAAATATTTCCGTGTCTAGGTGAAGTATAGGCGCGATAAATCTGTAGGTATGTAAGTCCTTCCTAGAGGTGAAGGGTCAGGTGAAGGCAGATAAGGTTCCTGTGGTTGCCATCCGCATTGGGTTCTGGTTTAAATTGTTTGGCTAAACAGCGCAATGTGATCCGCCTCCTGTGGTGCGCCGGGGCAATGTGGTATGACGGCAAAATGGTTCACTAAGAACGGCTCCTGATAACTACTAAGAAGTAGTGTCAATTAATGTATAAATAATATTACTTACAAAACATCCACTAATATAAAAATAGTGGGTATATTTCATTTTATATACAGGATTCCTTGGGAAATTCTTAAGAAACCCAATAATTTTGTAAGGAAAGGTGCATGAGTGTACACGTTAGGTCTCTTTATAGTAAAGTGACTCTGTTTTATAAAACGAACGTGATTATAGTGTCCCTAGTGAATAATTTAAAAGTTAAGAAAACTGACTCGGCAACAAATGAGATAGACGAAAAAGTCAATTACAAAGCTATAGATCTTTGCCTAATTAGTAGGAATTGATACAGGGGGCGAACGAAAAGCGTATACGGAAGACAATAATTGTCAAGAAGACGTATCATCAGCGACTGTGACAAATACGACGCTTGTTAAAAAACGCAGTTATATTCTTTCTCATATTCAAACATGCATTGTTGTTAACGGTGGGTATTTTTAACAGGTTGCACATTACATTCTTGTGCAGGCAAATTTAGTTCTTTTAGCAGTCCTGAATAGGACAGCCATTAGCTAATAATCATATTGGAAGTGGAGCAGCCCAGTGGTTAGCTCACGGGAATTTGACTTGGACGACTCGAGTTCGATTCCCGGTTCTGCCCAAACTGTTCGTATTCATGTTAAATATGTGAGTTCGTAATTCTTTTGAGAGGTTGGTGGTAGAGGATGGAGAAGACGATCCCTGTGGATGCCGCCCCCCGCATGGTTCCGATCTAAATTGGGTGACACTTTCCCAACTGTCAAATAAGGCACCTTATGTCTTTGGGTAGGTCGGGCGATCTGAGTCGAAAAAAAAATATATTGGGTCAATTAAATGTCTGTATTCTGTAACAATGTTATGGCCGATTCCAACTCAACAAACCATGATTTGCAACTTTGTTTTTAGCCGTATTCCTCTATCTCGCTTTGTTGCTGAATTTGTTATCTTAACTCTTAAATTACCCGTTAGGTGAGCCGTAATTCCTTTTATTCGATTAGGCATGGTCACTTTACTATAGCTAACCCTAATGTGCACACTCATGAACTTTTCCTTAACAAAGTCACTAGGGTGCTTCCTAACAACACTATGTTTCTTTTTAGATCAAAAATATGAAATCTTTTAAATAAAACTAATGTTAGCTTCTTATAACTAGTGTTATTCACTTTCAAGTACATAATTGCATAAAATAACTATTTTATTGACCAAACAGCGATTATTTCAATTGAAAAATTAAGTCCTCCTGAGTCGATCGTTTTGAATATCAATAGGCTTCCATCGAAACAATCGAACATTTCCTTAAACCGTTCAATTTTTTCCGGAAAATAACCGGAAGTGACATTTCCTGCACCGCTTTCAACTGCACTACTTCGGTTTTCCGGTTTATCCAGTGGGATCCAGTATGATCCTCAGTTCCAAACAATTGCCGTTTGGTGCCAAACATCAAGTCCAATATAGTGCAAATGTTTAAATATTAACTAATTTGTGAAGTAAATTTATTTATACTCTCATATTTTACTGTAAATTTGAATTTAAATTTCATGCAAATACATTTATAAAAATCTGATGTGGGCAACACATGACTTTCCTTATATAATGTAATGAATTTACTACTTTTACAGTAAAAAAATAGGTTTTTCTTATAGTAGATACTAATATTCTTTCCATGATATTGAATTTTCGACAATTAGTTGTCATTTTCATTGATTTAGCGTCATTTTTATCCATTTGACGAGATTTACGTTAATTTGGCAACATTTCAAAAAGTCGCCAAGTTGGCGACATTTCGCCAAATTCGTCGCCAAAATCTCGCCAAGAGTTATGCACTAAGAAAAAAGTTATTCTTACAGCAGATAAATGACTATTTGCGTTCAAATACAAAAGTATTATTCAAAGTATATTTTTTCATGAATGGAACGAGCTAGATCCACGAGAATGATGTCACTCAATTTATCGCATGGTATTACATATGAAAAGTGAACATGTTTCTCAATAGGAATTTTTTTTTATGTGACTTTTTCATAATTTTTTTGAAAAATGTACAATATCTCGAGAACAGTTCAAGTTAGCCTTCTAAAATTTATGCCAATCGTTTTCTAATGAAAAATTACATAAGAAATGTCTATTTGCGTAACTTTATTAGCGGTTTTGATTTTTTGACGATTTTTTCAAAATTTCATTCGAAAATTTAGGGAGGTTCTGAACATTCGATTACGTATAAAAACAATAGGCTTCCAGTGTTTATGGATTGTGATTTTTGTACCAAATTTGGTTCGAATCGGTCCATTCGTTCGTCAGTTATCGTCTCCACAGACTCACTGACACACACACATACACACATACTTTCACACACACACACACACACACACACACACAGACATCACTCCAAAAATGTTTGATTCGTGATCAGGGATGCTTGAAACGTGCTCTCCCGTCGAAAACTCGAATTCGAATTTTCGACCCCGTCACAATACTTTCCTTATACATTATGTATATAAGGAAAGTAAAAATGTATATTAATTTTGCTTTGCGGAAAACAGATTTATTTGAATGAGTGCAAATAATTAAATAAAGTTAAACACAACACAAAGTTAAACAGATTGAAACGGTACAAAATTAAGAAATGCGTTTAACATCCGGATTTTTTTTTAAAAGAAAATCCAATGCAAACAAATTAAAAACTAATGTATATTAAATGATAAGAAAATTTGTATTCCCAATTGTTTTTCCAGCTTGTGAGAAAAAAAAAAGAACTACTTAATTTTTATATTCTTTTATTTTTAACACAAGAGAAAATTAATGGGAATTTGAATAAGAAGAAGGGCGATATATCATATTAAGGAGACAAAAGCAAGTCAGTTTTTTTTCTTTTCTTTTTTAGTACGCTATCTATATTACTTTGCGATATTTCTATTGTCACAAAATATTTTAAGAGCTCGTATATTCGAACAGAGGTTAGAAAATAGATTTTGTGAAAATCATGTATGAAATTTTTGACGGGGTGAAGTTTTGTGAAGTTGTATTAAATTCTATGATACTTTGAACCATTATTCATGTAGTTTTGTTAAATAAATACTATTTATGAATAAAATAGTATGGGAACATATCAACTAAGTAACATTTTAAAATCAAAGACAATTAAAAGTTCTTTATTAAAATCTCCTTTTTACGACGTACAAAATTACACGGCCAAAGCGCTTTCGGGCATCATTACATCAGTGGCGAAGTGAAAATAAGGCGCGAACAAGTGCTTAAATATAGGCCACAATCGCCAGGCAAAATTTACATATCATCAATATTTACATATTGATGATATGTAAAATTTTCCTGGCTGTTGTGGCCTATATTTAAGCACTTGTTCGCGCCATATTTTCACTTCGCCACTCATTTAATGATACCCGAAAGCGCTTTGGCCGTGTAATTTTGTAAAAAGGAGATTTTAATAAAATACTTTTAATTGTCTTTACTATTCATAAAATTGTACAACTTGGAGGCCTACTTCGTATTATAATATATAAAAAAGAAATTTGAAAGAAGCGAAAATTAAGAGAAATTAGTAGAAATTTGGCAGAAACAGATACTAAAAACCTATTTCTATCTGCTGTCATGGCCGCTAATAACTCGAAAACAGATCACACGATTTAATACTTTTTTCAGTAATATTCTGATTTACTGAAAGTAAGTTCATGGTTAAGAAAATGTAAAATTTTTTTCTTGTGTTGAACGGACAAATACATTTTTAAGTAAATACTATTTGAATTTCTAGAAAAAAAAAATCCGTCGAAAAATCGAATTTCGATTTTTGATCCCATATTAATAAGAAGAAACACAGACAAGATAATTAAGCACAAATCAATAAAACAATTTATTAATATGTGTTTAGTTGTTTTATTAATTTGTACTTAATCGCTTTATTAAATTGTCCTAAATAGCTTTGTTTGTGTTTTCCGTATCGTTTACATAAAGTGTTTCTACTTATTGACTTTCATATTAACACTTTCTCTATATATTAGCATGCATTGCAGGAGAAGTAAATATCTGATGTGAGTAGCACATGGCTTTCTCTGCAGACTGAAATTAATTTTTTCATTTCTTTAATAATTCTTTAAATTACGTTTAATTGCGCAAAACAACATTGAATTTGCACTTTTAATTCAATTTTTTTTATTTAGTAATTGGACATTTTTCCAAAGGCGGGCGTAGCAAAAAATGCGAAAAATCTCAAATATCTCGAGAACGGTTAGTCTAAGAGTAATGGAGTTGAACTTATTCTCTTCCTCGTCAAAAATTACGTATAAAACAAGCATTTAATTGATTCATTTGAGCATAAGTTATGTTTTTTAGAATTTGGTGATTTTTGAGGGCCATTTCGTAAAAAAAGGCAAGTTGTTCTTTTCCGAATCTTAACAAAATCCAATCAGCACCAGAGTATCTCAGAAGCAATTTATCTATCAAATTTTGTGAAATTTGGTCAATCAGTATTTCAGCTAGAGTATATACATGAGATTTTTGCGGACAATTTCGGAAAAAAAGACGGGTTCTTTTTTCCCGAATCGTACCCAAAACTAATCAGCACCAAAGTCAAACCCAAGTGAGTTACCTACCAAATTTTATGACATTTGGTCCCATAGTGTTTGAGTTGGAGTGGATACATACATTGCACATACAGACGTCACGCTCAAAATAGTGTTTTGTATTCTAGAGGTCCGTCGAAAACTCGACTTGCGATTTTCGGCATGATTCCAATACTTTCCCTATTCATTACCATGTATTGCAGGGAAGGTAAAAATATTTGCCATGATACTAGTGATCGATGCATCTCAATAAAGAACTGAAGGCGGTGGCGAGGTCCGAAGTAAAATCAAAATGATTGTTAAATTAATAATTTATCAATATTGTTTTTTAGATATATTTTGATCAATATGGATTTTTAGATTACTATATCGATCTTGTGGCGGAATTTGATTTTGTTCTTAGCGACGTTCGACTTTTAGGTTGAAGAATAAAAAAAAAACTATCGTAACTTTACTCTATTTGCATATCTCTATGTTTATTAACAGTTACTTATTAATTGCGTTCTGTGTAACTAACTAGTAACTTTAAAATTATTTTGCTTTTTACAAACTTAAACTCGCGTTGCTTAAAATTAACACCTGATTGACTCTAGTTTAAGTCAGATCAAAAAGTTCTAATGTGTAAAGGAAAAAATAAACGAAATAAATTCAAATATCTATTATTTGTTTCGTAATTAAATTATGTTGATTAGTACTTCAAGTGTAAAAATTCAATTGAATTTTTCGAAAATGTTTGATTTGGGTTTATAATTCATTAAATCGATTTTAATAGCACAAAAGGACACGCACACTTGATATTGGATCCAACCTACAGTTATAATATATCTTCTTTTTTATTTGGCAATTTTACACATTTTAAAACATTTGCAGCTTCCCATTTTAAAAATCTTTAATATTTCGAAAACGGGTCATACTAGAGTAATGAAGTTGATCTCATTCGTTTTAAGGCCAAAAGTTACGTATAAAACATACAAGCATTTCGTTTATTCATTTCAGTATATTCAGCATATTTAGTTTTTTCTTTCAGATTTTGACAATTTTTGTTGCCAATTTCATAAATAAGAGGAAGTTTCTATTTTTCCGAATCGTACCAAAATTTAGACAGCACCGGAGTAATCTACAAGACACTTAGTTATCAAATTTTGTGAAATTTAGTCGAACTGTTGAGATAAAGTGGATACATACATTGAAAAGACACACAGATAGACACAGAGACGCTGAGACTTCACTATAGAAATAGTGTATTCGTGCACTACAGTGCCCTAAACGTGCAGATCTGTCAAAAACATTAGCTCCAATTTCGACCCTATTCTAATGCTTTCCGTATATATTACTATGTAATGTATAATATGTAGTATATAATATGTAGTGTAAAGAAAAAATATATAGTGTAATTACAAATACTGTGTAGTGTAAAGTAACTATGTGGTGTAAAACTATAATGTGAAGTAAAAATATGTAGTGTAAGTAAAATTACTATATAGTGTGAAGTAACTATGTGGTGTAATACTATGCAGTGTAAAATAAAAATATGTAGTGTAAGTAAAAATACTATGTAGTGTAAAGTAACTATGTGGTGTAATACTATGTAATGTAAAGTAAAAATATATTGTGTAAGTAAAAATACTATATAGTGTGACGTAACTATGTGGTGTAATACTATGTAGTGTAAAGTAAAAATACTATGTAGTGTGAAGTAACTATGTGGTGTAATACTATGTAGTGTAAAGTAACTATGTGGCGTAATACTATGTAATGTAAAGTAAAAATATGTAGTGTGAGTAAAAATACTATATAATGTGAAGTAACTATGTGGTGTAATACTATGTAGTGTAAAGTAAAAATATGTAGTGTAAGTAAAAATACTATATAGTGTAAAGTTACTATGTGGTGTAATACTGTGTAGTGTAAAGTAAAAATATTTGTCATCACGACAGTAAAGGAAGAACAGCATCTCAATATGAAGGATACTTCCATCTTGAGAAATACAATTGTCTTTAACTTTTCTGAAATGTTCCAAATCCATTGAAATGTCTGTGTAGAAAAGTAAACAATTCTCTAATGCTGTGTTCTGAGACCAATTTTCGACGTTCGTGATTCGGGTAATGGAGTAAGTAGTTTTTAGAAGAAATTTTGAAAGGAAATTGCTGTGCTTTCTTAGTATTTACTACCTAAGAGAGAAACAACTGTATATTTGAAATTACATATCTCCGCGTAAAGACAAGTAATCTTGAGTCCAATTTGTAGAGTGTCCTTTTAAATTAAATTAAGAATTTTTGTACTGCTGAAATGGGAAAGAGATTGGAATTTCAGAAAACAAGTAAAAAATACAAGTTGTTTCAGCATTGGAGTAAGATGAAAGTAAAAATATCTTATCTGAAGAACACATGACCGTCTTTACAGACTCCAATGCATATTTTCTTTCCCTCATGGTGTATAAGTTTGAATTTTATCGCGCAAAGTCTATAATAATAAAATAAAATGTCTGTTTGTTTATGTTGTCTGTAGCGGGAAATTTAAGTGACGTACAGCTATGAAATTTGCAACAGGGTTACCACGGCTGCCGAGAGTAAACTCGTAGCACAGGGGGCCAGATCAGTTACGCCCAGAGGTTTTCGGAGCTTCCAAGCAATATTTTCTAAGAAGGCCTCATCTGAACAATAAATATAGTAAAGCGTCACACATCCGAAAATTGTCAATCCGAAAAATCGGATATCCGACAATTTAATTGTGTTGTTTATACAAGTTTAAAAAAATATACAGAGTCATCAAAAGATTAACATATACGTTAGTCTTTTCACTTTAGGTTCTGGAATAAAATCTTGGATCCCTAGATCAACAATATTTTGGAGGTCTTTGTATGATATAAAATACTTCTGGGTTTAAAACTACCTTGTCCCAAAGGATAATCCTACCCTGATGATATAACAAAACTCACCATAGGAATTATAGTATTATGACTACAATTCGATAAACATGTTGTAGCCAAAACGGTGTAAAGAACGCAATAAACTGATACACAAATGTCTAATAATGAAATATAGAATTACATAAAATGCCAAGGAAACGTTGGATTAGGTATAATGTATAACGCACTAGTGAGTCTTTAAAGATATACAAGATAAGTCCAATAAAAATATTGTACTAAATTTTGAACCCATGTATAAATATGAGACCCCAAGCGGTCGCTTAGGCTGCTTGGTTCTCTACGTCCCTGGGCCCTCCTTACGTCTCCGGGCCCTCCTTACGTCTCCGGGCCCTCCTTACGTCTCCGGGCCCTCCTTACGTCTCTGGGATGTCCATGGGCCAGATGGCAATTATAGTGAGGAAAATACAAACAATTGAGTATTGTACATAGAAAATGATTTAATATAGGTTTTAGATAGTAAGACACTTTATGCAAGCCATTAAATGATTCATCTGTTGAAAGACTTTCCGAAATAGCCATCAGAAATTGAAGCTCAATAGCCGCTGATCTGCCTGTTCTAGTATCTGCAAATGCGCCCAACTTTGAATGTCCTTGTACGTATTTGTATTGTTGTTGTTGTTGTTGTTGAGACCCAGACCGTCCGACCTATCAGAGAGTTGTAAGGTATCTACTTAATTGTATTGTGTATTTATGGAGATAATTCGGTGATATTTAATAAAGATATGTACACATTTCAACATCTTCCATTTTAAAATTATTTTCATACGCTTTCAGTAATAGTAAAGACATTTCCATCAGACACATTACTCTGATTCTACTAATAATTTTTTAGAAATCTAAAGAGCACGCAATTCACAGATTCGCAGGAATTTGCGTCAATTTATTTTTTCTATTTCATTAGTTTGCCTCAGTTCATTAAAAAAAATCTGATGTGGGCAACACATGTCTTTCCTTATAAAATGCAATGAATTTGCTACTTTTACAGTTAAAAAAATGTTATTCTTATAGCAGATACTTATATTCTTTCCAAGATATTGAATTTTCTTCAATTAGTCGTAACTTTCATTGATTTAGCGTCATTTGTATCCATTTGGCGAGATTTTTGTTAATTTGGCAACAATTAAAAATATCGCCAAGTTGGCGACATTCCGTCAAATTCGTCGCCCAAATATCACCAAGCGTTATGGACGGAGACATAAGTTATTCTTATAGCAGATAAATGACTATTGGCGGTCAAATACAAAAGTATTACAAAAAGTATCTTTTTTCATGAATGGAACGAGCTAGTTCTAAGAGAATGATGTCACCAAATTTATCGTATGGTATTACATATGAAAAGTGAACATAATTCTGAATAGGAAATATTATTTTTTTATTTTATATGACTTTTTGATAATTTTTTTGAAAAATGTGTAATATCTCGAGCACGGTTTATGTGAGCGTTTTAAAATTTATGTCAATCGTTTTCTAATAAAAAATTACATAAGAAATGTCCATTTGCGTAACTTTATTAGTGGTTTTGATTTTTTGACGATTTTTTCAAAATTTCAATCGAAAATTTAGGGGGGTTTTGAACATTCGATTGCGTATAAAACAATAGGCTTACAGTGTTTATGAATTGTGATTGTTGTACCAAATTTTGTTCGAATCGGTGCATTCGTTCGTCAGTTATCGTCTCTACAGACTCACACACACACACACACACACAGACATCACTTCAAAAATGTTTAATTCGTGATCAGGGATGCTTGAAACGTGCTCTCCCGTCGAAAACTCGAATTCGAATTTTCGACCCCTTCACAATACTTTCCTTATACATTATGTATATAAGGAAAGTAACAATCTGATGTGGGCAACGCATGAATTTCCTTATATAATGCAATAAATATACTCTTTTTACAGTCAAAAAATAATGCATAAGATCCATGGAACTGTGTTTTTAACGTTGACTTGTACATTTAGCGATTTTACATTGTACATTTAGAACATACATTTATTTACATTGTACGTAGAGAAAAGTATTTCTTATGCACTGGAAGGTATGACCGTCATATGAGGGAATTCAGAATTTGCGAAACCTTACTTCCCATTTGGCGTCATTTTTATCAATTTGGCGATATTTTTGTCACTTTGGCAACATTTAAAATAGTCGCCAAGTTGGCGAAATCCCGTTAAATTTCTTGCCAAGCGTCACAGACGGACGGTCGGGCTGAGAAACGGGTTACTCTTATAGTCTACTCTTATGTTCTTTCCAAGATATTGAATTCAGTTAATCGTCATTTCATTGATTTAGCGTCGGTGTCATCAATTTGGCGAATTTTTATCAATTGGCTGACACTTTCGTCAATTTGGCAACATGTAAAAAGTTAGCAATTTGGAGATCTTCCGACAAATTCGTCATCAAAATTTTACCAAACGATACAGACGGAAAAATAGGTTATTCTTATATAGTAGAAACTTATTTTTTCCAGGATATTGCATTTTCGTCAATTAGTCGTCATTTTCATTGATTTAGCGTCATTTTTATCAGTTTGGCGACATTTTCGTTAATTTGGCAACATTTAAAAAGCCGTCAAGTTTGCGACATTTTCCCAAATTTGGCGCCAAAATCTCACCAAGGGTTATGGATGGAGAAATAAGTTTTTCTTATAGCAGACAAATGGCTATTGGCGTTCAAGTACAAAAGTATTTCCTAAAGTATTTTTTCTGATGAATGGAACGAGTTAAATACACCAGAATGATGTCACCAAATTTATCGCATATTACATATGGAAAGTGAATATATTTTCAATAGTTAATATTTTTTTTGATTTTGTGATTTTTTTGTCACATTTATTTAAAAAATGTAAAATATCTCGAGAAAAGCTCATGCTGGCGTTCTAAAGTTTATGTTAATCGTTTAAGGAAAAATTACATAAGAAATGACTATTTGCGTAACTTTATTAAAGGTTTCGATTTTTTGATGATTTTTTCAAAATTTCACTCAAAAATTTAAGGGGGTTCTAAACATTCGATTGCGTTCTGAACATTCGAATCGCCCCATTTGTTCGTGAGATATCGTCTACGCACACACATACTTTTACACACACACACACACACACAGACATCAGTCACTTCAAAAATGTTCGATTCGTAATCAGGGATGCTTGAAATGTGCTCTCCCGTTGAAAACTTGAATTCGAATTTTCAACCCCGTCACAATAATTTCCTTATACATAATGTTAATAAGGAAAGTAAAAAGAATGAGAATAAATTTACTACTCACGAAACACATTAGAGAGAGTCTATCTTCATATGTTCTTTTCCGAAATAGCCACCATTAACTGCTATACGTGCCTAACGTGTCTGCTACTCCTGAAACACGTGCTGGAACCCATTTTTCGACTTCGTCTTTAAAACCGCCTCCGCCTTCTGCAAAACGGACATTGATGAATCGAAACGGGACCTCGAAGCTTCAATTTTAGACAAGGGAAGAAAAAATAGTTGCACAGACCTAGGAACGAGCTGTATGGAGGTTGTGGCACATATATATTTTTTTCCTTTGCGAGCCAAATGTTGGGTAACAATGATGCAAAGTTATGCATTATCGTGATGTAAGCGCCAATGAAATGCATGCAGCTCAGGTCGGTTTTGTCAGATATGTTCAGTAAGGGTCTTCAAAACAATCACTGGCCAGTAACAATTGTGTGCTCAGGCACTGCATGTTGATAAACAATTTCATGGTAATCAAAGAACGAAATAACCATTACTTTTTCTGCAGACTTTACAACTTTATTTGAAGTTGGAGAACTTGGTGATTTCCAGGCTGTGTTTGCCTGTTTGCATTCAGAATCGTAATGATGTAGCCACCTCTCAACAGCAGTAATAATTGATTTCAAGTATACCTCACCGTATGCTTATTGCAACATTTCATATGCTTCTGTAGCGAATTTCTGCAAACGAACGCAAAATTTCAAGGCATATTGCTAACACAATCAGATTCCCTTTTTCTTAGGCGAAAAAGAAATAGACGTATATTTATGTTCTATGCGCGCCAAATGCATTTGCCAGATGCACTTATAATTTTTTCCCCAAGCAGACTATATCCAAGCATCTGTGCATATCCAAGCACCAACCGAACTGTGTTGTTGTTATTGAGACCCAGACCGTCCGACCTACCAGAAAGGTAAACCGAACTGTGTGTCCGGATCTCTTACGATGTCACCAAAAGGAAGGTAAATAAAGTCACAGTTAAATAAAGTCAAAATTTAACGGTTCAATAAGAAACACTTATCACAATACTTTTTGCTTCAATTTTTTTAAAAATGGAAGTTATTATTTTTGCCTTGATTGTTTTATTTTCAAATGCTTCGAAAAAATTATTTTAAAAGGAAAAGCAATTTTTGATATGTTGTGTAAACAGTCAAAGTCAAATAATGCTTAAAAATTTTATCACAAAATCCTTCTAATTAGTATTCTTTCAACACTAGGAATCGCGATTCCACTGCTGATACTAGGGACTTATAATGTATTTAGAAAGATATATTGTAGAAGCATTCAATGTTTCAAAATTTAGTCACAAAACCCTTCTAATTAATTCCCTTTCGTCAAAACTAGAAATCATGATTCCGCTGTTGATACTAGCAACTTTTAATAGGTATTTAGAAGGAGGTGTTATGGAGGCATTCAGTGTCTAAAAATTTAGGCACAAAATCCTTCTAATTAGTGCCCTTTCAAAGCTAGAAATCGCGATTCCACGGCTGATACTAGCAACTTTTAATAGGTATTTAGAAGAAGGTATTGTGGAGGTATTCAATGTTTTAAAATGTAGTCACAAATCCTTCTAATTAGTTTCTTTCAATGCTAGAAATCCCGATTCCACTGCTGATACTAGCAACTTTTAATAGGTATTTAAAAGGAGGTGTTGTGGAGGCATTCAATGTTTCAAAATTTAGTCACAAAATCCTTTTGATTAGTGTCCTTTCAAAGCTAGAAATCGCTATTCTACTGCTGATACTAGTAACTTTTAATATGTATTTAGAAGGAGGTGTTGTGGAGGGATTCAATGTTTAAAAATTTAGTCACAAAATCCTTCTAATTAATTTCCCTTTCAAAGATAGAAATCGATACTCCACTGCTGATACTGCCAACTTTTAATAGTAAGTATTTAGAAAGAGATGTTGTGGTAAATATTCTTAATTGTTTGGAGTATATTGCTTTATTTTTAACAAAAAAATATTTGACACGTAATTTTTGACATAGAAATACGTAATTTTTGACATAGAAATACGTAATTTTTGACAACAAAACAATAAGATGAACCCCATTGCTCTACGATGAATGGTTCCTGAGAAACTTCAGCTTTTTGTCATTTTTGCCACACCGCTATTTTAAAGTACACGAGGTCGCCAAATAAAAACAAAAATTTAATTTAAACTTCAAATGCAACAAAATTTAAAGAAAATATCATCTTTTCCTTGTGCAACTATACTCAACTGAGTAAATTACGAAAGAAAGAAAAACCGAATTGGATTGATTCGTTGGTAAAAATCATGTGTTGCCCACATCAGATCTTTGGAAATGATGTTCTGTCACACTTACACTGATGCACTTATCCTGTAGGTAGAGCATTATCTACTTAGTAGGAAATCTACAATAAAAATATTATATAAAGCATTTAGTTAAGACAGTATGATTATTAGCGAATTGCTGTCATGTTCAGGAATGGATCAGTAAATAATACTTACATTTTTGGGAATCTTACAAAATCTCACGCCTTTTATATCACATTACTTCACTAGCATAATTTGCTTACGTTAGTAAATCGTTCGGAAGCGTTTAACAGTATCGGGACTTGACTGTGTAAGTATGACTGGGATGCATTGCCTTCAGTATTTGCGTTTTTTTCCTTCTTGATGTCGATTTACACTAATTATACAGCCTCATATTTAGCTTTTTTGGTCTAATTCACTTTGTTAGTGAGTTCGCTGTCTTAACTGTTTAAATTGTCCACTAAGGAACATTGCATCACTCTTATACTTTGCAAGAAACCTAACATACACACTGATAAAATGTGACATGCGAAGTTATTGGTATTGTTAAGAAATTTCCTAATATTCTTCCATATCATAATAGATACACAAAAATATTTTTACACTGCAACAAATATTAAGGAAACATTTCGTGATATTCATATATTTTCACACTTTTTCTACAAAAGTACAAACATCATTGCTAGTGTAATGTCGAGATTCGAACTCGCATTACTTTTGTGTAAAATGTATAAATTCATATAATGTATTTCTGATCATCTAATTTTATATACAGCTTTTTAACTATTTTAATTCTGCATTAACACCCCTCCTGTCATTTTATGTAATTTATATTTTAGAACATTTATACTTCTTAAACCGCAATCTGAATTCTTTTTAAAGTATTATTTCTAACGAGCATCGGAGCATCGGAGAGTTATTTGCTCCGTTAAATTCGAGGTCACCGTTTTGACTGATGTAACAGGAAACTGAAAGTTCATTTCATATACAATATATTCGTTCCTGCTGTGGAAAATGGGTAGAGGTTGCTTTTGTCGACGAGAAAAGGGAAATTCCCTTTTGGTGTCTGGACTGAGAGGCATCTGGGGTTGATGCGTGAGAAATGTATTTTGGCGGGATGATCGTTTTGGGAGCTGCATAAAAGCTAGTCGAGCTATTTTTCAGGATACATTTCCTCCTTTTTGACTGCTTGCATATGACGGCTGTACGGGTACTGGAGTTTTCGATGCTCACTCTGGGTCTCGGGAACTGGCCTAATTGCCGGTTCCTTGGGGTTCGTGAACATTTGATTCCTCCTGCTTGGGAAATGTGCCCTGAGGCGTCCTGGATGATCCGAGGCCCACCGGATCGATGACTTAAATCGTAACTTCTATGGGAATTACCTGAGGCCCATGCCGTATCCGGTTCCGTGCTTGACGGAACCCTGGTTACAACCGAGGAATGACCCGAGGCCCATGCTGGATTCGACTCCGTGTGCCTGACGAAGCTGGATTGTTTTGGATGATGTTTCTGTGTGAAGACGATGAGCGCCGAGCCTGTCCGGGCCAAGAATCTCCTGTAGACACCTTTGGTGTGCCTGATACGTTTTATATGGAACGACGATTTGTCGCTAGGTTTCTCCGCTGATGTCCCTTTTTCCGTCGTGGTTCAAGGTAAGACTTTGATTTCTGTTTTCGAAATCAATGCTGGCCTCTCGGAATATTTTCGTATCACCTGTAGTTGACTCAAAAGAACTGCGAGCCGAGCATGATTGGCAGCCCTTGCTGGTTAGACAAAAAGCCTGCTCTTATATCTTCTTAAAATTAATATTTAATTCTAATCTATTAATTTATATTTGAAATTCGTAAATCTTAATTTTAATGCTCTCCTGGTGCTCGCCCCTGTTTGTTTGACCATACCATACGTATTTTATGAAATTTATTATTATTTTGTTTGCCACTATTTCATTATTGGATAATTACTGTTTGAAGCTTGTGGCATTGGTTAAATGAAGTCTTTGCTCCTGAGTCCAGTGGCGTGCTGAAAGATTCAGCTTTTGTTTTTGATAACTCCTGTTATAACTTTAATAAATCATATTATTTTAACTTCTAAATTCTATTTGTTTATTTTGTGATTTTATTTTATTTAAGATTTGTGGATGAAGAACTTCCTTAAAAGTAAGGGTTTTGGTTTTAAATGTTTCTTAAATGTTTTGGTTCTTCTGTCTAGTTCTCGGCAGGTCATCTGGGAGATTTACTTCTCCGGACAGGAGGGTGAACCTTTGTGGTTATTTGTGGCTTTTTAGATCACGGGTTTATAAGTGGTGCTGGTGCTTGTGTGTCTTCTAAATTCTAAATTTAAGAGGTGACGTTTGCTCATTTACACTAGCGTACATTCATTATTGGAACCATACTGATGCTGACACTTTTGTTCACGGAAATTAATTATGTAGTGTTAAAACAAAATGCTTATAACTTGTGAAATTTATTTCACATTTTTATCTTTTTACTTTCTCTGCAATACATGGTAGTGTATAGGGAAAGTATTGGAATAGTGTCAAAAATCACAACTCGAGTTTTCGATGGATCTACACGTTTTGGGACCTCTAGAACACGAAAAAACTATTTGAGCGTGACGTCTGTGTGTGTGTCTGTCTGTATGTCTGTCTGTGTCCACTCTTACTTAAAAACGAATGAACCAAATCTCATAAAATTTGCTAAGTATATCATTTGTGTATGACTCTGGAGCTGATTAGATTTGGTACGATTCGTAGGAAAAGAACCCGCTATTTTTGCGAAATGGCCTGCAAAAATTTCATGTATCCGCTCTAGCTAAAAAACTAATTGACCAAATTTCACAAAATTTGGTAGATAAGTCACTTATGAGATACCCTGGTGCTGTCTGAATTTTAGTACAATTTAGAAAAGCAGAACCTGCATTTTTACAAAATGGCCCTCAAAAATTGACAAAATCTAAAGAGATTACTTATGTTCAAAAGCTTGTTTTACACGTAATCTTTGACAAGAAAACTAATATGACTAGCCCCATTACTCTAGGACTAACCGTTCTCGAGATATTTTAGCTTTTTAGCATTTTTGTTACACCACCTTTGAAAAAATATCCAGTTACTAAATAAAAACAAAAATTGAAATAAAAATGCAAATTCAGTGTTATTTTGTGCAATTAAACTCAATTTAATGGATTATTAAAGAAATAAAGATAGCGTAAAAATGAATCTGCAGGGAAAGTCATGTTCTGCCCATATCAGATTTTTTCACATATTACGTTAACTTTCGAACCAATACGTTCTGTTTTTGGGAGGACTTTCGAACAATCTAGCATCACTACTTTCACGTCGGTTCCCTTAAAACCAAACACTGTCAAATGATTGTAAGAATGGTATCAGGTGGCTGTAAATTTTCAACTAAAAGCGAAAATTCTGGTCTCAAAATTAACCTTTTTAGCGTCCTTGGACGCCATTGATTGCAAAGGGGGATCGAACTGTTTGGGATAGGGTATGTCAAATGCCTGTTTTTTTGAGAGGTTCTTCTTTTGGGATGGAAGCTGTCCCACCCGTAAGCAAAAGGTTAAGAGAATGAGAAGGAATGGAAATGGCCTGCCATAAACAATAAAATCTAAAATAAAATACTACGTATGCTCAAATGTATCAATTGAATGATTGTTTTATACGTAATTTTTGACGATAAAATGAAATCTACTACTCTAAACCAATTCTATTACTTTAGGATTAGGCGTTTTTCAGATATTTGGGTTTTTCGCATTTTTACTACGTCGCCTTTGAAAATATGTGCAGTTACCAACTGAAAACGAAAATTGAATTAAAGGGGCAAATTCAGTATAATTTCAAATAAGTATGCATGTTATTTTGTGCAATGAAACCTAATTTAATGAATTATTAATGAAATAAAGAGAAAATGAATTTAAGCGTGTAGGGTGCATCATGTGCTGCCCACATCATATTTTTATTTCTCTATGTATCCTTCTTGTGAGAAGTGTCATGAATGATAAAAAATTCCGGTAATGACTACTTTCTGCACGAGTACATAGAGCCACATTTTGCTTAGAACGCATACGTATTAAAAAACACAAACGAACATCACATCTCTGTGATCTTTTTGAATTTTGCACTTCATGAAAATATTTTTCCATACGACTATATATCAAGAATATTGAAATTGTCCCCAGATATCGCATTTCTCAAGCCTTTTTCCTAGCCCAATAATGTTTTCGACCAGAATTTCCCTTCCGTGAAATATTTATTTCCTTTTCAAATGCGAAATTCCTTACGAATTTACTGTCATTTTTCTAGAAACACTGAAACGAACTCAACATATGTGCAGATGATCCAATGAAGAATACCGAAGAATCCTACTTGTTGAAGGTCGCTGGGAAAAGTCTTAAGGTAAAGCAAATTTTCTGTGTCTTCGCTCGTTAAATGTATAACACATTATGCAGACATGATATGCATTCGCAAAATATATTTGTGATTATATAACACGATGTTTTAAGGCATTGCTTGGAATATTTTAGACATGTTTATTGGGGGAAATTAGTGGTGTATTCCAATAAATCAACACTATCTTGTGTTACAAAAACATTGACATTTGATGCTTTATATATATATATATATATATATATATATATATATATATATATATATATACATATATATATATATATATATATATTGAACCTTTGCTTAAAAATTGTTACTGCACAAGAAAAATAAGATTAATCAGAAAAGATAATACAATTTTATCAAGTCATTGTAATTTATTAAACGGTCAATTTCTCAACCTTATTGAAACAGATCGGCCATTGATTCTTACCTGCAACAAAAGAAAAACAAAAAAAACCGTGCTGATTATTTTAATTCGGATTACTAGAATCGTTCTAAATCCGTTTCTTTGACGGTATATATTGCTATATTGCTATTGTATTAGAACCAGAACTAAAAATTTCTAAACATAATACGCAATAAATGCTCAGGTAGTTGACATCCCCCAGTCTCGACTGTTCTAATAGTTGACATGGATAATGTTTTGGGAGTTGAAATCCCAGATAGAGATTGTACCAATATTGGTCAGTTATGTTCCAATTGTCTCCCAAAATATCGACTGTTTCAATGTCAAAAATGATTGTGTCCCGGTAGAAGACATAATTTGTCTTTACTTAAATATTGTCAAATTCATCAGGTTTTAGCTCAGCACGAGAGATTTACTAAGAGTATCTTGCTTCAATTTTGAGAGCTTTAATTTTGGGCTTTTGAATTGTTAGAAATTAACTCACAAGTAGAGCGATTCCTCCCCCCTCCCCCCCCAAAAAAAAATTAATGGCACTTTATTACTTTTCTTATATACATAATGTATAAGGAAAGTATTGTGACGGGGTCGAAAATTCGAATTCGAGTTTTCGACGGGAGAGCGCGTTTCAAGCATCCCTGATCACGAATCGAACATTTTTGAAGTGATGTCTGTGTGTGTGTGTCAGTGAGTCTGTGGAGACGATAACCGACGAACGAATGGAACGATTCGAACCAAATTTGGTACAAAAATCACAATTCGTAAACACTGGAAGTCTATTGTTTTTATACGCAATCAAATGTTCAGAACCCCCCTAAATTTTCGAATAAAATTTTGAAGAAATCGTCAAAAAATCAAAACCGCTAATAAAGTTACGCAAATAGACATTTCTTATGTAATTTTTCATTAGAAAACGATTGGCATAAATTTTAGAACGCTAACATGAACCGTTCTCGAGATATTGTATATTTTTCAAAAAAATTATCAAAAAGTCATATAAAATGAAAAAGAAATATTTCCTATTGAGAAACATGTTCACTTTTCATATGTAATACCATACGATAAATTGGGTGACATCATTCTCGTGGATCTAGCTCGTTCCATTCACGACAAAAGATACTTTGAGTAATGCGTTTGTATTTGAACGCCAATATAATCATTTGTCTTCTATAAAAATAACATATTTCCTCGTCCATAACGCTTGGCGAGATTTTGGCGAAGGAATATTAGTATCTATTATAAGAAAACCCATTTTTTTACTGTAAAAGTAGTAAATTCATTACAGTATATAAGGAAAGTCTTGTGTTGTCCACATCAGATTTTTTTTACTTAAAATTGGATTTTACAAATTATTTTCATTCCATTTTTATACCATTAAAAATACCTTTAAGAAATTATACTGGGTGTTACACAAAGATTGAATGAAAAGAATATGAAATCAACGGTTAATTGTAAAAGTGAAATAAGAAAAACATTTCGTAAACAAAAGTGAATTCAGTTATGAAATTTGCACAATCCAGAGCTGATAATTTAATAAAAATACAAAATGTATTTGTTTACGCCCCCTCCCCCAAATCAAAAACATGTCAACCAATTAGATTCTCACCGTACTTAATTAGGGCGAAAAAAATTTACTCAATACCTTTTAATGAAGAATTTGCCGAGATATCGGCAATTCAAGTCAAGATTATTCCATTTTGCCTGAACTGCAAATACGAACAGTTTATTTTCTATGAAAGTAAATATAGGGGGACATCAAAATACCTATTAAAAACAAAAAAAAAATTACCAATTAAAAGTTGCTACCATTTAATTTTGAATTATTTGTTGCTAGTCCCTTTTAATTGAACGAAAAATGCATAACAATAATTGGGATATATCTGCGAATGTTTCATCAAAATGCACAAAATAACTTAATTTTACCTTGATCAGGCGCGGCGGAAATTTTACCAAATGGCATGATTTAGATTGGGGGAGGGTCCATGTAAAAAACTTAATTAAAAACAATTGTTTTTATGAAATTATCAATTTCGAGGATTGCGGTTATCATAGTTAAAATCCCCTCTGCTTGCTGATGGTTTTTCGTACTTTACTTCTACGACCAATAGCTGATTTTATATTCTTTTCAAACACTCCTTATGAAGCACCCCGTATATCATAAATTTAACCTTCTTTTAATTTATTTATATGAAAACAATATTAATTTAAAATTAAATATAAGATGCAGTATCGAAATTACAACAGTCGAGTCCTGTGACAACCGAATATTTAAAGATTCGAATAAGTACAATGCGTACATTATATCAAAATTGGATATGCTTTACATGATGAACTGATTATTTAACTCGATACGAATTACTCGATCACTTAATACGATTACTTCACCCGATAACAGCAAGTTGATCTCAGTCGCGATTAATTGACTTTTTGACGTTCCCGATCAAATTCTTCAAAATCTTACAAATAGTCATCAGTATTTGTATTAGGGAAAATATTTCCTATAAGTAATCTTTGTAGAACATGCTATTTAATTTTTCTTTTTCATACATAGTATTGAAAAAATATTATTTACACGAAAACTTTCAGATTCGAGATTTTGATGCTACTCATTTTAAAAACCTCCTGAACACGTTTTGACTATTTTGGAGTGGTGTCCGTCTGTCTGACGTGTGTGTCGATTTGTGTACACCATAGCTGCTGCAAATATTATTGGATTTTCACGAAACATTATATCCAGCTTTGTTATTGAAAAATTTGGAACTAAATAGCAATTTTTTTTTTAATTCGAGTGAAAACTTCGACATTTATTCGAAATTTTATATTTTTTAACATGGCAGCATAAGACAAAATTTGACATAATCATTAATATAAGGGTTCATTTATGGCTCAATGATCACGTGACTTAATAGTTTCAATCATTGTTATGAAAACTAGCCGAGAAACAGATTTTTTTTGTTCGTGACATCATTATTGCCCCCTTGGGGGTAAGTAACCCCCCTAGGGGTACATCGTTAAGTATGATATCAATCAAAATATTTTTTCAAGCCCTTTCAGGCGAAAGATAACACTCTATAGTTGAAATCATTTGTACCCACAATACCGATTTTTCAATTTTTTTCTTGTAAAATTCGACAAAAATAGGGATTCAGGTATAAGATCCTCGAGTTGAGCCATTTTCCACTTAATTTTTTGGCAAATCACCATCTGAATATTTCTTTTCTCATTTGTTAAACTGATTAAAATGTTTAATTAGTTTAATGTTATTAAACTGATCTTCAAATTGAATACATGAACTGGACTCAATTCTGTTGTAACACAATGGAAATCTGTAAATACTTTTGGCTCTAATTAAATTGCACGTGATAGATACACTTGATTACTATTAGATTTCAAATTACGACTCTAAGGCGCCAGGAGATGCAACGTAAATGACCGCTTATGCTTGCAGAAGATCTCAAAATTTTGCATATTTTGGCATGAGTAATGTCTATGGTCAGGATATCCGGATAAAATCAGGAAAAATGTAAACACTACATATATCTCCAAACCTAATAGATAGATAAATACGTAAAGTTATGCTCTTTTTGTCGGAAATTGGATACCATTTCTGAACTTACGAAAATAATTTTAATATTTTGAGCTACATTTATTTTCGATAAAAATGAAAAGGTTTTGTTCAAGCGAATTTTTGATTCATTTTGTCACTTAAAATATCTTCTAAACAATAAAAGGTAAATAGGAATAGTAAGCGACAAAAATGTTCTGTGAGAAATCAAGTTTATAAATCAATAATTTGTCCTCAGAGAGCTTTTATAATTTTTAAGCAATCGTCAATTGGAGAAAGATTGAGCAATTTCCGATTTTAAAATTCATAATGTTCATATCTGCAAATCTGAACCAATATGAGACTGAAAACAACGAATAAACTTATTGAATTGTATAAGAGTTTAATTTTGCAAACCATTATTCGCGCAGAACTATTTTAGCTAATCTAACTGTTTCTTGTATTATATGTTATATTGAATTATATCTTCAGTCATTTTCAATTATTTGCATCCATACAACACTTTGGCTACAACATTTTTACGACGTTGTAGTTGAACATATTAGGATTGTGATAGTCTAAACCTTATTGTAAGGTCACGTTATGGATTTTTGACGTTAATGTAGTCTGGCATTTTACATTCGTTTTGATTTATTCGTATTTCGATATTTTATAATTTCTGATACTATTAATAGAACTTAAAATGTTTTCGACTTAAACGTCATTGCCTAATCAGTATTTCTTCTCACTTCCCAAGCTACAACTATAGATCTTCTATAGTATTATACAGTAGTCAATCAATTAAACAAACCACAGTTATAACCAGAACTGTATTAACTGTATGGCTAAGGTAGTCTCAGGAATTTTTTTTAAGGCAGCGTATAAGTCTTAATTTAAATTAATAAATATTTTATACCATAAAGGAGTAGGTCAGAAAGTATTCTAAGTCCGTTGATTTTACTGCATTTTTATTTGGTGGGACTTTTTCTTTCTGTGGCTTCAAAAACATCCTGTATCTATATGCTCGAAAACGGAGCAATTTATTGGAGCTACAGATTACAGGATGTAATTAAATTCCCATTCTCTGTTTTGAATTTTAATGTATAGTACAGTTAGTAACAGTGTACCTTATCTTAAACTTTTAAACTGAGAATATGAATATTTGATGTACTGTCTTTTTGAGTTACAATGTATTTCTAAAGCCCCGAAAATCAGGCATCGTTTGAAATACAGTTTTCAGGCTGCTGTGTAACTTTTACATATTGCACTATCATTTTTTATTTAAATATCTTTAACTAAAATTCAATGCGTAGTAAATGATAGCAGCGTGAAAACGACAAAAATAACTTTTGCATAAACCATACGGATCTTATGAGTCAAATATGCTGTTAATTTCCATTAGACCGTAGTTGATAATTATAACACTGTAATAACTGCGTAATTAACAATTGCATCATTGTTGAAAATTGCATGGTTATAAAAGTCTAATATATCAAAGCCCAACTCGATCCTAAGCTAGAAGCGTCTGTAGTTTACTATTAACTGCAGGGTGTATCTGAATTTATCATCAATTCATCATCATTGGTGGGAGGTAGGGAATAGGATAAGATAACTATTTCACATAGGAGAGCAGAGGCGCAAATGAACGCATGACGGTGTAGAGGGCGCTTTGTGTCCAGAACTTCTATTCACGCGCAAAGATGTCTGAGGTGTGGTTCCAGCATGACTGCGCTCCAGTATATTTCGCAAATGATGTACTTGGCTACCTGACCAGAAAATTTGGAACTCAATGGATTGATCGCGATGGACCGGTTTGTTGGCCACCACAGTCACCGGATTTACCTCCAATCGACTTCTTTGTATGGGGTGCGATACCCCTGTTGCCAGTGTTATGTACCTTGTAGCACGCTTATCAGTTGCCGCCGCAAACAACCGGGAAATGCCGGACATATTCCAGAAAGTCCGGTTGTCCATGCAACGTCGTTACGAGGCATGTACTCTAGTAAATGGTCGGCATTTCGAGCACCTCTTGTAAGTCTGTACAAACGATGCACAAATAAATATTTTTGTTTTTCTTACAACTTTCTTGTTATGTTTTCTTTCCATCATTTAACCGGACTCATTTTTCCCTACTACATGACGTCTGCGCCGATGCTTTCCTATGTGAAATAGTCCTCCTTTCGTATTCCCTACCTCCCCACCAAATATTGATAATGAATTCGGATACACCCTGTATATTACTATATTTTCTCTCTATTTTGTGATTGAACATTTTAACATCGACGCCAGTAGTAAAGAAAGGGCGTCCCATCCCCGATCGGAGAGGAGCAGCCGATGCCTCCGGGAGGAAGGTTCCTCCCGGAGTCATCGGCTGCTCTGTGAGGTAGTGAAGCACCTGATGCCTCTCGGAGGGTCTTTAGACCAACGTATTGCGAAAGAGGCCTCTGAGGGGGGATGACTCATAGCTTCTTTGAAAGAGGAGGAACTTTGACAGGAGTGCATTGCACAAAGGGGGGAGGAATTGCGAAAGAGCCCTCCGAAGGATGACCTTTTGACCGGAGGGACTTGTAAACAGGATGTGACAATTACGGATTGATAACCTTGGAGATGATCTTTGAGGGGAGGGACTTGTAAACAGCATGTCGCAATCACCTATTGATAACCTTGGAGATGACCTTTGATAACGAAGTTGACGACGTATTAAAGAGCCGTCTGACGAAAGTTGGTGAGGTGCTGCCATCTATCGGCATTTTCTTTTAAATTTCCCAAAGTAATTAATTTCTCACTTGTCAGACACGGGATTCGAACTCGGAGCTGTTTCATAACAAGGATAGCGTCTTATCCACTACGCCACAGCATACATGTCTCGTAGAATCTTATCGTGAATCCCTAGCCTACGAAAGTAAACGGGAGATAGATTATTTTCTGTGCTAAGAACATTGGACCTCAGAACAGACTGAATAGTGTTTTTAGAGAGGAGCTATATTTTTTTACAAGGGATGTCTAATGAAAGGGAAACTTATTCATTTTTCGGTGTGTTACTAATTGTTTTTCGGTGTGTTTAAAAACAGAATGTAATATTAAGTTACGGATTTCCAGTGAACACAAAAATTGTGTTAAGCGGATTTTATATTACGAATTCTAACACTACGATTTTTAGCATATGTTTTTAAAACGAATTTAATACGCAATTACGGTTAGGCATTTTAAAAAAAATTGTCGTAAGTGGATTTTATATAGTGAACAAGATTCAATCATTTTATATGTTGTGCATTTTAAAAACAAGAAAAAGTGTAATACTGCATTACACTTAGCTATTTTCAAAAATTGTGTTAAGTGGGTTTTATATAGTGGTATCTTAAAAGGGATTGAACCCTTTTAAGAGTGTGTATTTTAAAACAAAAATGTAATACTGCAGTATACTTAGCTATTTTCAAAAATTGTATTAAGTGAACAAGATTTGACCCTTTTAAATGTTGTGTGTGTGCGTATTTAAAACACGAATATAATATTAAAATACGGACTTCCAGTGAATACAAAATTGTGTTATGTGGGGATCATGAACAAGATTCATCCCTTTTAGGTGTGTGCGTATTTAAAACACGAATGTAATATTAAGTTACGGGCTGAATATAAAATTGTGTTAAACGGATTCGTGAATAGGATTCAGCCATTTTAAGTGTGTATTTAAAAACAAAAAAAAATGTAATAGTAAGTTACGAACTTTCACTGAATATAAAATTGTGCGTGAACACGATTCGACCTTTTTAAGTGTGTGTGCGTGTGTGTGTGTGTGTGTATTTAACACTACGATTTTCAACATTTACGAAATATGTTTGGCTAGCTTTAAAATAGATTTTACGATTCTAAATGGTAATTGTCTGTTTTAAACTAACATTTTCATGGATTGTAAATATAGTCAATACAAATATTTCCGTGTTTGTATGTTACACATAGCATTGAAAATAGTTATAAAAATTGGAACTCACGTGCGACGTCTTCACAGCTTGCTGTCCACACTGTAAATGAGACATATGCCCTCATTACTCTATTAAAATGAGTTTACATCTGTGACGTCAGCATTTTGAGCTGTTGCCACTGATTTTTTCTTAATAACATGTTTCTAATAACTTAATGTTAATAACCTCCTTATGCTAACCACCGATTTGTCACACATAATCTGAATAGTGTATGTTACACATGATTTTAATGATATAGTGCATTGTATATGATTTGACCATTTTTAAAGTGGTGGGTGTAATTTAAATATCGATGGTTAGAATTTAACAAGCTATAGAACACGAAACGAATATTTTCACAAATACGCATACACCCCAAAATTTTATCATTAAGTTTAAATAAAATAAAAACCAGCTAATATGATTTGGCCAATTTCACTGTGTACATCGTAATTTTAGTACCATTATGGAATTTAGATGTGAGTGATCATTTTTACAGGACACCAACGCATTTTAAAACCTATTAAAAGTTTGCCTTGTAAAATTCTAAAAACTCTTTTCCGATATATATACCACTGCAGACATAAAGCGAGCATTTACTATTATCGCCCAAACATCGAGATAACGATTGCTTTGGCCAGTATCAACGCTTATTTACGATTCTGTGCTTCTGTTCTAGATTAACACTTTCTTTCTCCAAGCCTATGATAAGAATTAATAAAAGCCCTACTTAAAACTCATAAGTTACACGCATAAACTGCATGACTTTCATAGATAAAATCTTACCAAAAAGAATCTGAAAAAAAAATAAAGGTTGCTTCTTCTATACTCAGGAGGTGTTTGGTATGACCAAAACCCATGCTAAGTGATTTTTCGGTATGACTATATGCATGCTGAGTACTTATAGTATATCCAAGCTAAGTGGTTTTTGATATATCCATGCTAAGTGATTTTTCATATATCTATGCCAAGTGGTTTTGGCATGCCTGAAAGCACTCTTAAGTGTTTGCAAACATTCTTTAAAATCTGAAAAACAAAGTTATTTTACTTATACCAAACGAAGAAATTCAATGTTTTTTTTTTATTAAATCTGAAAAAATAATAAAATTTATACCAAGTGATAATGTTAGTTGCAAAAATTCTATAAAGTGACTCCCACACAATCCTTTCATACTAAAGAATATGTTAGCGGATCGATATTTTTAAAATGTGAACTGGCAAGACTCCTTTCAACTAACCACTGTTGTACCCCACTGATGTTTGGGCGATAATAGTAAATGCTCGCTTTAAGTCTGCATTGGAATATATATCGGAAGAGGGTTTTTAGAATTTTACAAGCCAAACTTTTAATAGGATTTAAAATGCGTTGGTGTCCTGTAAAAATGGTCACTCACATCTAAATTCTATAATGGTACTAAAATTACGATGTACACTGTGAAAATGGACAAATCATATTCGCTGGCTTTTATTTTATTTAAACTTAATACTAAAATTTTGGGGTTTATGCATATTTGTGAAAATATTCGTTTCGTGTTCTATAGCTTGTTAAATTCTAACCATCGATATTTAAACTACACTCACCACTTTAAAAATGGTCAAATCATATACAATGCACTATATCATTAAAATCTTGTATAACATACACTATTCAGATTACGTGTGACAAATCGGTGGTTAGTACAAAGAGGTTATTAACATTAAGTTATTAGAAACATGTTATTAAGAAAAAATCAGTGGCAACAGCTCAAAATACTGACGTCACAGATGTAAACTCATTTTAATAGAGTAATGAGAGCGTATGTCTCATTTGCAGTGGGGACAGCAAGCTGTGAAGACGTCGCACGTAAAATCCAATTTTTGTAACTATTTTCAATGCTATGTGTAACATACAAACACGGAAATATTTGTATTGACTATATTTGCAATCCGTAAAAATGTTAGTCTAAAACAGACAATTACTATTTAGAATGAAGCAGCGCAAATTTCTTTCTTTAATTAGGACACGTGAACAACAACAACTATTTAGAATCGTAAAATCTATTTTAAAGTTTGCCAAACATATTTTGTAAATGTTAAAAATCGTAGTGTTAAACACACACACACACACGCACACACACTTAAAAGGGTCGAATCGTGTTCACGCACAATTTTATATTCAGTGAAAGTTCGTAATTTACTATTACATTTTTTTTTTTATTTTTAAATACACACTTAAAATGGCTGAATCCCATTCACGAATCCGCTTAACACAATTTTATATTCAGCCCATAACTTAATATTACATTCGTGTTTTAAATACGCACACACCTAAAAGGGATGAATCTTGTTCATGATCCCCACATAATACAATTTTGTCATGATCCCCACATAATACAACGCACACACACAACATTTAAAAGGGTGTTTTTTTTCAACATTTTATCTTGTTCACTTAATACAATTTTTGAAAATAGCTAAGTATACTGCAGTATTACATTTTTGTTTTTAAATATACACACTTAAAAGGGTTCAATCCTATTCACTATTTAAAACCCACTTAACACACTTTTTGAAAATAGCTAAGTAAAATGCAGTATTATATATATTTTTTTGTTTTTAAAATGCACAACATATAAAATGGTTGAATCTTGTTCACTATATAAAATCCGCTTAAGACAATTTTTTTGAAAATGCCTAACCGTAATTGAGTATTAAATTCGTTTTAAAAACTAAAAATCGTAATTTTAGAATTCGCAATATAAAATCCGCTTAACACAATTTTTGTGTTCACTGGAAATCCGTAACTTAATATTACATTCTGTTTTTAAACACATCAAAAAACAATTAGTAACACACCGAAAAATGAATAAGTATCCCTTTTATTACACACATCCCTTGTAACAAAATATAGCTCCTCTCTAAAAACACTATTCGATCTGTTCTGAGGTCCAATGTTCTTAGCACAGAAAATAATCCATCTCCCGCTTACTTTCGCAGGCTAGGGATTCACGATAAGATTCTACGAGACATGTATGCTTGGCGTAGTGGATAAGACGCTATCCTTGTAATCGAGCAGCTCCGAGTTCGAATCCCGTGTCTGACAAGTGAGAAATTAAATTCTTTTGGAAATTAAAAAAAAATGCCGATAGATGGCAGCACCTCACCAACTTTCGTCAGACGGCTCTTTAACTACGTCATCAACTTCGTTCTCAAAGGTCATCTCCAAGGTTATCAATAGGTGATTGCGACATGCTGTTTACGAGTCCCTCCCCTCAAAGATCATCTCCAAGGTTATCAATCCGTAATTGTCACATCCTGTTTACAAGTCCCTCCGGTCAAAAGGTCATCCTTCGGGGGTCTCTTTCGCAATTCCTCCCCCCTTTGTGCAATGCACTTCTGTCAAAGTTCCTCCTCTTTCAAAGAGGCTATGAGTCATCCCTCCGCAATACGTTGGTCTAAAGACCCTCCGAGAGGCATCCGGTTCTGCACCACCTCACAGAGCAGCCGATCCGGGAGGAAGCTTCCTCCCGGAGGCCTCGGCTGCTCTGGCTGCTCCTCCACGATCGGGGATGGGACGCCCCTTTCTTTACTACTCCCGTTCTTCGTACGGAGTATATAATATAAAAAACATATAATTTGCAATCATGTGCAAATTCTGTTAAAATATTAAATTTATTGCTCCTAAAGAGAAGTTTAAGAATATCTGTTCTCACTACGCAAAATCATCTTCACGGGCAGATCTGAAGAATAAAACATCCTGGCCCCTTTTATAAACAAATTTACAAAAAAAAAGGAATTGAATCAATATATGCAACCCCGTACTACTTATGTTGTCCCAGGTTAGAAAATATGCCAGTGTGTTAGTAGAAGACTACCCGTATTACAATATGAGTCTCAAAAATATTTGACAAAATAAAAGAGACGACGTAATAAATTGAAAATATCTTTATACCAGAAGGTCGTAATTGCTTCCAATATATATCAAAACATATGCCAATATACCTGTACTACTTATATCCTCGTAGATTAGAAGATATACCCGTGTATTTGTAGAAGATTACTCGTACAACGTACAATATATGAGTTTAAACATTTTTTGTCATAATAAAACAATTGCATAATAACTTGAAAATATCCATAATCCCTGAATCAATAATCCCCGAAAATATCAACAATAATAACTTTTAAACCTGAAGACCGTAATTGATATTATCTGGTCAAAAATGTTATAATAAAAATCAAATCGTTCTTTTCTAAAATATATTTTTATACCCATTTATTTATTATTCAAATCGAAAAAATAATAATTAAAATTAACAGACAGATTTAATTTAATTGCGTTTCTGAGCAACATGATATAAGATAGAATCTTCCTCATAAACTGCGAAATTAAATAACCATTTTGATTTCTTTATACTTTTCATCGTTCAGTAAAAGCGTGTATAAAATTAACCATGGAGATAGATTTTCCATTTAAATCATGTTTCAAACAATTCATGTTTTCAGAACGTGATTAATTAGCTTAAAAAATCTCCCATCAAACTGAGAGATAAAGTTTCAATGTGCTTTCAAACGATTTTCAAGCTTTTCGTTTGGATAAACCACGGAGTTAGAGAGTAGAACTCCTGGGAAAAAGTTTGGTTTTTCATAATTATCTCGATGACCCCTGGTCTTAGATACTCCAAACTTGGGCTAAATTTATGGGGGGCTATTTTAAGGCTATCCGCAAAATTTCATCAAATTCGGATCAGCCGTTCTCCTGTGATGATGAGACAAACGAAAATTTCGTTTTTTACTAATATCTCGAGAACCACTGATCGTAGAAACTCCAAACATAGACTAAATTTTAAGTGGGACTATTTTCAGGTTACTCACAAAATTTTATCAAATTCGGTTCAGCCGTTCTCCCGTGATGACGGGGCAAACAGACAGACAGACAGATTTTCAATTTTATTTATATAGATAGACTAGCAGCATACCCGTTCTTCGTACGGAGTATATAATATAAAGAAACTTGAAATTGACAATCATGTGCAAATTCTTATAGTATACTAAATGACATTTTTAATCAAAATATTCTGTTAAAATATTTAATATAATGCTCCTAAAAAGAAGTTTAAGAATCTCTGTTGTCGCTATACAAAATTGTCTTCACGGGCAGATCTGAAAGAATAAAACATCCTGGACCCCTTAATATGGAAAAAAATATATGGGATTGAACCAATATATGCAAATTAAAAGCGTTAAAATTGTATGGGACCCGTACTAATTATATACGCGAATATTAGAAGATATAATCTGTATTAGTAGATTACATGTATAAATTGAAAATATTAATAAATCCCCTAATCTTTAAATCTGAAGGCAGTCATTTATTCCAATATATGTCAAAATGAATGTGTTAAAATTATATGGGAAGATATATATACCCGTATTATTTATAATGTCGTAGATTAGAAGATATGTCCGATTATTAGTAGAAGATACCCGTATTACAATATGAGTCTCAAATATCTTTGCCAAAATACAACAGATGACGCAATAAATTCAAAATATCAATAATCCTCTTAATCTTCATACCAGAAGGCCGTACTTGATTCCAATATATATGCCAATATATGTCAAAATATATGGCAATATGCCTGTACTAGTTATATTCTCGTAGGTTAGAAGATACACCCCTGCATTCCTAGAAGATTACTCGTACAACGTACAATATGTGAGTGTCAGCAATTTTTGCCACAATAAAACAATGGCGTAATAACTTAAAAATATCGATAATCTCTGAATCAATAATCCCGGAAAATATCAATAATAATAATGTTTAAACCTGAAGACCGTAATTGATATTATCCAGTCAAAAATGAAATGGCAATGTAATTTATTTTATATACATATCTTCATTATTCAAATCGGAAAAGATTTAATAAAAATCGTCTGCCACATAAACACATTGGACTTAAATCCGTTGCTAAGCGACATGATATCATTTACTTCAAATAAATTGGTGACAAAAATATCAAATAATGCTATCTCTATGGAACCTTTGGCGACATTTTCGTCAATTTAGCGACATTTTAAAAAATCTCCAAATTTATCGCCAAGTGGGACTGTAGAACTGACAGTCCCGTTTGGCAGCAAATTGACGAAATATCATCACAATACTATCCCCTAACAAAGTACAATTAATTTAATTTATTTAGCGCAATTTTATCAATTTCAAGATATTTTTATGGATTTGAAAACATTTTTATCAATTTGGTGACATTTTAAAAATTCGCTAAATGTATTACTAAATAGGACGGTTGGGCTGACAGATAAATGCTAACGAAACATCATTTCAGTACTCCCTTCTAACAAAACAAAATCAATTTCATTGATGCGAATTGGAAAATGCGGTCACGTTATGTTATATCCAGAAGTCGGTACTATAGGAAGTTTGAAAATATTCAACTTTTTAGATCACCGTGAGCTTCAAGAGGATCTGAGAGATCCTCCTAAAGCCTCGAAAACCTCCTATCTTCTCCATCTCTGGGGAATGGGTAGGAATAGAAAATTCTGCTGTGTTATAGGTTCTGCCCTGGTATCGATGCTATAAGTGTACACTTATAGGCAATATTCCAAGTTATTGGGGGGAAGGGGCTGGAAAAGACAAAACACGTTAAAAATTATCATTTAATCTGTTTATGAAATATTTTTATACTATCCTATTCCATTATACTCGATGTCCCCATATTTAGGCTGGGTCCTTCGCACGATCAATTCCGATTACTTAAGTATTTGAACAAACGCACCACAGTTTCGCGTGTTTTACCATCATTAGTTTTAAGTGATCTGATTAGGAGAGAAATGGAGTGAGTACCAAGGAGATTTGCTCAAGGAACGTATTATTCATTTCACAGAGATGCATCGATTTGATTAGGAGCGTCAGAGATAAAGGAAAACAAATTGCGGATGTAACGGTGCATTAACAATTGTGGTAACAAGTTAGATTTTTAGTTTATTGTAGAAGTTCCATAATTAAGCAATATTCCCATATAAAATGCAGTAAAGTGCGATGCCTGTTTTTCTACAGTTTTTAATACGGGATGGCCATAAAATAACTTTCCCTGTTTGGAGGTGTCTGCAGCTAAAACTAATGAACGAAATGAAACCAAATATCAAATACAGACTGTGGAAGGCATAGGGAGATGAATATTTCGCAAAAAAAAGTACCAAAAGTTGCCGATAGGGGAGATTTGGGCGCTGTCGAAACCGAAAACGAGTGAATAGTTACAATGAACACACGCAAAATGGAGTATGCAGAATTTCAATAATGTTTTAGTAATAAAAAATGAACATACCATACAGTTATGAAAGAATTTATGAAACTCACAGAAAATAATCTTCATAAATTCATTCATAACTGTATGGTATGTTCATTTTCTACTACTAAAACATTACTGAAATTCTGCATACTCTATTTTACGTGTGTTCATTGTAATTATTAACTCGTTTTCGGTTCCGATAGCGCCAAAATCTCCCCTATCGGCGACTTTTGGTAATATATATATATATATATATATATATATATATATATATATATTGCGAAATTCATCTCCCCATGTCTTCCACAGTCTGTATTTGAAATTTGGTTTCATTGCGTTCATTAGTTTTAGCTGCAGACGCCTCTAAACAGGGAAAGTTATTTTATGGCCACTCTGTACATTTCCTTTCACATTTCGCAGTGTTGTAATTATCTATTTTTTCCGCTCTGATATGTTTTCTAAAGAAAGAATGACAATTTGTACAGCTTTAAAAACAATTGTTGCTGCGGTGAAACCAAACAACCAGTTAAGGTTGGCTTAGTGTGACAACACATTGTGATGGTAAAACGACACATATTGATATACAAGTGTTTTAAAATTCATCATTTTCCAAAACTTTAATTGAGAAGGGCTTAAAACAGGTCAACATGAAAATTACTTAAATAATTCTTAATACAAGTTCATTTTGCTTATGTGCTGCTAAAGTAAACTTCTATAATTGCGGATTCTAAACAACATTGTACAGAGTAAATTGATTGCAACCTATTTATTGAAATTAAGAATTTTGTTACAGATAAATAATTATTATAGTTTTATTGATATATAAAGATTAGAAAGCATAAGCTGCGATTATTATCATCAGAAAATGTCGCTGAAAAAAGGCACAAAAAACCTAACTTCCTCGCATTGAATTTTCAGTCGAAACAAATCACTGCAATTCAAACTTTGATGGAACCACCAACTTCGGTCAATTCACATAATTTATCCCAATTTTCCATTGCGCTGAATTCAGCACCGTCATCAGCATCTCAATTTTCAGTTCAAACAAATCACTTCACACAAACTTCGAGTCCACGCACATAACTTATCCCATTTTTCCACTGCGCTCCTTAAGCAGTTGAATACCGGACGGTCATCAGCATTAGAAGTGGAATTGTCTTCTGGACTGAAGCAAGTGCAGGTTCGACAATGGGGGACTTTCTTTTCCACAAGCAAGTATTTCTTTTTCGTGGTTGATTTTTCAACATAATGCATACGAAGACACTGATCTAGTAGGACATTGACCTCATCCAATGTAAAATCATTTTCAGTATAACGACTGTTAAGATGATTTTTAATGGCTTTTGGGGACGAGCCAGTCGGATCTTTTAAAAATTTTATGGCATTCAAGACGTGTCGTCTTGTTAAGTCGATTGCCATTTCAAATTTAGGGTGTTTGCTTTAATACATTGTCTTTATATTTGAATGCATTAATTTGTTCTTTTTCCAATCGTTTGATCATTTTCACGTGAATTTGAGCACATGCATAAACAATGAATGCCATTTTTTTTAATAATTTAATACATGGAGATGCAATAAGAGACAGGCGTAACTAAAAAAGTATGCGGCTCAACGTGAAATGGTAAAATGACCACCTATTTTATACAAGAACTAGCTGTACCCACATAAGGCCAGTGGCGGATTTAAGGAGGGGCGATCGAGGCGATCGCCCCCTCCAAACGCCTGACTAATGTCGACGTTTTATCAAATAAATTATAAAATTGAAATATATATATATATCATTAGGGAGATACTTTGGTCTTGCTCTCCTTCCCTTAGTTTATCCACGAAATCTCGCTCCCATAATAAAAGTAAAAAAGAAAGCTCGAGATGCTGTCTTTGATGCAATTACGATAATAAGTGAATTTAAGAAAAATGTGGAATCCGATTTCGGGAATATATGCATAGGTTGAGGGAATGTGTAATGATCTTGGAATTGAAATAAAAATACCACGTACTGCTGGACGCCAAGTTCATAGATCAACTGCTCCTAACATAACTCCTGATGATTATTACAGAATAAATGTTTACTTGCCTTTGTTAAACTGCGTCCAAGAAGACTTAAAAGACCGATTCGCACAGGAAAATCTGGATGTCTTATATTTACAAGATTTAGTACCATCGACTCTTTTAGCGAAAATCGACACGGACGAAGAGTCACTCCTCACATCTTGGATAGAGCTAAGCAAGAAGTATCACAGAATAGCCGAACTGGGAGTGGAAGAAATGAACAGTACACTTCAAGTTGAGGTGATATACTGGAGAACCAAATGGATGCGAGAAAATACCGATACCGGCAGAGTACACAAGTCTGCTTTTGAAGCACTACAAAACTGTGATCCTGCAGTGTACCATGTGATCTACGTGTTACTGAAAGTTCTTGTAACATTCCCAATTACTGTAGAAACCGCCGAGCGTAGCTTCTCAGCACTAAAACGATTGAAGACATGGATTCGAAACACAATTAGAGAAGATCTGCTAGTGGGATTGACTTTGTTGCATGTGCATTATGATATCGCAATTTCACCAGTAACAATTTTAGATCGATTTGTTAAAGAAAAAGCAAGAAGACTTGAGTTGATATTATAATGATGATCCTTCCTGGGAGGTTAACGGCGCCAGGGTTTTTGCGATGGACCCCGTAAGGCTGTTAGGGATAATGATCGACAATAAGCTGAATTGGCAATTACATTTGAATAGTGTTATAGGTACTACCCCTGGCAAAAATTATGGAATCACTTCCATGTTATTTCAATGGGATACGAAGTTCAATACCCTACAACTTTTGATGCACAGATACCCCTGAAAAACACTTTTTGAGCGAAATTGAAGAACTTTAAACGCTTAACAAAACAAAAAATATTTGAAAAATGTTGCACTTTTCATTATTTAATAATTCACGATCAAAAAATGGGGAAAAAGCTAGAGGTTGAAAGAAAAAACTCGTAAAAACTAATTTGGAATAATAAATTTGATCATGGAAAATCATTAAGATATAGCTCCTCATGTTTATATGATCAAATTTATTATTCTAAATTAGTTTTTACGAGTTTTTTCTTTCAGCCTACAGCTCTTTTCCCACTTTTTTAGTTGTGAATTATTAAATATTGAAAAGTGCAAAATTTTTCAAACATTTTTTATTTTGTTAAGTTTTTAAAGTTCTTCAATTTCGCTCAAAAATGGTTTTTTAGGGTCTCTGTGCATCAAAAGTTGTAGAGCATTGAACTTCGTTGTTTCCACGTTGTCCACGTCCTTCGTTGTTGTCTTCGTAGTCACGTAATTTTTTTCTTCCAATCTTCATTGTTTTGCTTTGGTCTTAAAAAAATGATAGGCCGTATTTTATAAGCTGCAAAGAACTTACTATAAACTTCCGAATTTGTTCTACTTATTCCAAAAATGTCAAATATCCGTAAATAGGAAGCCGTTAAGAAAATCCTAAGTGACCAAACCTCCGAGAGCATTTCGATCTACAGATCGCCCCCCCAAACAAGAGGCCAAAATCCGCCACTGCATAAGGCACATGCGCTCTAAGTATATTTTAGTGCTCTTAGTTCTGTTTGTCTCGCAAGCATTATCAGAATGAAGATATAACTTTTGCATTCCTAATATCCTCCAGGCACATCTTAATTCATTATTATACAACTTGTAAAGGGCCTTGCTTCCCAAACCGTGAATTGAACCCTGGATCTCTGAACTGGGCAGCCGATACTCTACCGTTGAGTTACTGGGGCGAAATTGCAAGCTCTTATCGTTGAAGTGGACTTTGGATTCTCCACCCTCTAATGTCAGATTGGCGGGCAACTGACACTCTGACTGACCACCTCTTGCTATTTTTAACTCAGGTTAGTCTCCTGCCACTACTATCGTTACCAAGGTGCGTGGTCGTTATCCTCTCAATTTGAAATCGGCGCTCAATCTTCCTGAGTGCACTGAATCCGTACTAGTCGTACTAGGGACACTTTCACACTTCCGGCATCTTTGCACTAACTTATAGGGTTGATTTGCTCGAGCGCCACTGTAAAGAGTCTTGCTGCCTCAACCGGGAATGGAACCCTGGATCTCCGAACTGGCTAGCCGACGCTCTACTGTTAAGCTACTGGAATGGAATTGCAAGCTCTTATCGTCGAAGTGGACTCTACAGACTCTCTCATCAAACTTAAACCATAGTATACTTGTTTAAATTAAATTAATTTCAGATCAAATAATATATAATTTCATTTATAAGCAAAAGCCAGAAGAAAAAATCTGATGTGGGCAGCACATGACTTTCCTTATATAATGCAATGAATTTACCACTTTAAAAAGTAAAAGAAAATAGATTATTTTTATAGTAGTTATTTATATTTTTTCCAAGATATTGAATTTGCGTTAAAGAGTCGTCATTTTCCATGTCGTCATCATTGATTTATCGTCAATTTTATCCATTAGGAGAGATTTTCGTTAATTTATCAACATTTAAAAAGTCGCCAAGTTGGCGACATTCCGCCAAATTCGTAGCCAAAATATCGCCAAGCGTTATGGACGAAGAAATGAGTTATTCTTACAGCAGATAAATGACTATTGACGTTCAAATACAAAAGTATTAATCAAAGTATCTTTCATATGAATGGAACGAGCTAGATCCACGAGAATGATGTCACCCAATTTATCGCATGGTATTACATATGAAAAGTGAACATGTTTCTCAATAGGAAATATTTCTTTTACTTTATATGACTTTTTGATAATTTTTTTTTAAAAATGTGCAATATCTCGAGAACGGTTCATGTTAGCGTTCTAAATTTTATGTCAATCGTTTTCTAATGAAACATTGCATAAGAAATGTCTATTTACGTAACTTTATTAGCGGTGTTGATTTTTTGACGATTTTTTTCCAAATATCACTCGAAAATTTAGGGGGGTTCTGAACATTCGATTGCGCATAAAAACAATAGACCCCCAGTGTTTACGGATTGTGATTTTTGTACCAAATTTCGTTCGAATCGGTCCATTCGTTCGTCAGTTATCGTCTCCACAGACTCACTGTCACACACACACACACATACTTTCACACACAGACATCACTTCAAAAATGTTTGGTTCGTGATCAGAGACGCTTGAAACGTGCTCTTCCGTCGAAAACTCGAATTCGAATTTTCGACCCCGTCACAATACTTTCCTTATACATTGTATATAAGGAAAGTAATAAGTATTTGAGATATGACCATGGAGGTAAAGGGACTCTCTAACGCTACATATGCTTTTTTGAAGTATTTAAATCATGCAGTTAGACTTTCGTTATCAAAAATGCAATTTAAGCTAAACCTGTTGCCATTTGTCAAATGATAATTCGGTCCCATTCTAGTGCCACGTACCAAAGAGAAATATATATGCTATAGATATTACGTACTACGTTGTTTTATTAATTAAATACTAAGAACAAAATTTGTTTTATGTCTCCTATATTATTCACACCATGGAGGTAGATTCACACCTTCATCAAAAAAAAAAGAGATTATTCTGGAAAAATAAAACTAGTTCTTTAAAAAGCGTTTATTGAATATTAATATTATTAAAAAGAGAAAACAAATTTGTTTTTCTCCAATTGTTAACAAATTTAAATTTTTGAATGGTTTTCGACTCGATTTATAGCCGATACGTTAACCATTTTTTCAGCTTCCTTAGCATTTATACTAAGTATAGCTAATGCCGATAGACGTTTTTGCTGCATTGCATTTTTAGGAATATGTAAAACTCTTTACTGCTTGCTCTTTGACCGCTGTGAATTAGTCACGAAGAGCCTTTAATCTTCAATTTCAGCATATGGTATTTATCATCATTCTCTGACATTACCTCATTGACCCATTCTATGGAAACTCAAGTTTCTTTAGTTACTAGCTTTTATTTTGACTTAGCCCCTAATGTGGCAGTGTGTTGCACATTTCGGTTTAAGCAGTTTGGGAAGGTTGGTACAGATCTGGGCATTTATTTCGCTTTGAGTAATTTACGAAGATGGTGTAGATATTTTAATTTTAAAATATCCTAGTATGCGGATTTGGTTTGGTTTGGGTTGTCAGAAAAGAGGTATACCTAATTTTCAGTATCGCTCGTCTTTAGAACTGCGCGGGGTCTCTTACGAGATTTGGCCTTTCGATGATCATAATCATGTAGATTAAATAAAAATTCGTTTCAGATCGATATATTGTAAAAGTTTATCGTCTGCTTTTTTATTGCAGCTCACACGGTTTTGATTTAAAAATCTTTCCTTATCACTGAGTTCCTTAGATATCTAGTGGCTTTCCTAATACTCCTCAGGGTTTTGTTTTGGCTTCTTTTCTAAGCAGTCTGTGGCAGTTTTACAGTCATATCCCCATACCGGGACTACAATCTGGGTCTCTTAACACGCTTATTCGACATGCTATATAACGTTATCAAATGGTTCTAGAAACACGTGCCTTTCTATGGTACTATAAAAGTTCTCAGAACAATAGTATTCGACGTGCTATACGACTAGTAAAAGCTGTGTTACAGCACCAATTCTGTACGGACTATTCAACGGTGTCTCCCTGTGACAAATAGACGATATTCGGCACGTGCTGTTAGAACGTACTCTATACGTACCCATAGTACGTACTGTATACGTGCCCGTAGTACGTGATCAGAATGTTTTCGTAGTATTAAATCTGTATGTGCTCTGAACGTGCCGGTGCTACTTGGGGGTTCGATTCCCGCCACTGCCAAAACTGCCGCCGTGTTCAAGCGGAATACGATCACGTTAAACTTGTGGGTCCGTAAGTCCTTCAATGAGGTTGAAGGAGGGTACGGTCCCTATGGATTCCTCCCCCACTGGGTTCCGGTCTAAATTAGGTGAATAAAAAGAAAGTTATGGGGATTGTCGCGGAGGGCGCGGTAACCCAGTGGTTAGCGCGCGAAAATTGCATTCGGTAGGCCCGGGTTCGATTCCCGCCACTGCCAAAACTGCCGCCGTGTTCACGCGGAGTACGATCACATTAAACATGTGGGTCCGTAAGTCCTTCCGAGAGGCTGGTGGTAGGGGAAGGAGGGTACGGTCCCTGTCACACCTAGTTTGCAGTGGCCAACGGCCGTACCGTGCTGATAACATCGGTTCTCGTTAGATCACCGAAGTTAAGCAGCATCGGGCGCGGTTAATACTTGGGTGGGGGACTACCTGGAAACACCGCGTGCTGTTGGCACATTTCGGGCGCGGTAGCCCGGTGGTTTGCGTGCTGGATTTGCACGCTGCCACAACTGCCGCCGTGTTCATGCGGAGTACGATCACATTAAACAGGTGGGTCCGTATGTCCTTCCGAGGGGTTGGTGGTAGGGGAAGGAGGGTACGGTCCCTGTGGATGCCTCTCCCACTGGATTCCCGTCTAAATTGGATGAATAAAAAGAGTGTTATGGACATTGTCGCGGAGGGCGAAGTATTCCAGTGGTATGCGAGCGGGAATTGCACTCGGTAGGCTCGGGTTCGAGTCCCGGCACTGCCAAAACTACCGCCGTGTTCACGCGGAGTACGATCACGTTAAACATCCCTCACAGAAAAGATCGTCACATGTGTGTCAGTGACGTTGTAGTCACGTGACACCTGGGTCATAATGAGACATCATATTTGTGACTTCTATGCGACGTTATTAATTGTAACTTTGTAACTTCATTGTGACTATATTCTGTGACGTTTCCACAATTTAATTAACATGTAACAACGTGACGTCTCATGTGTGAATTTCATGTGACCACCGCATATTGGTAACATTGTGACATTGCTGTAACGTTATTTTGTGACGTTTCTGCAAATGAACGGACATGTCACAATGTGACGTCCCTTGTGTGAATTGTATGTGACGTCGCATATTGGTAATTCTGTGAAATTGTTGTGACAATATTTTGTGACGTTTCTACAAATGAACAGAAATATTATAATGTGACGTCCTATGTGTGATTTGTATGTGACATTTCATATTGGTAACACTGTGAAATTGCTGTGACAATATTTTGTGACGTTTCTAAAAATGAACGGTGATGTTATAATGTGACGTCCTATGTGTGAATTGTATGTGGCGTCTCATACTGGTAACACTGTGAAATTGTTGTGACAATATTTTGGGACGTTTGTACATGTTGGAGCGTCTAATTAGTGTTGGTGATGATACTTGGTCTTGTCGGTTGGCGCTCGCCATAACCCAAGAAAATGCTGCAACCTTTTTGTAACCAGCAGTTGTGAAATATCCTTTGACACCTTTGGGTCAGCGGGAGTTTTCTCCCCAATAAATTGTATACCATATATGGTTGTGAACAAAATAAATCATTATTACAATCCCCTAGTCAATGTTGAGCTATCTCCCCCACATTAGTGATCCAGTGCGACCGGAGTCCCAACCAGGACAGATGGAAACGATTACTAGTCTTAACAGACAACGAGGTGCTCTAAAAAGCAAAATATCAAAATTGGAACTTTTTCAGAAAGAGTTCAGTGAATCGCCGGAATCGGCAATAGAATTAAAAGTGAAGCTAGCAAATTGTGCTGTTGGAATTCAAGAAAAAGTTGAAAAACTACAAAAGTTGTATTACGGTTTACCAGAGACTGTGGATTTAACAGAGGTGGATGTCGAAATTCAAGATCTGGAAACTCGAATTGAACACTTAAAGGTAAGCTTCAAATTCCTACTTACAACTTTGAAAAGTGAAAATAGCAGTACTGTTAAGAATGCTTACCAAAATGAAGCTTTGAATATCAAACTTCCCGAAATTCCTTTGCCACAATTTTATGGAGATATGGAGAATGGAGCAGTTTTAAGGATCAGTTTGTAAATTTAATATCAAAAAATGAAAAGCTAACTGAAACTCAGAAATTATATTACTTACGTTCTGCCCTAAAGGGTCAAGCAAAACAACTCGGAACTGATGATGACACATTCGATTCATTATTTACTGCGCTCGTTGAAAGGTTTGAAAACAAACGAGTAATTGTAGATATGCATATTCATGCCATAATTAACTGCGAGAAAATACAACATGAATCTGCTAAAGAGCTGCGTAGTTTAGTAGATAATCTAAGGAAGAACTGAAGAGCTCTTAAAGTGTTAGAATTTGACAGGAATAATTTATCAGATATAGTATTAATTAACATACTATTACAAAAACTAGACCGAACAGTTCGAATATACACTGAAAACAACGGATGTTCCGAAATTTGATGAATTTTTAGAAAAGCGAAGTTTAGTGCTTGAAAGCATTAACCGAAATCCAAGCGTCAAATTTAATAAAAGTTTACCCTCACCGCCTATCAAAACTAAAAGTTTCATCATTCATGTAAATGAAAATGTGAAATGTTTAATTGCAGAGGTTCTGATTACTTAAACAAATGTAGTGCCTTTCAAAATATGGATGTGCCGAAAAAATTAGAATTTGTGAGAATACATAAACTTTGTATTCATTGTCTGAACAGATCTCCTCACATTGCTTTTCGAAGTATTTCAAAATTTTGCTGTACCACATGTAAAAGGAAACATCATACGCTTTTACATCAGCTCCGTGAAGTCCCCCCCCCCCCGTGGAAAGCACAAACGACAAAAACTAGTGGAATCGTTTGTACTTCCTTTGTGCTGCAAAAATTTTCGTTTGTGCTTCTTTCGTTTTCGATTTATAGCATTTTCTTTTCTGGGGGCGGGGGGGGGGTCTTACTTAACGGTCAGCCATTGTTTACATAAGAGAAATTACATGAATTTCGAAAAAATGTTTATGCAACTCGTTTGTGCTGGTTTGTGCAGCAAAAAGTTTTCTTCGGACCCTTTTCAAATTTGAACAATAAAGCTTCCATTTCTTTGGCGCCAAAACGGGATTTGTTAACATACAAGAAATTTAACGAATTTCGAAAAAACGTTTATGCCATTCGTTTGTGCTGGTTTGTGTCGCAAAAACTTTCGTTTGTGCTCTTTTCGTTTTCGATTTATAGACGTTTCTTTTCCCGGGGGAGGGGCTAACTTCACGATCAGCTGTTGCTTACATAAGAGAAATTACATCAATTTCGAAAAATCGTTTATGCAATTCATTTGTGCTTCGTTTGTGCTGGTTTGTGCAGCAAAAAGTTTTCTTCGGACCCTTTTCAAATTTGAACTATAAAGCTTTCATTTGTTTAGCGGGAAAACCGGCTTTGTTGACATACAAGAAATTAAACGAGTTTCGAAAAAACGTTTATGCCATTCGTTTGTGCTGGTTTGTGTCGCAAAAATTTTCGTTTGTGCTCTTTTCGTTTTCGATTCATAGACGTTTATTTTCCCGGGGGGGGGGGGGTTAACTTCACGATCAGCTGTTGTTTACATAAGAGAAATTACATCAATATCCAAAAACGTTTATGCCATTTATTTGTACTGGTTTGTGCAGCAAAAGGTTTTCTTCGGACCCTTTTCAAATTTAAACTATACAGCTTTCATTTGTTTGGCGGGAAAACCGGGTTTGTTGACATACAAGAAATTAAACGAATTTCGAAAAAACATTTGTGCTATTCGTTTGTGCTGGTTTGTGCCGCAAAAATTTTCGTTTGTGTTTTTTTCGTTTTCGATTTATAGACGTTTCTTTTCCCCGGTTGGCTAACTTCACGATCAGCAGTTGTTTACATAAGAGAAATTACATCAATTTAAAAAAACGTTTATGCCATTCGTTTGTGCTCTTTTCGTTTTCAATTTATAGACGTTTCTTTTCCCGGGGGAGGGGCTAACTTCACGATCAGCTGTCGCCTTCATAAGAGAAATTACATCAATTTCGAAAAAACGTTTATGCCATTCGTTTGTGCTGGTTTGCGTCGCAAAAATTTTCGTTTGTGCTCTTTTCGTTTTCGATTCATAGACGTTTATTTTCCCGGGGGGGGGGTTAACTTCACGATCAGCTGTTGTTTACATAAGAGAAATTACATCAATATCCAAAAACGTTTATGCCATTTATTTGTACTGGTTTGTGCAGCAAAAGGTTTTCTTCGGACCCTTTTCAAATTTAAACTATACAGCTTTCATTTGTTTGGCGGGAAAACCGGGTTTGTTGACATACAAGAAATTAAACGAATTTCGAAAAAACATTTGTGCTATTCGTTTGTGCTGGTTTGTGCCGCAAAAATTTTCGTTTGTGTTTTTTTCGTTTTCGATTTATAGACGTTTCTTTTCCCCGGTTGGCTAACTTCACGATCAGCAGTTGTTTACATAAGAGAAATTACATCAATTTAAAAAAAACGTTTATGCCATTCGTTTGTGCTCTTTTCGTTTTCGATTTATAGACGTTTCTTTCCCCGGGGGAGGGGCTAACTTCACGATCAGCTGTCGCTTTCATAAGAGAAATTACATCAATTTCGAAAAAACGTTTATGCCATTCGTTTGTGCTGGTTTGAGCAGCAAAAATTTTCTTCGGACCCTTTTCAAATTTGAACTATAAGCTTTCATTTGTTTAACGGGAAAACCGGCTTTGTTGACATACAAGAAATTAAACGAATTTCAAAAAAACGTTTATGCCATTCGTTTGTGCTGGTTTGTGCCGCAAAAATTTTCGTTTGTGCTCTTTTCATTTTCGATTTATAGACGTTTCTCATTTCAGGGGGGGGGGTAACTTCACGATCAGCTGTTGTTTACATAAGAGAAATTACATCAATATCCAAAAAACGTTTATGCCATTTATTTGCGCTTCGTTTGTGTTGGTTTGTGCAGCAAAAAATTTTCTTCGGACCCTTTTCAAATTTGAACTGTAAAGCTTTCATTTGTGTGGCGAGAAAATCGGGTTTGTTGACATACAAGAAATTAAACGAATTTCGAAAAAACGTTTATGTCATTCGTTTGTGCTGGTTTGTGCTGCAAAAACTTTCGTTTGTGCTCTTTCCGTTTTCGATTTATAGACGTATCTTTTCCCGGCGGAGTTAGCTTCACGATCAGCTAGCTAGCTGTTGTTTACATAAGAGAAATTACATCAATTTCGAAAAAACGTTCATGCCATTCGTTTGTGTTTTGTTTGTGCTGGTTTGTGCAGCAAAAATTTTCTTCGGACCCTTTTCAAATTTGAACTATGAAGCTTTCATTTGTGTGGCGCCAAGACGGGCTTTGTTGACATCTTGACATACAAGAAATTTCACGAATTTCGGAAAAACGTTTATGTCATTCGTTTGTGCTTCGTTTGTGCAGCAAAAAGTTTTCTTCGCACCCTTTTCAAATTTGAACTATAAAGCTTTAATTTGTTTGGCGGGAAAATAGGCTTTGTTGACATACAAGAAATTAAACGAATTTTGAAAAAACGTTTATGCCATTCGTTTGTGCTGGTTTGTGCCGCAAAAATTTTCGTTAATGCTCTTTTCGTTTTCGATTTATAGACGTTTCTTTTCTCGGGGGATAACTTCGCGATCAGCTGTTGTTTACATAAGAGAAATTACACCAATTTCGAAAAAAACGTTTATGCCATTCGTTTGTGTTTCGTTTGTGCTGGTTTGTGCAGCAAAACGTTTTCTTCAGATCTTTTTCAAATTTGAACTATAAAGCTTCCATTTGTTTGGCGGGAAAACGGGCTTTGTTGACATACAAGAAATTAAACGAATTTCAAAAAAACGTTTATGACATTCGTTTGTGCTGGTTTGTGCCGCAAAAATTTTCGTTTGTGCTCTTTTCGTTTCCGATTTATAGCATTTGCTTTCATTTACTTCGTGTGAAGTTTCCCCCTCCCCCCGTGAAAACCACAAACGATGAAAACTAGAGCAATCGTTTGTACTTCGTTTGTGCCGCAAAAAGTTTTCTTTGGACCCTTTTCAAATTTGAACTATAAATCCTTTATTTGTTTGGCGCGAAAACGAGGTTTGTTTACATACAAGAAATTAAATGAATTTCGAAAAACCGTTTATGCCATTCGTGTCTCCATTTGTACTCGTTTGTTCCGGAAAAAAATTTCTCCGGACCCTTTTCATATCCAAAATATAAAGCTTTCATTTGTCTGGGGGACAAATGGGTTTTGTTTACATAACAGAAATTAAATGAATTTCGAAAAAACTTTTATGCCATTCGTTTGTACTTCGTTTGTACTAGTTTGTTCTGGAAAAAAATTTCGTGGGACCCATTTCATATCCAAAGTATAAAGTTTTCATTTGTCTGGGGGACAAATGGGTTTGTTTACATAACAGAAATTAAATGAATTTCGGAAAAACGTTTATGCCATTCGTTTGTACTAGTTTGCTCCGGAAAAAAATTTCTTCGCACCCTTTTCATATCCAAAGTATAAAGCTTTCATTTTTCTGGGGGACAAATTGATTTTGCTCACATAAGAGGAATTAAATGAATTTCGAAAAAACGTTCGAAATAACCAGATCTAAAACTGTGGTTACTATTCCTAACATTATTCAATTGATTCAACTCATAGAAGCTTAAAAAATTTAGAAGTAGCATTTCAGTATTAGTCTAATTAACCTCATTTGATATGACAAAAGGCAAAACAATACCAGGTAAATTAAAGTTACCCATTTCAATAATGTCGTAATTGAAAAAATTATAATTAGCTTCGAACAAATTGATGAATTCATCATACGTATCAAAACTGGAAGCAGGGCTTATATATACCACACAGAGAAACAAATATTTACCAAAAGCAAGATCAATTTTTCACCATACCGATTCCGTTTGATTTTCACCCACGGATAATTCATTGAACACAATGTTAGAATTGAGTACAATAAACAAGTCCCCGGCACGAAGGTCTCGAATAAGCGGAAGGCCGAAAAGTATACTAAGCCAGACAGCCTTCTTTCAAATCAGACGCCAAACATTGTTTTATCGCCAGCATGATAGGTGAAGGAGCGCTCTCTCTCTCTCTCAAGGTTACTATAGCAGCCACATCAAGCGAAAGGACTCTCGCAATTTGGTTAATTTTCTTATTATATGATTTACAATTTAGCAATATAGACACACGTTTTAAATGGATTATCTCTTAGATTGGAATTAAATTAACTCAATATTGATTAGAATTAAAAAGCCGATATACAACTTACAATTAAGCAATATAGACACTTTTTAAATGCATTATCTCTTAGATTAGAATTAAATTCAGTATTGACTCAATTAAAGAATCATTTTATTATTTTTTAATGCTATTGTATAGAGGAAGTTCACGGATAATCACGACATTTAGACGAAAAAATACACTTAAAGACATCATGAACACATTTCGAACATTTTGGGAAATATTTCCATTAGTGTGTGTGTGTATCTGTTGGGTGTGAATGCACGTATCACTACGGCAATTTATATCTAGATGCATTCTATAGATAATTAGAAACAGGTAGAATATTTTGTAATAAATGGGATTAAAGCATTATTCGAAATTAGAGGTTTTAAATTAGAGAGAGTACGTACAGCCACGAAATTCTATATATAGCTGCATTCTGAAAAAATTAGAATAAGGTAGATCATCATGTAATTAACGTGATTAGAATACGGGTGAAAGGGAGGGAGGGAGACACACACAGAGAGAGAAAGAGTGTGTGTGTGTGTGTGTCAAAATATAGTGTGGTAACTGGGTGCAAAAAAATCTGAATGAATGATGGAGAGCGTCAAATACTTCGAATTTGATTAATTTAATGCATTAAAGACTTCGCGTTTACTTTAAAGTTATAACTGAATGATGCGTTAAAGTTATAGCTCTGAGACAATGGATTGATTTTTACTTTCACATAAATAGGCGAAAATTTGAATTCCAGTTTTTGTCGGGAGAGCACGTTTCAAGCAAACTTGACCACGAATCAGGCGTTTTTAAAGTCATGCATGTATATGTTTGATGTGTGTGTGTGTGCATATGTGAGTGCGTGAGTGTGCATGTGTGAGCGCGTGTGTGAGTCAGTGAATCTGTGGAGACGATATCTCACGAACGAACGAAGCGATTCGAACGAAATTTGGTGCAAAATTACAATTAGGGAAAACCGGAAACTTGTTGCTTAATGTTAGAACATGTATTAGCAAAATAAGATTTCTTTTAGCGAAATGCTAAAAAAAACTAACATAGTTTAAACCTTTATTTGGAACTTGCATCTCCTTCGAGGAAAAAATAACAATTTATAGTTTGCGATTATGAAGACTTCCTGACTTGTCAATGTATATATATTTTATATATATTATATATACAGAGTGACCAGAAATAAGCGCCCCAATAAGGAACTGTAATATCTCGAAAACCACTGTACATAAATCGTTCAAACTTTGGAAATAAACACTACTGACAACCAAATGCCATTGCAGGTGATGGCAGACATATCGAACTTGTGATTTCATAAATTTAGAATATATATCTTTTTTCTGTAATTGGAATAAAACATATTTATTCACCCGTTTTTTCGTCATTTCAATTTACTTTTGGGGCATTTTTTTCTGGTCACCCTATATATATATATATATATATATATATATATATATATATATATATAATATATATATATATATATATATATATATATATATTCAAAAAACATCCATAAATATCAAATTAGAGAGATTTTACATTCTACGGCATAAATATACCTTTAAATCGGTATATAACAATTAAAGTTTATTTAGTCCTTCAGATCTATAATTGTTATATTAGATCCATTTCTGTGACGGATCAAACTGAATGTAAATGTATATTGTGCACAACCCACTTAAAACTGTAAGTCACAGAGAATTTATCTCATGTGTGTACAAAAAATAATAATATAATTTTACTCTAAATAATTTTGAAATGCAGATTTTGGTGGAAAAATTTTACAATTTGCCATTGTTTTTAACGAATTTTTTTTAAACATCTATTTCGTAGGATTTAGATGTTTAAAAAGATATAGTGGCTAATATGGATGCAGCATAAAATTACGGAGGAGGTAGGGTTCATGAAGGATTTCCACTTCTTGTTCGGGAGAGAGATGTCACTTCCTATTCAAAAATTTATATTTTCATTTCAACATCTGTTTTTCAGACTTTGCTTTAGGTACAGCTTAGATGAAGACTGATATAGATTAAACATTGAATTCCGGAGGGTTGGTAGGGTTCACTAAGGATTTCCTGGTCTGAATATGTAACTTCTGGTTTTTCCAATAATTCATATGACTGTATGAAATAAGTGTGCTAAAAAGTATAGAAATACTTAATAGTTATTTCGAAATTGAAGTGTACACATCACTTTCTATTGCATAAAGGCTTTTTCATATTTTTATAATTTTTTGTATTAAAAATTTCAATTTTGCCAAACTTAGACGTAAAAATAATTGTAAAATAAATTACTAATTTGAATGAACGATTACACGTATGTAAGTTGCTGGAAATGTAATTGGCCAGAGAATTTTTAAATGCAAAGTGCAATTAATTTTGATATTTGTTTACCATATTTAAATTAGGAAATATTTTTATTTATTTTCCAATAACATTTAAAATTCTTCAATTTAATAATAAAATATTTAAAATTAAAATAATTTAAAAGTATAAAAGCATTAAAATTTTACCCGTTTTTAAATTTTTAAGAAAATTTACTTGAAACTATCACTGTCGTAGAACCCCAAGGGTTCCGCAGAACAAACACATCTTGAAAAACACTGCATTATCCTACGTGTGTCGGAAAAGCAACATTGCTTCCACAAACTGAAAAATGTCAAGCAAATTTCCTTTAAATGTTACAAATTTTGCATTCTTAAAATGACAAATATTTCCTCCTTTCAAATTATCTTCAAATTTCGTTACGGATTCTTGTACTATATAAGAATTGAATATTATACGGATTCTACACACATATATTTTCTACGAAATCTTAGAATCGTTTTATTCAAATAATAAATTATATGTATGTGTGTCGCACATATCTTTAAGTAATTTCAAACAATCCGTATGCAGTACACAAAGTTTTTAAATACATGCATTTTAATAGTATTACTTGAAAACCACATTAGTAGAATAGTTATTTGATTTATAAATAATCAAACCAGTATTTGAAATACTACTGTATACTTTGATAAGTTTCCTAACATCTTCCCTAACAATCTGATACAAATAATCTTCTAACCAATCTTCTAGATAAACTGTTGCAAATAATAATCTTCTATGTAATCTGATACAAATGTATCTAACGACATTCTCATACGCAATATGATATGCAATCAAATTCTTTATTAAGCAATTCGTCTTTACCCTCCAATTGCAGGTGTAGCCAGAATAAACCAGAACTGGCGATAAAACGACGTTTGGCGTGTGGCATGAGAGATTACTTCTGAATGTTCTGAATCGGCGTACGTTCGGCCTTATCGCCTCGAATATCCATATTAGTCATATCTCCACGTATAATTGTATATCGGTCATCAAAACGTTCCGCACTACCAATACTTTCACAGAACCAGATCTCAGTTAACCATATTACATCATAGTTTTGAGTTAATACCGATAATAATAGTTTGTTTGTTTTTGTCCGTAGACCCCTAACATTCTGATAATAAATTTTCATGTCACGATTTACAACACATCCACCAGTGATCGAAGACTCATCACGTAGTCACTTCCCTCCTTCATTCTCATGGCCACGCATTTCACCCTCTGCTTATCATTAAGTTTACCAACTAATTTGGTAATGAAACATCCATCGGACCAAACATCCCTTTCAACAACTTTGCCATGTCCTGTTCCTGGACCTCAACATGGAAAGGAGAGTAGGTATTACATTTAGTAACTAATCGCGTACATATGAAATTATCAATAAGACCGTTCTTTATATGAATTTCAATGTCATCGGCTCTCGCATCTGAACTCAGTCTCGAGAGAAATATTGCTCCCATTCTGAGGCGTTTCTCAACCGCCACTAATGTAGAAACTTTACATGAACCGTTTAGAACTGTCTTTGATTTCGGTGTAGCAATATATCCCTTTGAGTAGTCCTTATCGCCTTTTTTAAAATCAGATCCCATAGTATTTATAATCATATCACTGTGTATGTGCAGTTGAGCAATACTAGCTCCATCTTGTAAATTTGGCCACTGTTCAGCATTTCCATTGCTCTATTCAACACCATCATTGACAGTTTCCCTCAAGTTTTCCCTGATACTATTTCTTCGATTTAGTTCCGAACGTTGTTTAATCACATTCAAATCCATCCAACAGTGTTCCTGACCAACGAAGTGAACATTTACCTCTGTCCTTATGATACCATTTATACCATTACTTCCTGAATGTACTTTTTCTTCGATGCTGACTACTCTCCTAAGGAGGCCAGTGTCATTATCTTGCACTTTTCTATTCAAAAGTTCCACTAAAGCTAATTAATTTTATCCGAAAAGTGTGTGTTGTCATCAGGACTGCACTTCTGCTCTGTAGGTTTATCCCTATTGTTCAATGCTTTTTCAAAAATTTTCAGCGCGTTTTCTCCATTGAGATCGAAACTGGCCCTATTCTGTTTAAAGGCCGATTTTCTATCACAAACAGAAATGAACAAGTTATTCAAGTTGTTAGCACACTTCAAAAATGCTTTGCGTAACACTGGCTCGACTTCTTCTGAAGTCGAACCACTAAAGTCCACCATGACAAAATTAAGAACAATTCGTTAAATTCTTCTTAACTACTTGTCAGCATCTAAAAAATAGTTTACTCACAGTATAAGCAGCATTAGAAACGTAATAAAAACTCTTTAAAATTTTAAAACTGTAAAAAATTGAAGCCACGACACATATATTTCCCCCCGAACTCATTACCCTGTCAGAATTCTAAGCTATTTACCTAAAGTCAACTCCAATTTTCAAATTTATAACAAATTCTTAATCTATTTTTTAACGGTTCATGGTCCTTTTCTTGACTATCTTCATTTTTTCAAACATAAACGTTCTTCAAATTGTCTTTGTAATTCATATGGTGACGTAGATCATTACGTCTTTAATTGCCTCCATACCTCAAAATTTCACTTAACCCATCCTCCAGATAATCTTCGTGCGACTTGGTTCTCTGGTGTCAGAACCAATAAAATTCTTTTAAATAGATTGAAAAACTGTGTTTTAATTGCGAGAGAAATCTCCAATCACAGGTTCCTTAGCAAGCTTGGTGTCAACTGCGTTCAATTTTCTTCGGTCAATATTCTCCTCTTTTATATATTTTGTTTCCTGTTTATATTCCTCTGTTGTATATATCTGTTTTCCCTGTGTTCCTCGGCTGTTCATATATTTGAAAGTCTTACCATGTACATGTATTCCTATATTGCATTTAAATTTGTCTTATCCGGTTACCTCAACTGATTATAACCTTTGTTCAGCCATGTTCTTTTTGCTTTCTTTTTGTTGGTTTTTACTGTATTGTCTTTTTTCTCGCGGTTGCTCGGATTCTTTTGGCCATATATTTTTATATAAGTTTAATTTCATTTTAAGAAAATAATTTAATTTGTACCTCAAAATTCAAAATTTGTTAAAATCTACGTTTCTATGGCCTCCCTCCCCACTGTATTTTATGTAAAACATGTAAAACTGTCTGTATATATATATATATATATATATAATATATATATATATATACCATGTAACCACATTATTGAATTTTATATAAATGCAGACTAAAACTTGGTGGCTGACCGTGGAGGTCGGTTTCGGCTAACCTCCTCTCTCGGCCACACATTAAACTGCCGTAAGCCCTGGGGTTGGCTGTGCGGTCTGGGCCTTCGACCTAACCGACCGACCTTCACATTGTCGCAGTTTTGAGTAACCTTTCGAAAGCTTTGGGACAGGTTGTGTTTTGTTTTAATTCCAACACCTTTGACCTCCTTAGATTCAAAATTTGTTGCTTGTTGCTGTTTAAAATTTTTTTTAATTGCCGGGTAATAGTTCTATCTCAACACCAGCAACTATTAAATCCCGAATAATACATTGTTTCAAAAGTTCATGGAGACAAGTTATGAATTTGTAAACATTTAATCCTACAAGCTGAACGCGGATGTTGAATTTCGACCAACTCGTGAATAACATTACGTTTGCGATAAAATAATATTAAAAACTTTTCAACACTTTTTAATACTTTTTCTAATTTCAGCATTCAATATTAGTGCATGTGGAATCAGTTCAGCTTTCGTCACCCATAGTGCAAACGAATCGACTTGTTCTGAGCCAGGTTTGCTCTACATAAAAACTAACACAAGGAAGAAATATTTCATAACTCACAGATAAGATATCAATATCGACTAGTATGATACCTAGATTTGTGACCTTGAGCGTTTAAAAGAGGAAAAGTCCTCCTCTTTACCTTCTTTATGGGCGCCCATTGCAAGGGCGCCCTTGCTTATAGTGAAGCTTGGTTTTAGGAAAGTGGGTTCAGACTACTTTGGCTGGCTGCAGGAAAGGTGGTGGGAAATGTGAAGCTCAATAAATCAGAAACGAAATGAATAAAAGGAAAATCGTTGAGGTACAAGCCGGTATCAAAATTCGTGAAATTACTTTTATGTCAACAAAGCCCGTTTTCGCGGTACACAAATGAAAGCTTTATAGTTCAAATTCGAAAAGGGTCCGAAGAAAACCTTTTGCGGTACAACCCAGCACAAAAGAAGTACAAACTATTCCAGTAGCTTTGTCATTTGTGCTTTCCACGGGGGGGGGGGGGGGCAACTTCACGGAGGTAAATGAAAGAAAATGCTATAAATTGAAAACGAAAGAAGCACAAACGAAAATTTTTGCGGCACAAACCAGCACAAACGAAGCACATACGAATGGCATAAACGTTTTTTCGAAATTCGTTAAATTTCTAGTATGTCAACAAAGCCCGTTTTCCCGCCAAACAAATGAAAGCTTTATAGTTCAAATTTGAAAAGGGGTCCGAAGAAAACTTATTGCTCCACAAACCAGCACAAACGAATAGCATAAACATTGTTTTGAAATTCGTTAAATTTCTTGTATGTCAACAAAGCCCGTTTTGGCGCCAAACGAATGAAAGCTTTATAATTCAAATTTGAAAAGGGTTCGAAGAAAACTTTTTGCTGCACAAACTAGCACAAACGAAGTGCAAACGAACGGCATAAACGTTTTTTGGATATTGATGTAATTTCTCTTATGTAAACAACAACTGATCGTGAAGTTAGCCCCCACGGGAAAAGAAACGTCTATAAATCAAAAACGAAAAGAGCATAAACGAAAATTTTTGCGGCACAAACGAATGACATAAAGGTTTTTTCGAAATTCGTTAAATTTCTTGTATGTCAACAAAGCTCGTTTTCCCGCCAAACAAATGAAGGCTTTATAGTTCAAATTTGAAAGGGTCCGAAGAAAACTTTTTGCTGTACAAACCAGCACAAACGAATGGCATAAACGTTTTTTGGAAATTGATGTAATTTCTCTTATGTATACAATGGCTAAGCGTGAAGTTAAAAGAAAATGGACCCTCTGGAAAAGAAAATGCTATAAATCGAAAACGAAAGAAGCACAAACGAAAATTTTTGCAGCACAAATCAGCACAAAATAGCACAAACGAAGTACAAACGATTCCACTAATTTTTGTCGTTTGCGCTTTCCAAGGGGGGGGGGGGGGCAAATTCACACGAAGTAAATGAAAGGAAATGCTATAAATCGAAAACGAAAGAAGCACAAACGAAAATTTTTGCGGCACAAACCAGCACAAACGAAGTACAAACGATTCCACTAGTTTTTGTCCTTTGTGCTTTCCACGGGGGGGGGGGGGGGCAACTTCACACGAAGTAAATGAAAGGAAATGCTATAAATCGAAAACGAAAGAAGCACAAACGAAAATTTTTGCAGCACAAACGAAGTACAAACGATTCCACTAGTTTCTGTCGTTTGTGCTTTCCACGGGGGTGCCAACTTCACACGAAGTAAATGATAGGGAATGCCATAAATCGAAAACGAAAGAAGCACAAACGAAAATTTTTGCAGCACAAGCCAGCACAAACGAAGTACAAACGATTCCACTAGTTTTTTTCTTTTGTGCTTTCCACGGGGGACCAACTTCACACGAAGTAAATGATAGGGAATGCTATAAATCGAAAACGAAAGTAGCACAAACGAAAATTTTTGCAGCACAAACCAGCACAAACGAAGTACAAACGATTCCACTAGTTTTTGTCGTTTGTGCTTTCCACGGGGGCCAACTTCAAACGAAGTAAATGAAATTAAATGCTATAAATCGAAAACGAAAGAAACACAAACGAAAATTTTTGCAGCACAAACGAATGGCATAAACGTTTTTTAGAAATTGATGTAATTTCTCTTAAGTAAACAACAGCTGATCTTGAAGTTGCCCCCCCCCCCCCCGGGAAAAGAAACGTCTATAAATCGGAAACGAAAAGAGCACAATCGAAAATTTTTGCGACACAAACTAACACAAATGACGCACAAACGAATGGCATAAACGTTTTTTCGAAATTCGTTAAATTTCTTGTATGTCAACAAAGCCCGTTTTGGCGCCAAACAAATGAAAGCTTTATAGTTCAAATTTGAAAAGGGTCCGAAGAAAACTTTTGCTGCACAAACCAGCACAAACAAAGCACAAACGAATGGCATAAACCTTTTTTTCGAGATTCATGTAATTTTTCTTATGCAAGCAATGGCTGAGCGTGAAATTAGCCCCCCCCCCCCCCCCGGAAAAGAAAATGCTATAAATCGAAAACGAAAGAAGCACAAACGAAAATTTTTGCAGCACAAACCAGCACAAACGAAGTACAAACGATTTCTTTAGTTTTTGTGGTTTGTGCTTTCCACTGGGGGGCCAACTTCACGGAGCATTTTACATCGCTCTTCCAGCCTTGAAGAGGCGCAGATGGAAAAAAGTAGGTCACGAAATGAACCTCATAAAGAAAATGAATTGAATGCCAATAATCCTCATTATGTCTCAGTATCGCTAAGTAGAAACGAAACTGTAGAAGATGGCCATCTTTCTTCCCCTCTTCAAAGCTTCAGTAATATATTAAAGAAAAATATCGACAGTTTTACGCTGCACGGCTATTATTTATGTTTATAATTCAAGCGGAGAAAGGAATAAATTCAGGGCCGTGTTAGATAGTGCTAGCCAGATCAATATGATGTTTTCAGAGTGTGTATATATATATATATATATATATATATATATATATATTGAGATTAAAAAGAGAAAAACTTATGCACCAGTATCTGGAATAAATGACACAATAAATACCATAAAATCGAAAGTTTATGGAGTGGTTTCGAAGGAGAATGAGAAATTTAAAGAAGATTTGGAATTTCTTGTAGTTCCAAAAATCACAGACTTAACTCCGTCTAATGTTTTGGATATTTCTAACCTTAATTTACTGCAATTTATTGAATTGGCAGATCTGACATTTCTAAAGCCTGGAAAAGTGCGCTTATTGCTGAGCTTTTCTTTAAGGTTCTGAAATATGAGAAAACGCAAATTAATGACCACATAATTTTGCAAAATTCTGTATTCGGGTATTTAGTTTTAGGAAAACTACCTTGCACCCAATCCTGAAACATTGTTTTTTATCCAAACAAGATAATTTAGAACATCGATTGCGAAATTTTGGCAAATCGAATCAGTTGAGGAAGTTTTAAGTACAAAAAGTGAAGAGGAGTTATTTTGTGAAACAACATTTTAAAAACACGCATGTTAGAGATCAAGCGGGTCGGTATATAGTTCAAATGCCATTAAAGGAAGACCCCAAGAGCTTAGGCAAATCAAAAGAAAATGCTTGGAGAAGGTTAACTTCGCTTTGGAACAGGCTTTCCAAGAATCCAGAGTTTAGTTTCTTGTACCAGAAATATATGGAGGAATATGAAGAGTTAGGGCACATGCAGAGAGTTGATGAAGAATGTGAAAGTCTATTATATTTCCCACCATAGTGTTTATCGTCCTGAAAAAAGCACAACTAAGTTGAGAGTTGTCTTTAATGCGTCGGCTCCAACATCGAACGGCAGATCACTTAATTCTTTACAAGTGAATGGAGGTGTAGATCAAGAAGATTTTTTTTCCATAATGTCAAGATTTAGAACGAATCGTATCGTCCTTACAACTGATATAAAGAAGATGTTTCGAATGATATTAATAGATCCAGTTCAAAGGCATTTACAGAAAATCTTATGAAAACATAGTCAAGACGATTCAGTGAAGCAATATCAAGATCGGTGAAGCAATATCAAGACAATATTAGCTGCGCACGATCACCTACGGCACAACTAGTGCTCCATACTTGGCTACTAGGACTCTAAGGCAATTGGGCCTTGATGAAGGTGATAAATTTCCGTTAGCTGCGTCTGTTCTACAAACTGATTTTTATGTAGATGATGTTGTAACTGGTGTTGAAGATGTTGCATCAGCCGTTGAGTTGCAAAAACAACTAGTCAGCTTGCTTCAATGTGGAGCCATGGAACTTCACAAGTGGTCTTCAAATGAAAGATCTCTCTTGCAAACCGTATCATATGAGGACCAGGAATATTCCTTTGATAAGGATAAGGAAACCATTAAAACTCTAGGCCTTATTTGGAATCCGAAAAGTGATACTTTTGGATTTTCTGTTACATCTACAATGAATACGGCAATATGTACTAAACGTTCAGTGCTGTCTGATATTGCCAGATTATTTGACCCGCTGGGTCTTTTAGGGCTAGCTTTGGTTAAAGCGAAAATTTTCATGCCGAGACTTTGGTTGATTAAAATTGATTGGGATCAACCATTACCTGATAAGGAAGCTCGAGACTGGAGGAAATTTGCCCATTCCCTACAAACCGTTAAACAAGTTACAGTAAACCGGTATGTTTTCACTGGAAGTGGTACGCTAGTTGAACTCCATATTTTCTCAGATGCTTCCAAGGACACTTACCGTGCATCAGCCTGCGTCCGATGTGTCTCTTCATCAGGTGAAATTTCTATAAACTTAATATGCAGCAAAAGCAGAGTGGCGCCGATTAAGACTGTCAGCATACCTCGCTTAGAGCTATGCGCAGCAGAACTCTTGTCCAAACTTGTGAAGAAGTTATTAACTTCATTGAAATTGAATTTCCAAGGAGTCTATTTATCGTTTCCAAGGAGTCTATACTATCGTTCTAGGATGGATCAAAACTAATCCTCATGTTCTAAAAACCATCGTTTCTAATAGAGTCGTCAGAATCAAGGAATTGACTGGTTCCTATTGTTGGCAGCATATAAAGTCAGCGGACAATCTGTTGTGATACAACCATTTAAAAGACCTAATTAAAGAATAATATAATCAATTGAACGATCATATCCCAACACCTGATTGGGTCGGACACTCACATACAATTAAAAAAGGAAAATTAATTAATTAAAAGTTAGTTACTTAATGAAAGGGGACCATATAGTGGGAAATAGAATTTGGAATATCAATAATAATTGCATTGTGTTATTTTAAATATTAAACCATACTTGTATGTGAGCGCCTTAAAATTACCTTACCTGCAAAGTATGAAACTTCTCATAATCAATGTTATATCCTATAATCAATGATAAAAATCTTGACCAAGTATATGTGCAAAGTCACGAATTTTATAATGATTGTGGCCATATCAAGAGTTCCTTTTCTACTGCACTTAAAGTTCAAACTCATTTTGAAGAAGAAAACGATATGATAGCAGAGCTCGGGTCCAAATTATAAAATGTAGCACAGCACAAAGAAATACCAATATGCATTTTTGTTGTATAATATGCTTTTTTTTTCATATATAAGAAAATATGACTGAAATTTCAATCTTCATGATGACTTGTTAACTCGTTTCTATAGAGCAAATCGTTTAGAATAATCCACTAAAAGCAGGTGAAAGAAGGTTATAATAATTATGTCAATTAATCACCAGCTTAACGATTCTTCCATCATTCAAAATTATATAATAATTGACAACAGGTGAAAGTTCACTGAGAGTATCCATAGAGGCAATTGCTGCTATCAACTGTGAAATAAATAAATATTCTTTAACTTGACTCAATTAATTTTAATGAAAGGGTCATCAATGAGGTACTTGTACAAAATCAGTTTTACAATTGCAGATTTCTGTAATTACAGTTTGTAATATATATCTTTCTCAGGAAATAAGAATTCAATAAATTCATACTTGATTCACAAATCGTAACACAAAACAGATACGTTGATTTTTTTACGTTACTTAATCAGATAGATTTCATTTTACAGTAGATTGCATTTTACAATACTCAAAGTTCACACAATGAACAAAATGGCTAAAAAAAAAAAAAAGGCATGAGGCACACCCCCCAAAGGGGAGACCTCACCTATATCACCTTCACACGCAGTATTTTTTGAGAGAAGAGAATGGCTCAGCACTTATTGCACAGAGGAAGAAATTCCCGCCTAACAGGAAGTTGCCATCAGACAAAACCTAACTCTCGCTCAACCAAGGAGTTTAAAAAGTGAGAGCCAGAAGAAACAAGTTTCCGTATCTCGCCTGAAACGAGATCTACCAATTGAAAAGGTGTGCGCGTATGCAGTCATTTTTAAAAAGAGCGTACACTGTACGAATAAAAACATGAACTGATAGCAGCACGTATAATTTAATTTAATAAAAGAATCAATTGGTCTATTAATGAATATATATAAAATAAAAACAATTTTGAATAGAATAATTTTGAATAATAATAAAGTAAAATAAAATATTTAATGATTTATAAAAAAAAATTAATTTGGAATAATAAAATAAAGTGTTGTGACGTGTCACAACATTACAACTCCTCACTAAAAAAAAAAAGAGAAAAAAAAAAGAATTTAACCTTACAGTAAATAATTCTTATAATTTCATAAAAAAAAAAAATGTCAAAATCTGACAAATGCCTGATACAACATACATAAAAAAAATCTTTTTCAATATCAAATACAATCTTGTATATAATTGAATGATTAAAGTAACAATAAAAGGCTTCAATGAGTGTGAATTACATGTAAACAATCTGTGATGAATGAATAACAAAGTGTATGTAAATGACTACACAATATAATCAAAATTATCCTGAGACAAGTATGATATTAAAAATGTAATTAAATGAGTACAATCAATAATGTATATAGATAAGTATGAATAAGTATGTAAAGAATTTTTTTTGTTTTCGATATGAGTACATATAAAAAAAGTTTGAATGAGTGCAGCTGCAAGTCTATAAAAAAAAAAAAAAATTCCATTGAATTTTGCCACATAAAAGAATTAATTACCACCATTAAAGTAAAAAATTTGCCATCACTATAAATAATATTATTAACTACCACAAAAAAAAAATCCTAAAATTTTTTTAAATTTCAATCAAAAACAAATAAAATTTTGAATAAGGATGAAGAATGAACTCCATAAAAATTTTAACTTCAATGAACTACAATAAATTTGACTTAAATGAACTATAATCCAAAATTTGGACAAATCGTAAAACAAGAATCACAAATGAACTTAATAAATCCAGTAGAATATAAAAAAAAAATTTCAAATTCTAAGTCTCTGAGAATAATTAATAATATTTGAACCATAAAAAAAATCAGACCATAAGTCAACCAAAACAATGAATGCAAAATGCAAAAATAAAATCCTCAATAATATAAAAATGAAATTCAAATTTCAATACAAAGTTTAAAATAAACCAAAATCTTCCAATGAAGTTCAAGTAAGAATAAATGAATTAAAAGAAAAATAAACAATTACTGTCAATTAACTAAAATTTCCAAATACTCGATTCATAAAAAAAATTTTTCAAAACTGAACTGTTTTACCAAAACAAAATAATAAAATTCTCAATTGAAATCAAAGAAATGAAAAATATCAATGCAAAGAATCCTATTCATCAATGAATTAATTATAAATAAAATGAAATCCTATCAATAAAATGAAATTTTATCAATAAATGAAATTCCATGAATCAATGAATTATATTAATAAATGAAATATCTCAATAAAATGAAATTTCGAGAAAATGTTACCAAATATCAGACTTCCTGAACAGAAAGCAATGAAGATTCAAGACATAAGGTTGTCCTGCTTGATCAGGGCAGAAAGGACCAAAGAAAACTGCTTCAATCGCGAGTTGAAAACAGATCACCCCAACTCTCCATCAATATATCAAGTAAGATGAAACCGGCAAGCAATTCTGTACCAAGATTCCAACACTTCCATTCTCGAGCAATATGTTGCTGAAACTATAATAAATTTAAAAACAAAATTAGTACAATTCAAATTTTAACCTCAGAAACCTGAAAATAAACCATTAGAAAAATAAACAAACCATTAACAAATTTGAATCATAAAAATGAAAATATTCAACAATGTAAAATGAATTTCAAACAACAAATGAATTTTTAAAAATTTTGAAACCAAAAGTCACACATATTCACATATTCGAATAAAATTGCAGGTAGAGAATAAAGATTATGTGATTAATTACAAAAAGATTATGTCTTATGAGGAATAAAGACAATAATTCAAAATTTGCAATTAAAGACTGACAAGAGAGAATGAAATAAATAGCTGAGATGTATTCTAATATTTCTAAACAAAACTTAACGGAGACACCATCAAGACTTTCAATCAGAAATATAAATACTGAAATATTGAGAACGGGTCGGAGCTATAAATGAGCCCTAGCAAAAATTTGATGATATGGATGAATCATCAAATGCAATAAAAAAAGATAGAGTCGGAAGATACCCACATATGTTCAATGGAAAACCAGACATTACAATTGAATAAAATTACCAATTTGAAATTTAAAATTTTCCTTCAAAATGCAATAAATACCCAAAATAAATATAAGAAGTTCAGAGCTTAACGCTAAATTTTCTGAAAAATGCTTATAAAAGAAAATTTTCAATAAGAAGTTTTGAATAACCTGTAAAAAAGTTCATAAATTAAATTATATTTAATTATCAAATTTCTAAAGTTCTTCATCATAAAAAAAAATACTTATTTTATATTTTACACAAATCCTAACTCAATTCTTCAATATATATAAAAAAAAATTGTAATTAATTTAATTTTACACAAAAAAATTAAACTTGATTTTTCATTAATAAATAAAACAATTGCTTTAAGCAATACTAAAAGTTTAATTTATCAAAATAATTTGTTTCGGTGGTAAGTTTTAAAATTAATGCAAGGAAAATATAAAAATAAACATAATCAAAACCTTTTCTCATATAATAATCTAATTCGAGTTCTGCCATATTTAAACAACAAACACATAATACAACATTTTTCATATAATCCCAAACAATAAATTTGAAGTTTTATGAACCTCAATACTGAATACACAATAACAACATATTTAGGAGTCTATGCTCCATGGGATTATTAGGCCATTAATTCATACACATATATTTTTCTAAAAATCATTTTTTTTAAATGTCACTCTTTGACATACAGACCTTTAATTATTTAATAAACATGAATCATATATAAATAAGCACTCGATTTAATAGAATATTCCTTGCCAGAAAATTTGACCTTTAACTAATCAATTAACATTTTAAAATAATAAAAAAAAACTTGCGACAACTGTAACTGCACTCGCCCATTAATTTACTCAGAATTTAAATTTTGCAAATAAATCAACAAAGTTTTTGCCAAAGTTTGTAAACACTTAGATTAATATTTTAAATTGATTAATATTTTAAATTAGCTCAGATTAATTATTTTAGAATAACTTTTAATACTGTTTGTTTTAAGCATTAACATTGATTGCTACACTTTTAATTTAGCCAATTTAAATTAATTTTAGATTACCTTTTAATTTTTAAATTTAGAACACATAATAATAAATACAATTAAATACAAAATACAATACAAATGTCATATCTAGAGTAATAATAATGTAAAAAGAATATCAGTTATGATTTTTAAACTGATAAAACATATAAAATAATAATTGTGATTGACTTAATTATCAAATAATGTATTTGTTTATTGCCTCACTCTCTGATTGGGAGTGAAGACAAAAAGAGCAAAAAAAAGCACTAGCATTAATTTTTTGTCATAGAAATTCCATGAATAAGAAATTCCAAAAAACAATTGCCGCTCATTATATTTGAAGTTAAAAATCACAAACAATGCAATTTTGTAGCAAAAATGAATGAATTCACTACTTATTGCCGATACAAAAAAATCACATGTCTTGTAGTAAACTAATGTTACTACTATTATAATTAAAACATATAATTTAAACACTTCATAATTATTTATACCTATTTTATTTTAAATTATTTAATAGTTAATAGTTTAGTATTTTTTTTTTTTTAAATTCTATTGTTATTGCAGAAAAAAAAATTTTTTTTAGCAAATTTATTATTTTAGTTTATTTTGCTCAATTTATCCATAAAATAGACCTATGTGTGAAGTGCATATTCCTCACAAAAAAAAAAACAAAATGAAGGGATACTATTCTCTTCAAAATTGAGCAAATTAAGTTAGAAATAATTTACACAATTGAAGACCAGCTTCAAAAGATAAATTAAAAAATATATATACTGTTTGAATTTCGAATATCTAAAGATATAAAGTTTATCAAAATAAAATTTTCATTACCAATCCTAACCCTTTATAAATAAAACAGTTTGATTTTATCCACAAAAAATCAAGAATGACTTTAAAAAAAATTTTGAGTTGTTAAGGTATAAAATATATTAATTAAAAACTTATATAATACAATACTGAATACATTATATAAATAAAACTAATCACAAAAAAAATTATTGGTGCTTAAAATAATAAAATATCAATTTTCAAATTTTATCAAATCAAGAATTATGCACCATTCAAAAGTTTAGTTAAATCTTATATTTCAAATACATTAAAATAAAATTTTTACTATCAATTTATGTAAAACTTTAAATTTGACAATAAGAAGCATACTTTTAGCTTAAAACAAAATTAATGACATCAATAAAATCAAAATGTGTAATTAAATAAACATAATATCAATTTAAAAATATACATTGACCAAAATAAAATATTAAAACACTGTGCGAATGTCAATTATATTAAATTATCATTAACTTTTTTTTTTTTTTTTTATTAATCAAAATTATTTATCAATTCTAAATTTCAAATTTCATAATTATCACCGCTAAAAAGTCACGGGACCAAAAAATATAAGACCATTATCAAAAAAATCTAAAGTTATTATTTTAAATTAATTTTTTTTTTTTTTTTGCATGTCAGAAAGGAGTGGTCACGCACCAAAATTATATAACCATATGTTGTGATACAACCATTCAAAAGACCTAATTAAAGAATATTTTAATCAATTGAACGATAATATCCCAACACCTGATTGGGTCGGACACTCACATACAATTAAAAAGGGAAAATTAATTAATTAAAAGTTAGTTACTTAATGGAAGGGGATCGTATAGTAGGGAATAGAATTTTGAATATAAAGCATTGCGTTGTGTAATTAAATATTAAATCATACTTGTATCTGAGCGCCTTAAAATTACCTTACCTGCAAAGTATGAAACTTCTCATAATCAATATTATATCTTATAATCAATGATAAAAATCTTGACCAAGTATATGTGCAAAGTCACAAATTTTATAATGATTGTGGCCCTATCAAGAGTTCCTTTTCTACTGCACTTAAAGTTCAAACTCATTTTGAAGAAGAAAACGATATGATAGCAGAGCTCGGGTCCAAATTATAAAATGTAGCACAGCACAAAGAAATACCAATATGCATTTTTGTTGTATAATATGCTTTTTTTTCATATATAAGAAAATATGACTGAAATTTCAATCTTCATGATGACTTGTTAACTCATTTCTATAGAGAGCAAATCGTTTAGAATAATCCACTAAAAGCAGGTGAAAGAAGGTTATAATAATTATGTCAATTAATCACCAGCTTAACGATTCTTCCATCATTCAAAATTATATAATAATTGACAACAGGTGAAAGTTCACTGAGAGTATCCATAGAGGCAATTGCTGCTATCAACTGTGAAATAAATAAATATTCTTTAACTTGACTCAATTAATTTTAATGAAAGGGTCATCAATGAGGTACTTGTACAAAATCAATTTTACAATTGCAGATTTCTGTAATTACAGTTTGTAATATATATCTTTCTCAGGAAATAAGAATTCAATAAATTCATACTTGATTCACAAATCGTAACACAAAACAGATACGTTGATTTTTTTACGTTACTTAATCAGATAGATTTCATTTTACAGTAGATTGCATATTACAATACTCAAAGTTCACACAATGAACAAAATGGCTAAAAAAAAAAAAAAGGCATGAGGCACACCCCCCAAAGGGGAGACCTCACCTATATCACCTTCACACGCAGTATTTTTTGAGAGAAGAGAATGGCTCAGCACTTATTGCACAGAGGAAGAAATTCCCGCCTAACAGGAAGTTGCCATCAGACAAAACCTAACTCTCGCTCAACCAAGGAGTTTAAAAAGTGAGAGCCAGAAGAAACAAGTTTCCGTATCTCGCCCGAAACGAGATCTACCAATTGAAAAGGTGTGCGCGTATGCAGTCATTTTTAAAAAGAGCGTACACTGTACGAATAAAAACATGAACTGATAGCAGCACGTATAATTTAATTTAATAAAAGAATCAATTGGTCTATTAATGAATATATATAAAATAAAAACAATTTTGAATAGAATAATTTTGAATAATAATAAAGTAAAATAAAATATTTAATGATTTATAAAAAAAAATTAATTTGGAATAATAAAATAAAGTGTTGTGATGTGTCACAACACAATCCATCGGATCTGGTCTCTGGAGGACTTTCTGCTGAAAAAATATCTCAATGCAGGTTGTGGTGGCACGGTCCAAAAATCTTCTTCAAAGAGATGCCTGCATCTGATAATATGTCTTTTTCCAATGACAATGAATATGTGAAAGAACTAAAAAAAGACTGTGTATCATTAACTTTAACTACAAGGAGAGGTTTTAGATAGTCTCCTTAATTGTAGAAATAGCTTTTTGAAACTAATTAGAATTGTAAGTTTTATTTTTAGATTCGCAAGAAATGCCAAGAACACCCATGACAGATGCATGGGACCCCTAAACCCGGAGGAGCTAGGTAAGGTACGAAAATTTATCATTCGTATTATTCAGGTAAAAGAATTTGGTAATGATATCAAGAGTCTCACTAAGGGTGAGTCAGTCTCATTTAACAGCAAATTAAAATGTCTAAATCCATTTATGGATAAAAACTCCCTGTTGAGAGTTGGGGGACGGTTAGTGAATTCTGATCTCCGTTTTGACCAAAAACACCCCATTATTCTTCCAAAGGAAGGTAAATTGACTAAAATGATTTTTGAGTATTTTCACAAGAAAAACTTGCATGCTGGTCCTCAAACTCTTTTATATGCTGTTCGACAGCAATTTTGGCCAATTAGTGGCAGAGACCTAGCCAGAAAGGTTGTTAATAATTGCATTATTTGTTATAAACAAAAACCTAAAGTTTCCGAACAATTGATGGGTAATTTACCCTCTGAAAGAGTAAATCCAACCCCTCCCTTCAACATTTCAGGTGCTGACTTTTGCGGGCCTTTTTTCACAAAATCGTCTGGTCAACGACGTGTAAGGACCATAAAAGTATATCTATCTCTTTTTTTTTGTTTTGCCACTAAGGCGATGCATATAGAGTTAGTGTCGAATTTAACTTCTGCAGCATTCATTGCTTGCCTTAAAAGATTTTTCGCCAGAAGGGGGAAAAGTGCTGTGATCTATAACGGCAATGCAACCAACTTCGTCGGTGCTAGTTCTGAATTGAAAAGGCTTTTTGAACTGGTAAGGAAGCCTAATGACCATTTAGGGTTTTATTTGTCATCAGAATAAATTTCTTAGAAATTTATTCCTCCCAGATCCCCAAACTTCGGAGGGTTGTGGGAGGCCGGTGTAAAATTAGTTAAGCACTATTTGCGGCGAACTGTTGGCAGTGCTAACTTAACGTACGAGGAATTCTTAACAGTTATAGTTCAGATTGAAGGAATACTAAATTCGAGATCCATTTCTCCCTTGTCCTCAGATCCCAATGATTTCCAAATACTAACCCCAGGCCATTTTTTAATAGGACGGTCATTAAATGCAATTCCTGAACCCGAATTGTTAGAAATAAAAGATAACAGGCTGTCGCGGTGGCAACTCACAACAAAAAGTGTCCAAGACATATGGTCTAGGTGGAGACTGAATTATTTGAGTAATCTTCAGCAACGATCCAAATGGATCTTTCAAAGGGGTAATGTACTAAGGGATGATCTAGTCCTAATAAAAGAGGACAACCTTCCTCCTGCTAAATGGTGTTTAGGACGAATTGCAGATACAATTAGTGATTCTGATGGTAAGGTCAGAATGGTAATGGTCAAAACACCTAATAGAGTTGTAAAAAGAGGTGTTTCAAAAATTTGTGTTTTACCTATGAATGTTTAATTAATTTCACTTGTGTTAATTGTGTAGTGTAATTTACTTGTATGTGTAACTTAGTTTGATTCAGTGTGATATGCATTTTCATTACTTCAACAGTATATGTTTGAATTATTGTTCTATCAATTTTAAGTTAATGGTTACATGAAGGTATAAAAACTGTACTCTGTTTTTTTGAAATCTTCATTTCAACGCCGAGCGGAATGTTGGAGCGCCTAATTAGTGTTGGCGATGATACTTGGTCTGGTTGGTTGCCGCTCGTCAAAAAACGAGAAAATGCTGCAACCTTTTTGTAACCAGCAGTTGTGAAATATCCTTTGACGCCTTTAGCCCAGCTAGAGTTCTCTCCCTAATAAATTGTATACCATATATGGTTGTGATCAAAATAAATCATAAATACAGTCAACTAGTCAATTTTGAGCTATCTCCCCCACAGTACAAATGAACTGAAATGTTGTAATATGAAGTGATGTCCCATGTCCCATGTGTGAATTGTATGTGACGTCTCATATTGATAACACTGTTAAATTGCTGTGACAATATTTTGTGACACCTCTACAAATTAACAGGTATGTTACAATGTGAGGTCCAATGTGTGAATTGTATATGACGTCGCATATTGGTAAGACTGAAAGTGCTGTGACTATATTTTGTTACGTTTCTGCAAAGGAACAGAAATGTTACAATGTGGCATCACATTTGTAATTTCTATACGACAGCGCTTATTGGTGACATTGATTGGATGATAATGTGTTTTGTTTTCGAAACTGAGCATAAATGTCACAATGGGATGTGCCAGTTATGACATGTGATCGCACAGAATCGCCCATGCAAATTGCTGCCTCCCTCCTCTACTAACATTTATCACAGACCCCTCCACATTTGACTTTCTCTTGTTTTAATTTTTCTAGTCTTCCCCTCTCTTAAGATAAGGATCGGTGGTCCCTCGCACCACCGATCCAGTTAGTGAACGAGTCTCTTCCGTCCACTTGCTTGATTGGTGACCCCCTCCCCCTATGACAGAGGGCCTGCATCGTATATTGATGTCACTGGGGTTAAAAGTATTATAGTTACTAGTGCCCGTCAGTAAATTAAGAAAACGGTTTATTAAAGGGGTATCTAATAAAAGACAACACTTAATCACTGGCTACGTAGTCACAACAAAAAACAAGATATTATAATTATAATTGTTATAAATAAATTAGAAATGAGTCCAATATCTAGCTTCGTTTCATAACTGCTACCATACGCAAGGCAAAGCTTCAGAATTCTCCATCGTTGTAAATAAGTTAAAAATAAGTCCAATGTCAAGCTTCATTTCCACGAACCATTGTCATACGCAACGTAGAACGTCAAAATACTGCTCTTTATATACAGATATCTGATTAAATGTACTTTCGAGGCATTCACGGATTTAATATATATATATATATATATATATATATCATATTTATGTTTTTAACACTTTCTAACAGTTGAAAAGTGTTCATGACTTTGGTCATTCTCTCTGCCTCTTCGTTCGATAATTGCCGTAAAAATGACGTTATCAAAATGAAATTTTAGTATGTTGTTGAGGCGGTCTATGGGACATATGGGAATGTAAATGAATAATATTTCCCAATTATTTTCGGATTGAACCCGGGATGAAAAGATGAAATACATTGAACCCTAAGATGAAATACATTGATGAAAGATGAAATACATTGAACATCTATCGCGCCAAATTGGCGATAAGCGGAGTGCTATGTTGCGACCTTGGTAACCCTTCGTACTCTTCGTACTTCGTAACCATGGTAACCTTGCGAGTTGATAACTCTGGCAACTGTCTCAATTTGTGTTATTTTAGGCTCATTATGAATTATTCTACTGGTCTTTTAAAATTAGATGTTTGGGAACAAGATTTAAATACAAGTATTGGTAAAATTTCTTTAATTTCTTTGGAGTGTACTAAATGGCAGTGAAGAGTGAAATATTTAGTATTGTTCTTTTTGATCGTTTGGTTGATAGTGGTAAAATTAATGTGATTAAATGGTGTGTGAATCAGGGGTTGATTGCAAGTGGGTAATGCGATTGTGTGAGAGGAATGGTAGTACGGAAGAGTTTGATGGTTGATTATACGTGAGTAGTGGTGTTTGATCACTTCTGGAATAAATTCTTATACTTTATACCCGTTAACTTCAGATGAGTGTTATATGACTGTATGAGGGTTAACGGGTATAAAGTATAAGAATTTATTCCAGAAGTGATCAAACACCACTAAGAATTTATAACCCCTAACCTAATAGGAGATGAAGTCCTTAAACCTACTATAAGTATTAATAAATTTTATACTTACTCAGATTGAAGATCTTCTGACGATGTTATTATCAAACAACCGATATCTTCACCCTCTTATACCTCCGATAAAGATACGTCACATCCTCAATGTGGAGAAATGTTTTTCTAATCTATTTTTGAAAAGCGGGAGGCAGACTGGCGATATCCTTAGAACGGTTTTTCTCTCTTTTTAAAACTGTTTAAATACTACTACTACCGAATATATATTTTAAAAAGATACTAGATCTCGAGATGTGAGGGTGCTCCTCTCATTTTATTATTATTAATATTTGAACAATGTTTAAACTAAAACATCCGAGTTCGTGTTTGATCGTAGGACCTTCTCAATCGGGAAAAACCTCTCTCGTTCTAAAAATGATTAAAAACAAAATTTATGAGTCTGAAATTCAGAGAATCAAATGGTGTTATTTATATACAGCTCCATGGTTTTTGGATGAACCAAACATTGAATTCATTCGAGGTGTACCAGAAACATTTGAAAATGGAGATTTGATAATCATTGATGATCTGATGCATGATTTGAATGAAAGAATTGCTATCATGTTCACAGCCGCATCACATCATTGTAATATGAGCATTATTTTAATATTACAAAATTTATTTCCGCGAATAAAAGTTATGAGAGATATTAGCTTAAATGCTCATTACATAATATTATTTAAAAATGCTAGAGACACCGGTCAGATTAATTGTTTGGGTCGGCAACTATATCCGCAAAAGACCAAATATTTTCTGGATGCTTATATAAAAGCCACAAGAGAGTTGTACAAATATTTAGTTATCGATTTGCATCCTCAGACAACAGAGGAATATCGTTTACGTGAAAATCTTTTTCCCAGTTCTGAGGGGATCTATTGGATATATCAACCACAATGAAAAATTTGAAAAAGAACTATCATTTTCTGCATGTGTTGGCAAAATCTACACCTTTACAGAAACGTGCATTATTGAAAACGGCGAATCATTCACAAGTGTCAGCAGTGTGTGAAATTTGTTTAAATATTTTAGCCGGAAATCTTCCTATAAATATAACAAGATTGGAAAAGTATAAACATATTATGCGAAAACTTGCAAAGCGGTCACTTGGTGTTCAGAGTAAAAAAAAAATTCTGTTAACGAACCAGGTTGGTGGATTTTTACCGGCGATAGCTCCAATCATATTGTCAGCATTAGCAGGGGTTGTCGGTCGTGTTATAGGGAACAAAATTGTTAAAGAATAAAAACACAGATGATAAGAAATACCCACGATAACATTATAATTGTATATAAATTATATTAAAATTACTGTGATATATTTTGATTAAGTGATAAAAATATTGAAAAAATTGTGGGGGGTTAATTTTTGTTGATGTCATGGCTAGGAAAATGGCTCTCATTCCAGAAGAATTAATGTCTTCCCATCATTCTCAGAGACCTGAATTACGGGTGGAAGATGAAGTAACTGCTTTGTTGGAACGTGAAAAGCTGCCTAATGATATGAAAGTAAAACTCTTGGGTCAGCTTGTTATGAGATATCAAAAAATGATGCATATCCCTCCAGACCCTATATCCGTCCGCATCGCAAATGATCAGTTTTCTCAGGTTAACCATCCGATTGAAATACAGGACCATGAAATAAAACCCAAAGAGGAAAAAGAAGATATGGTTTTGAAAGATATCTTGATATCTGCACCAAAGAAATATGCCAAATTTGTTCCCATGATTATGGAGAAACTGAAAACTAGACAATATACCTGGAACAATCTTGGTGAAATAACACGTGACAATGTTCCTATAAAAGGATCGAGAATGGTAGATTTTTTTGGATATATCTTTCGAAATACAAAATCACAAATAGAACCAACACATTTTAATGTGTTTTTAAAAGCATTGCGAGAAATCAATATCCCAAATTCATGGATTGAAAATAAGACTGTATTAGAACAAATAAAAAAGAAGGCGTCAAGTGATCGAGACGATGACGACGTATTTTTAAGCGGAGATCGGTATATATCACCTGCAAATGAGAGAATAGTAACTACGAAAAAGGATCAACGGATCGCTAGAGAACGACAATTATCCAAGAAACGAGGATTAAGGAGTCAAGCCGTTTTTCCGAGTGCTTCCAGAGAAACTCCATGGAGATCGAGAAGCCAATCACCACGAAAAAAGTGGCTAGAATATTAGAAAAATATTATTACAACATTGAAAATCCTGCATCATTTGGAGGAATATTAAAATTGTCTAAAGCAACTGGAATACCACCCAAAAAAATAAGAAATTGGTTAATAACGCAAGATGTGTATACTCTGCATAAACCAGTGAGATATAAATTTAAACGTCGAAAGGTTTTATCATATGGTATTGGAGAACTCATCCAATGCGACTTGGTGGAAATGATGAAGTTTTCCAAATACAACAAAGGAATCAAATATCTACTTATTGCAATAGATGTGTTCTCTAAGTATGGGTATGTAATTCCAATTAAAAGAAAAAATGCTGAGTGTTTGGTGGATGGTTTTAAAAAACTATTTAAACAGATGAAAACCCATCCTCATCTTATTCAAACAGACAGGGGTAAAGAGTTCTATAATAAACAGGTACAGCAGTTGTTTCAGAAAAATAATATCCATCATTATTCTTCTCACAGCGAGTATAAAGCTAGTGTGGTCGAACGCTTCAACCGAACGTTAAAATCGAAGTTATATAGAATATTCACATATCGGAATTCCTATAAATATCTAGATGTTTTAAAGGATGTCTTAAAAAGCTACAACACCACCAAACACAATAGTATCGGATTAGCACCCGTTGAAGTTAGACCAGAATTAGAACCGTTAATTTTTCAAAAGCTATATGGTTATAGAATAGAGTCAAAATATAAATTTAATATTGGTGAGCAAGTGAGAATATCGAAAACGAGAAAAGTATTTCAAAGAGGGTATTTACCTAATTGGAGTGATGAGATCTTCATTGTGCATAAACAGTATCCCACAACTCCTCCTACCTATGTCTTAAAAGATTTGAAAGATATGATTTTAAAAGGAAGGTTCTATGAAGAGGAAATTCAAACAGTTGTGAAAACCACACATGATTTTTGGAGAGTGGAAAAAATTTTGAAAACGAAAGGAACAGGTGAAAATAGAGAGTTTTACATAAAGTGGAAAGGATTTGACAATCGCTTCAACTCTTGGGTCAAAGCATCATGGATGAAATCCTAACAGACTTCTATGTGACATTACCCAGCAATTCTAGCATGGGTTACTTTCCTCAAAACACGCAGGCATCATATAGAACAAAATTATCATCGGCGTTAGTGTTATCAGGTCGATGGGAGGTAGGATTATCAGAAATTTTCATACCAAGAAACTGGTTTAATATAGCAGGCCATAACAATAGTTATAAAATTGAAATGATAAAAGAAGAAAATTTACCGTCTAACATAATGCAATATGACATAGAATTACCTCATGAGATAGGACCAAATATCAATGATTTTTGGGTGAACATCAATCGCGAAATTGAAAAAATCGTGAATATTCAACCAAGTATACGATTCGCAACGGATGAAATCAATAGAAATATTATCGTTGAAATATCTAAGGGGTTTGAAATATTGATAGGAAAAATTAACGGATCGAAATTATTGCATATGTTGCATTTACCGGAGGAAGATATTGTTATAACAAAATCAAGTGTGTTTAAGTTTAGACGGTGGGCACAATCTCTTAATGGTCAATCATTTGCAATTATTAACAGAAATCCCAAACATATATCGACACATATTATCCCATTAACTCGTATAAAAATAATAATAATAACGATAAATTTGATGAGAGGGTTTTTAATATAATAACTGACAATATAGCAATATTAGAACTACAAAATTATTTAAAATTTATTTATGAACCTATAAGAAATGAACAGGAAATTGTGGTATCTGATTATGCTGAATTATGTATGACAAAAGAGTTTGCTAGATCGTTTTTACAAAAAATAAATTTAAGAGAGGATACCGTAGTAAAAGGAACAGCAAAATATGTTGTAAACCCTCTAATTGATACAATAGCAGGAGAGTTAATCAAATTAGAAATTAAAGAATATTATAAAACAAAAACACATACCACACATTCAGAATATTTAACTTTAAACGAAGGGATGTACAAGAATGCTGATCATTTGTTTCAAGAATTTAAATATGTGAAACTCAGACAATTACCAAATTTAAAAGTACATTTGCACATACCGCCAAAATGTGAAATGATGTTTGACAAAGGATTAGCAGATCTATTGGGTTTTACTAGAAATATCAGTTTTAAAACCGGTGATTATGTCAGTGATTATCCTATAGAATTAGATGCTGGAATAACCGAAATATTTGTGTATACTGATCTAATAGCTCCACACCATGTAGGTGATTCATTTTCACCAGTCCTTCGTGCTATTCCTTGTGTAAACGAGAAAGGAGATCAGATTGTGAATCACTATGATGTACCTGTTTATTTTCCCGTGCGCAAAAATTTTGTTGAAACTATTGAAATAGAACTTAAAACAAGTTCGGGCAACAACATTGTATTTATGGGAGGGAAAACTTTTGTGATGCTTTCCTTCAGACGCAAAAAGCTATAAATTCATCGTCATAAATTTTGGTTCATCATTCTGTATGTAACCATGCACTTAAACACCAAAGATTGTGAAGCGTATTATTGCAATCAAGTGGGAGGTGGAGGACCTTATTTTCAGGGTATCCCGCACCAACGAGGTTATGTATTTTTCGGTGATTTGGGTCGATACCTCACACCGTTGGCTATTAAAGCCTCACGATATTTAGGAGGACGATTATTAGATACTGGAAAAAATGTCTTAGCAGATGTGGCGTCTGGAAGCTCGTTTAGAGATGCAACCCGCAATAGATTTGGTGAAACTTCTACAAAAATTAAAAAGGATATTTTTAATAAATTGCAACAACATGGTCGAGGAAAAAAAAGGGGTATAAAAAGAAAATACAGCGGAAAATCATCACACTCAACAACAAAACGTTGTAAAACACAACGCGATATTTTTTCATGATGGATACCAACAACGTTATATGTCTCAAAAGCGAACTAGATTTGTTCAATAATGTTGCAATTCAACTAGGGATTGATTCGTCTACGTTTTTAGAAATACATCCAGTGGCTTCCCTAACAGATACAACACCTCTAGAGTTTTATATTAGCGGAAATGGAGAACACTATTTGGATTTATCTCACACAATTTTACATCTCCAAGTAAAAGTTATAAAGAAAAACGGATCGAATCTGGTTGATGCAGATGATGTTGCTCCTATTAATTATTTTTTAAATACTATGTTTTCAGAATGTGCTGTGTTTTTAAATGATAAACAAATAGCTTCACAAGCAAATTATGGTTATCGTGCTTTGTTAGAAAGTTTGCTGTTTTCATCAAAATCATCACAAGAGACTATGTATAGAGCTGGTTTATTTCATAAGGATACCTCTTCGAAACATGATGATGTGAAGAAAAGCGGAGCAAACGAAGGATATAAGAACAGACAATTAGCATGTGAAAAAAGCAATGTTATGGATCTTATAGGAACGTTGCATTTCGATTTAGCAACACAACCGAAATTATTAATAAACGGTGTTAATGTCCGCATAAAATTGCAACGAAACAAAGACATATTTTCTTTAATGTCTGAAAATGATTCATTTAAAGTTGTAATTCAGTCAGCGAGTCTGTATGTAAGAAAAGTCTGTGTTGCTTCATCAATCATGCTAGCTCATGAAAAAGCGTTGGAAAAAGGGGTAGTGAAATTAGCTATCCGACGAATTGAAGTAAAAGCTTTTGCATTATCAAGTGGTTTACAATCATCCACAATAGCTAATGCTTTCATTGGCCAGTTACCCACACGGTTAATTCTAGGATTTGTATCCAATGATAGTTATAACGGAAACATAAAAAAAAACCCCTTCAATTTCTTGCATTATAACTTAAATTATTTGACAGTCTTAAATGGTGGTTTGATGATACCAGCAAAACCATTTCAACCTAATTTTAATAATAATACCTATGCAAGGTGTTATCTAAGTTTGTTTACGGATTTAAATCGATATCATAATTCTCAAAACATAAATATTAATTATTTGGAATATAAAGACGGTTATACGCTATATTGTGTGGATTTGACTCCTGATCTCGCTGCAAATGACACACATACCAGTGTCAATAAAACCGGAAATATTGCTCTAGATATGAAATTTGCAACACCCCTTCCTGAAACTGTTACGTTGATTGTTTTTGCAGAATATCGCAATACTATCGAACTAGATAAATCAAGAAGCGTGTTCACCGATTATTAAACAGCTGTTATTATATAAAAAAAAACATTTTTCCCACGTAACTCAATACAAAAATGATCCCAATTTCACTGTGTAGATTGGCATGTAGTGATTACAGGTTAAAGAATGGATTTGCAGGGGTTTATGCATCTGATAGTTTACCACATGGAAAAACTCATTTTAAATCATTTATTGTAAACTTAGATCCAAGAACATTATCAGGTAGTCATTGGATTGCTATATATTTTCATAATAATATAGCATACTACTTTGATAGTTATGGAATACCTCCACGAAATAAACACATGGTTTCTTTTATGAAAAAAAATTCTAACGTTATTAAATACAACCATATATGTTTTCAAGATGTTCGGACAACAACTTGCGGGTTGTTTTGTTTATACTTCCTTTTTCAAAGTTCACGTCAATTACAAATGTATCATCTGCATATTAGACACAGAGACAATAACGAAAAGTTTGTCAAGATGTTTGTGAAAAATAATTTTTTCCTATCAACATGTTGTCACACCTTCCATGCAAAGGAACAGACCTGTGTACCACTTTTAAACATGATATCTAGATAATCACATCAATTACTTCACTAGATCTACAATGGAGCGGTATGGATTCTTGCTCTCTGATTCAGAACTAGGAAATTTTATATATGTGCACCCATCACTTTTCAAAAATTTATATAACTGTATGCAATCAGCAATAGAATGGAAATCTAGCGAACAACGATTTTATTTCAAAATCTTAAATAACTGTGATATAATAAATTGTATTCATAAAAGACAGCATGATAAGAAATTTGGATATGTATTTCTATGTGAAGATTGTTTAACTAACCAGTATTTAATATGTTCATGGTCACAAAACTTTTATAATGATCTGTTGGAGTGTGTTGCTGGTGAAAAGAATCGACATATCGATGGAATTGATGTAACTGATTTCAGAAATAATAAGAAAAAAATTGGATATTTTTTTATATTGAATAATGATGAACTTGTTGCTGAATTACATGCATACACCAATATACCATAATATTTTGTCTTCTATCAATAGTTTGGAAACATGTTTAGAAACAATATTGATGTAATTTCACACATCCTACGCGATGTGATATGTTTTTCTCTGTAATATTGTGTTTATTAAAATAATAAATATATTTTAACATATGTTTGTTTCATTTTTTAAAATCTATATAATTTCACATACTAATAACACACAATATATATATATATATATATATATATATATATATATATATATATATATATATATATATATATTCATTTTAAAGAAACAACTTTAATCAACTATTAATTATTTTGTTTAAAAATAAGCCAGAACAGACAACTATGTTAAGAAATGGTAAAAACGATATTATTAGTAATTATATATATATATATATATATATATATATATATATATATATATATATATATATATATATATATATATATATATATATATATATATATATATATATATATATATATATATATATATATATATATATATATATATATATATATATATATATATTGTGGAAATATAGAGCCTTCTTAAAGAAACACTTCCAAGAAAGGAGAATATTATTGAAAAAGGATGTTTTCACTGCAAGTTCTTCAGAAGTTTATTATTAGTATGAGAGAAAGTATATACCTCAGTGCTAGAGATCAGTTCTAACATACAACATGGTTGTATTAGAAAAAGTGGTGTTCATCTCATCAGGAATATCCCTAATTTTCGGAGGGATTTTCATCATTTACTCGGTTGCTATAGAGTAAAATATCGGTAAGTTAATTTTTTATTTTTACAATCAGTTCAAAAGTTTAATAGAGAGAGAAGAAGATCTTGATCAGATAAAGGTAAGATGATAGTTGTAGGGTCATAAGGCAGAATAGGAGATGAAGTTCTCGCACCGGTACCTCAAGTGGTTAGACTATCGTCTGGTTAGTCAAAGATCTATGGTTCAATTCCGGTTGGATGTATGAAGGTTAAAATTTTAAATTATCTGTTATTGGATTATGCTGTGAATTTTTTTATTTTTACAATCACTTCAAAAGTTTGAGAGAGAGAGAGAGGAAGATCTCGATCAGATAAAGGTAAGATGATAGTTGTGGGTATAAAGCAGAATAGGAGATGAAGTTCTCACACCACTACCTCAAGTGGTTAGAGCGTTGTCTGGCTAGTCGGAGATCCCTGGTTCGATTCCCGGTTGGGAAAGTGACTCCTTTACATAACAGTCTAATTGTTCTTTTTATCAAATTGTATGTTTAACAAAGATGTATCAAATCCTATAATATAGATATATGAAGATTAAAATTTTAAATTATCTTTTATTGGATTATGTTGTGAATGGAAAAATTTATAATGAAAGATTATTTATATTTTATATTTGCAGGAATAGGAATAGGACAATATTAAAAAACGAAAGAAAATCGGTAAGTGGAAATCAGATTGTTAAGATTTGAAATACAATCTCTTCTTTAACTTTAGAAAAAAACCGCTAAATGTTTTTTTTTTCATTATGCCTTGTTTTTTTTTTCTTGTGTTTCTATTGTGAGAAATATGTTGGTTTTCATTGTAAACAAACTTACATCTGATTTTCACTTACAGGTAGTTATTTGTTAATATTGAATGATAAGGAATACGAAAAAAAAAATGAATTCATTTACAAGTAAGTATCCTAAAACTAGTAATCATAATGTTTACATGTGAACGTAAAAATAATTTTCTGATAGTTTCCAGCTTCTTTTTTAGATTTTGATCATATTATTGGCGAAGAACATGAAAAAACATTGAAGAGAAAAAGAAACGATGGTATCTTCAAGAAAGAAAAGAACCCGAGAAAGAATTTACCTGAACCATCTGACTGTTATAATGAGACAGATTCTGTTTTATCAAACGGTATAATAACATTGTATTTTTATTTTTTTTCCAAGATTTAAAAGACAATTCATGTAGAAGTAAAAAAATTATTTCATTATTTTTCAAATTATCTACTATTTTTTAGATGTAACTGGAACACAACAAGCACCAATAAAGGAAATGAAAATAAAGAAAAGGAAACACTCCGTAAAAGAATTCGAAATTACACCTTCAATTTCAAGTCATCCATCTCATGATCCAGAACCTCAACCTGCATCCAAATATGATGTGGTGTTGAGTCACGATAGCGAAGGTAAAAAATTGATTCCTGATTATTCCGTTTACTTAGGTAACGGTCTCAGTATTCAAATAAAAGAATTCAGGAAATCGAATTATATATGTCTAACCCGCGAATATGAAAGTGTTGTGAAAAATCGGTTTAATATTCCTATAACTGCATTAGACAATCTTATAAAAGGAATGCAATTTATTATTTCATTTATAAAATCTTGTGATAAATAACCTTATTATTCCTGTTATTTCTCATCTTTTGATTTATATGTTTTATTTGAAGGAATACTCATTTCAGAATTATGTTCAAACATTTCGTACCGATTTGGAAAATTATTCTGATCCATTAACTGCGTTAATAGATAATAAAAATGAAATTTTTAACTTATTAAATAATAGCATATCTTTAAGAATACGTTTTATTATATGTGAATGTTTTGAATTCATTAAATATGAAAATATAGAAAAAAATGAATATATAAAACAAGAATTTTATTTTTCATAATTTTGCGAAAGATTATTATCACAATATCAAATAGATGAAAAAATAGATAACGCTATCAAAAAAATAATATCTTCAATTGAAAACTTTTTACGATTAGGTAGTGGGTGGATCATTAATGATATTAAATATATTGAGGTGCATTTAGGGTTATATAGTGAACCAAACGGAGGGTGTGGGTTTGTAATACTACCAAAAATATTGAAAGCTAAAAAATGTGTCATCCATGTTAAAAATTCTGATCTAAAGTGTTTTTTATATTCTGTTTTAGCTGGAATATTTCCTATGATAAATAATAAATCCAACCCTACTTCATTTAAAAAATATTTAAAATATTTAGATTTCAATTTTCTTAATTACCCTGTTAAAATAACTCAAATACCCGAATTTGAAAGAAAGAATAATCTTAAAATTAACGTCTATGGGTATGAAAATAATCTATTCCCGATATATATTAGTAAAATTAAAAATAAGAAAGAAATAGATTTGATGTTATATAAAAATCATTATTTTTTTATTTCTAATTTCAACAGATTGTTATGCGTGAAAAATGGATTACATTTTCATTGTAAAAATTGCCTTTCATCATTTCAAAGAAAAGATACTTTAAACACCCATCAATTATTTTGTTTAGAGAGCAAACCCGAACGCATAAGAATGCCAAAAGACGGGGAAAACTTTATGAGATTTAAATCATTTCAAAAATTATTGAAAACAAATTTTGTGATTTATGCAGATTTTGAAAGTTTGATCATACCTCTCGAAACAGTATTCCCTTCACAAAAACAAAGTTATACAGTTAAAACTTAAGTCCATGAACCTATCTGCTATGCATTGTTTATTATAACTGATGATAAAAAAATTGTTTATCATAAATATTATAGAGGTGGTGATTGTGTGGAAAATTTTCTTACAACTTTGCAAAAAATAGAGAATACTTTATCTAACTATCTGCAAAGAAATGTTCCAATGATCGATTCTGATTTTCCAAAAAGTTCGAAATGTTATATTTGCGGTAAACAGTTTAAAACAGGAGATATAATTTCTAGAGACCATAACCATATAACGGGACGATTTAACGGATTATGTCACTCCTCCCCATGCAATTTAAATTTACAAATATCGCCTTTTATACCTGTTGTTATTCATAATTTAACTGGATATGATTCTCATTTGATTTTTAAAAAAATTTCAAACAGATTTGCCAAAAATATTCGTGTTATACCAATAAACAATGAAAAATTTACTACCTTCACAATTGACCGATTAAAATTTTTAGATAGTTATAATTTTTTAAGTTCACCTCTATCAAAGCTGGTTGATACTTTAAATATATCAGATTATAATTTCCCTATTTTTAATGAATTCTTCCCCTCAAAAAAGAAATATCAGTTATTAAGAAGAAAAGGTGTTTTTCCTTATTCATATTTAAATAGTGAAATAAAATTAAATGGTGTTGAACTCCCCTCTAAAAAATGTTTTTTCAATGATCTCACAAACGAGCACATAACTGATGAAGAATATATGTTTGCGAAAAAAATTTGGAAAAAATTTAAATGTAAAACTTTTGAAGATTATCTTAAATTATATTTATTTTGTGATTGTATACTATTAGCAGAAGTGTTTGAAAGTTTTAGAGATATCACTATGAAAATCTATAATTTAGAAGCATTGGAATTCATATCAGCAGCCGATTTAACTTGGAGTGCAGGACTTAAAATGACAGATTGCACCCTTGAACTCATTAAAGACGTAGATATGTACCTGTTACTTGAACATGGAATACGAGGAGGGGTGTGTATGGTTGGTAAAAGATTCAGCGAAGCAAATAATATTTATATTCCAAAAACATATAACCCTGATTTAGAAGAAAAATACATAATATCTTTAGATGTGACTAACCTTTACGGATATGTTATGTCGAGTTATTTACCAATAGGGAATTTTAAATGGTTGAGTTCTAAGGAAATAGAACAATTTAATATATTTAAAGTTACACCCGATTCAGATATCGGATATATATTAGAAGTAGACTTATCCTATCCAGAATCCTTACACGATGAACATGAATCTTTTCCTTTGGCAGCGGAACACGTTGAAGTTACTTATGATGATTTATCACCATATCAAAAACATTTATTACACCAGTTTAATTTAAAGTTTAATAAAACAAAAAAGCTTATTCCAAATTTAAACGATAAAAAAAGTTATGTAGTTCATTATTTGAACTTACAATTTTATTTAAAACAGGGAATGATTTTAAAACAAATTCATAGAATAGTTTCCTTTCGCCAAACACCATGGTTGAAACCCTATATCGAATTGAATAATAACGAACGCAAGAAGGCGAAAGGAAACTTTTTTAAAATTTTTTTCAAATTAATGAATAACGCATTTTTTGGTCGTACGTTATTAAATGTTAGAAAACTAAGAAACGTTTCAATCGGTATTACCGAAAAAGAATGCAAAAAACACTTACAAAGTTCGTGTTTAGATTATTTTCAACCGATTAACGAACATTGTGTTTTATTTAAAAAAAAACGTAGTACTTTATGTTTAAATAAACCGATTTATATTGGATTTACTGTATTGGAATTAAGCAAACTTCACATGCATCGAATTTACTATGAAGTTTTTAAAAAATATTACAATGATAAAGTCACATTATTATATACAGACACTGATAGTCTGTGTTTAGAAATAAAAACTCATGATATTTATGAAGATATGGCAACAGAACTCCCTAATATCTTCGATTTTTCGAATTATGAACAAGATCATTTCTTGTATAATACTGCGAACTATATGCGGTTAGGGTTTTTAAAAGATGAAACAAGAGGTTTAGCGATTAAAGAGTTTTGTGGTTTGAAACCAAAAATGTATTCATATATTTTTGGAACGGAATGTAAAAAAACAGCAAAAGGAATAAAAGCTAGTGTTTTGAAAACTCTTCAACATGATAATTTTATCAAAACATTACGAAATGATGATTTATTACGAAATAAACAATCTCAAATTATTAGTAAAAATCATGAGTTGTGTACTGTTAACCTAAATAAAATTTCGTTAAGTAGTTTCTATGATAAGAAATATATATTAGATGATAAAATTACATGTTTGTCTTACGGACATTATATGATAAAAAGTATAAAACAGGAAGAATAATTTTCAATTAAACTACACGGAATTAAAATACTTGATCTCACACTACATGAGAGAAATACACAAATCATGATTTTTAGTTTTAGTGATAATTTTTATAAATAATTTTTTTTTATCTTTTTAAAGTATATGTTTTTAACTATATATCTTTTTAAAGTATATGTTTTTAACTATATATCTTTTTAAAGTATATGTTTTTAACTATATATATTTTTAAACTATATGTTTATCTTTTTAACTATATATCTTATGAACATTTTAATAAGATAGATGAAAGAAGTCAGAATGTGATGAACTCTTCTAGTCAAATGGAATGACTATATTTTGCATGTTATAAATAATGTGTTAACAAAAAATAAATTGTGTTTTTATTTTATATGGTGTGTAGTGTATATTATTCAAATAATTAAAAGGTTAAAAACTTAACAATTTGAAATGATGTGGTGATAACTTAGACATCAAAATAGAAACACGAAAGGCTGTGCAAATATCAATCTACATGTGAGAGCCTTGGTCGATGACTTCTTTGGTTCTAAAATAATCATTTCCTTTCAGATAACTCGCAGGAAGTTTATGCATACTAACACGAAATTCGTAATCGTATTTCTTCTATGATAAGAATATATCTAAAATTGCATCAGGGTTGATGAATAGAGTTCGAGTGAAACACGAGATTATTTCTGTATTAACAAAAAACACAACTATTTATAAAATGGAAATACATTTCTCTAGAAAACGAGTTATCGAAATACATTATCGATCTGTATATAAGAATTTACTCTTAGTTACCATTTAATCATCATGAATCGACATGGTAGTAGTTGTAGGGAGGCAGATTGGATGATATTCTGCGGGGTATACATTTCACCAAAGTTGTATTAGTGAATGGTTCAGAATAAAATTCAGCTGTCCTGTCTGCAGACGCACACCAATTAATATGATGAGAGGGAGGAGATAGATATATGATTTAAGATGTATGACGATGTATTCAACGAATACATCTAAAAACACAATCATGAGATGTACATTCAGAACATTAAAGGTTAGGGGGTTATAAACTGTTACACACTATTTCCTGCTAACCCTCATACAGTCATATAACACTCATCTGAAGTTAACGGGTATAAAGTATAAGAATTTAAATACTTATAGTAGGTTTAAGGACTTCATCTCCTATTAGGTTAGGGGTTATAAATTCTTAGTGGTGTTTGATCACTTCTGGAATAAATTCTTATACTTTATACCCGTTAACCCTCATACAGTCATATAACACTCATCAGAAGTTAACGGGTATAAAGTATAAGAATTTATTCCAGAAGTGATCAAACACCACTACTTACGTGGGCTTGCCGTGTTTTTGGAGCGAATGCGCATTACGTATAAGGAATCGTACGTGGTTTGAATATTCTAAATTGAGTTTGATTGAGATTTTGAAGCGCGGAAGTAACATGAAAATCACTTTATGAGCTATGGAGCACTTTTTGCACAGATAGATGTTGCTATGTACGATCTCTGACAGCCAGGGGAACCGGATATTGTTGTTGTTGTTGAGACCCAGACCGTCCGACCTACCAGAAAGGTCCATTTGGACGGCCGGGAAGTGCCACCCAATTTAGACCGGAGCACAGTGGGGGAGGCATCCACAGGGACCGTACCCTCCTTCCCCTACCACCAACCTCTCGGAAGGACTTACGGACCCACATGTTTAACGTGATCGTACTCCGCATGAACACGGCGGCAGTTGTGGCAGCGTGCAAATCTAGCGCGCAAACCACCGGACTACCGCACCCGAAATTTGACAACAGCACGCGGTGTTTTCAGGTGGTTACCTACCCAAGTACTAACCGCGCCCGATGCTGCTTGACTTCGGGGATCTAACTAGAACCGGTGTTTTCAGAACGGTAGGGCCGTTGGCATAGGGGAACCGGATACTGTGATGTTTTTTTAGCTGACGACCTTATCGAGGTTAGCCCGCGAAGTGGTCATAGATCCATGTTCTAATTACTACATCACTCTATAAGCCACAGAACACCAGTTGCACAAGCAGATGTTGCTAAATGCGACCTCCGACAGCCAGCGGCACCGAATTCTGTGATTTTTTTTAGCGAGCGAGCGTAACGAGGTTAGATCGAGAAGCGGGCGTAGATCCATGTTTTAATTGCTACATCACTCTATGATCCACAACACCTGTTGCACAAAGAGCTGGTGCTACTTGCGACCTCCGACAGCCAGCGGGACCGGATTCTGTGATGTTTTTTTAACGGGCGAGCGTAACAAGGTTAGCTCGCGAAGCGGGCGCAGATCCATGTTCTAATTTCTACATCACTCTATGAGCTACAGAACACCAGTTGCACAAACAGCTGTTGCTACGTGCGACCTCCGACAGCCAGCGAGGCCGGATTCTGTGATGTTTTTTTAACGGGCATAATTCCATGTTTTAATTGCTACATCACTGTATGAGCCACAGAACACCTGTTGCACAATCAGCTGTTGCTACGTGCGATCTCCGACATATACATTGAATTACGATATATACATACGTATATATATACATACGTATATATATATATACATATACATTACTTTAGAGACTTTCATTAGTTTAACCTCTAATTTTTGTAGGATATATCTAAATTTATCTTCTTTGATGGATATTTTAAATTAACCGGAAAATAAAATATTAACTTTCATTAAAATATATACAAGAGTTTTTTTGCGAAAAATCGTTATATATCTTTCCACACGCATATACATCGCAGAATTTGCTAATAAATGCATCTTTAGAAAGCTACTTAGTGACTATGGTAAAAATGAGTAGTAGTGTATAATCACTTAAAATACACTTTAGCAAATGGAATCTTTAAATATATAATGTTATTAATGTATTCTAAATAACTAATGTTCATCACAAATATAAATTCGATGTTTAATGGGTTTAATTTCAATTTTTATTTGGCATCATCGTGAGTTTACGGTTAGACGCTATGATAAAAATAATGCCCCTTTGCACTTACGTTTCTGCGCATTTTACTACGCAGGTTGTTTATTTACATTCATGCTTATGCTCTCAATACCATCGAGCGCCGTAAGAGAATTGAAGCCAAAGAAGTCGCCAAATTAGAGACCGTACCGGTTTTGGGGATAATGCCAAAGAGGTCAAGTAACTCGTTGCAAAATAAAATACAGCATCCATTTTGTGTCAAGATCGTGATTTTTAAAGACCCTTTAAATTTATATTTTACGTTGCATCCGTCTTAAAACCGCTTTATTTTTGCTTATTATCAGTATATCTAAATTCCGTGCCACGCAATTACAATATTTTTGTGTTTAAATGCGATGATCAAACTTTGATTATTTCTATAACGATGCCTACTTTTAATGTATGCAGAATGTAAATAAAATAATTGTAAGATGAGTTGTATAGGAATTGCTGAATTTTTTTCACCCAATATTATTTAACTCTGGAGTATAAGGGAAATGAATGAAATATTCATTGATTTTATATACGATTTATATTTCGATGACGTCATTTGAATACAGTTTGAATGAAGTTTTAAAAGCATGCAGTTAAAAAGTACTTTTACCTCCATGGTTTTAATTATCCAAGTAAAATAAATGATTGTATTTCTGTGATAATAAGAATAAAATATCGCCGCACAATGTATCGAATTTTCGAGATGTTTAAATAAAATTACAGTTGAAAAGAGTTTTATAACCAACGCTTTGTGCATGATTAATCTTTCTTGTTTAGATTTTAGATTAAAAACGGGCAGTATGTAATGGCGCATATTTTCGACCAGTTAATTATGTCAATCGCTTTTAAATAAAAAATTACATATAAAGAACTTTCTTTTTTAAAATTTTAGCATTAATTTTCATATTTTCTTTATTTTTGAAAAGCTAAGAATCTTGTCCTGGTTTGTTCATTTCGAAAATCAATAGACTTCTAACGTTAGCCGATTTAAAATATCATTCCAAATTTCAATAGGTTTGCTCAATGAATTTGAATTACCGTTCCCAAAAGACACACATCATTGAAAAATTCTGGTGAAGCCAACATATATGACCCTATTGATTATTTCCCCCACAAAATCTTAATTTATTATTGTTCAGCTTTCATATTAATAGATCTCGGTGAAAATCAATAGGCGTATTGTTACCAATTAAAAATATCTAATGAGGGTTGCTCATGCTTTTCGTACATAATATAAGGACTCTACTTCCTTCACAGCAAATAAATGATGCACAAGATCCACAGACCAATGATTCTGCATTGAATTAACATGAAGAAAATTGAAATTGGGCGCTTTTGGTTACTTAGTAGACCAAACAAATAGCCTATTCACATTCACATGCTTTACGTACATAATATATGGACATTACTTCCTTCACAGCAAATAAATGCTGCACAAGATCCACAGACCAATGATTCTGGCATTGAATTAACATGAAGAATATTGAAATTGGGCGTTTTTGGTAACTTAGTAGACCAAACAAATAACCTATTTATATTCACATGCTTTTCGTACATAATATAAGGACATTACTTCCTTCACAGCAAATACATGCTGCGCAAGATCCACAGACCAATGATTTTGGCATTGAATTAACATGAAGAAAATTGAAATTCGGCGCTTTTGGTAACTTAGTAGACCAAACAAATAACCTATTCATATTCACATGCTTTTCGTACATAATATAAGGACATTACTTCTTTCACAGCAAATAAATGCTGCACAAGATCCCCAGACCAATGATTCTGGCATTGAATTAACATGAAGAAAATTGAAATTGGACGCTTTTGGTAACTTAGACCCAACAAATTCCAAACAAAATCTATTCATATTCACGAGCAAGATCCTCATCAAAATACAATTAACATTTAATAATTATCAACAACAAAAGAGAGGACTATTTGCGAAGTCTTTGTCGTCAGAATACAAAACGTATCTTCTCTCATGAATGGAATGATCTAAATTCACGAAAATGGAGTTGCATAGAGTAGTGCATACGGAAAGTACTCTTGCTACTTATATCAGGTTTTTGATACATTTATATTTACAACGTGCAATCTTAAGAATGATTCATGAAGCGCTCTGAAGTATATGTCAATCGTTTTCTAATTAAAAATTACGTATGAAATGCTAATTTCTTTATCAGTGTCATTTCTTTATCAGTTTCGATGACGTTTTTAAATATAATAAATTTTTGTAGTACCATGATAATTTTAAAAATATTATCGGGGAGTGTATCGCATGTTAGAGATGTTTAAACCAGGCGATTTATATTTCAATGCAGTCATTTGAATGAAGTACATTTTTTTTATGGAGTTTTATGTTTTGAAATATAATAAATTAATGTAGTATTATGATAATTTTAAAAATATTATCGAGGAATGTATTGCATTTTAGATATGTTTAAATAAAATTGCATTGGAGTTAGAAAGTGTTTCATAATCAATGCTTTATGCATGATTGATCTTTCTTGTTTGAAAATGCTTAGAAATTGCTCTCCTGATTTGAGATTTTAGATAAAATCAATAGGATTTTAACGTTTTTTGAATGGAAAAATTATCCTCGAAAACGGCTCATGATAACTTCTAAAAAATGTTGCTCGTAATTTTGGGTTAAAAATATTTTCATAACATTTATTCATTAGATGATAATGAGTTAGTTTATTTCAAGTTTTATATTTTTTTTCCGTTTTGGATGAAAAACAAGGAGGGAGGGAGGATACCTGAATACGACGAATGTCGAAGACCTAGACCTTCCGACTCATCCGAAAACATAGGGCAACTGTTTGCACGGCCGGGAAACAGATACGGCGTATGTGTATTTCTTAAAATTGATGGCATTCCCAATTAAAGTAAAAATCCAAATAAATATCTTTTTCGTACTATTTTTATACGTAAGACTTCTTTGATTTTCGAAATAAGAACTTCGAAGTATTAGGGATCTATACTGTAACATGCTATCTGAGTCGACTTTTTACTATACGCAAACTAGGGCTGGACAAATGTTCGGGGAGGGGGAGGCTGCGAAACTTTCTGGGCTTATCTACCGTACTCAGTGTTTTTTAACACTTTACAACAAAGTTGAAAAGTGTTTATGACTTTGTTCATTCTGTCTGTCTGTCTGTCTGTCCGTTAGCACGATAACTGCCATAAAAATGACTTTATCAAAATGAAATTTTAGTATGTTGTTCAGACAGTCAGTGGGACCTATGGGAATATAAATGAATGATATCACCCAATTAGTTTTGGATTGAACCCGGGTTGAAAAAATGAAATACATTGAACCCTATGGGATCTAATTTTTCAAACATATTTTAAGCGGATTTAAAATTCACAAATTGCTTTGAAAGTTTTATGAAATATTCAAATTATCCCATAAAACATATAAAAAAAAATTCAGCGAAATATATTCAGTAGTTTTTAAAAACAAATTAAAATAATAATTACACCTTTTATATGAAGCGATCACGTGATCCACTTCAATATAAAATACGGCCTCTATCTTGTGTCAAAATCTTGATATTTAAAGTTCTTTTTCATTCATATTTAGTGTTGTACACGTCCTAAAACCGCTTTATTTGTGTAGAAATTCTATGTATCTACGTACTAAAACAACGCAATTACAATATATTTGTGTTTAAATGATCATCCAAATTTGATTATTTCTACAACGAAGCCTAATTTTCACCTATGGAAAATGTAAACAGCAAAATATGTAGAATGAGTTGTATAAGAATTGCTACATTTTCTTAACGCAAAATTATTTAACTCATGGAGTCTGCAATATAGCTGATATGAATGAAACATTCATTGAATTTACAGAGAGGACGATTTTCTCGATGAAGTTTTAAGCATATAGATTAATTACTTGTAGCTCCATGGTCTTAAGTTTTTAAATAAAATAAATTATTATGGTATTGTGATGAATGAAACGAATTGAAAAATGTTTATGAATGAAATGCTGCTTTTATAAAGAGAGCCAGGCGTGTTATATGTCTATGACGTCATTTGAATAAATTTCATTTGTTTCCGATGACGTTTTCAAATATAATAAATTATTGTAGTATCATGATAATTTTAAAAATATTACCGACAAATGTATCGCATTTCAGAGATGTTTGAACCAGGCAATTTATATTTCAATGCCGTCATTTGAATGAAGTTCATTTTTTTAATGAAATTTTAAGTTTTCAAATATAATAAATTAATGTAGTATTGTGATAATTTTAAAAATATTACCGAGGAATGTATCGCGTTTTAGAGATGTTTAAATAAAATTGCATTGAAGTTGGAAAGAGTTTCATAATCAATGCTTTATGCATGATTGATCTTTCTTCCTTCTTTTTTAATTTACTATAAAAGTTTTATGAAGGACGCTAGAATTAATATTTTCCTATGGGCTTCGACAAAGGTTAAAGAGGTCCTACATTATATGCTTAATTTATATTTCTAACAAAAAATAAAAAACTGTAAATGTACTTTTTAGTATTTAATTTATATGGGATTTTAAATTTATATGAATGCACGTAGTATTTCGAGGTTCAGAGTATTTGATTTTACCAATTTGATCATTTTCAGTATCGTATATAAGGTTCTTATTATCGCCAGAGCTTTACAAGTATATGAAATAATACAGTAATTCAATCAAACTGCTGTCTAAAATAATCTAAAAGAAAAATACTTCATTAATAACAGTAAATCATTAAAGATATTAATCGGTTTTAAAAGCAAAACTCTAAATGTACTTTTAAGTATTTATTTTAATTTTTATGGGATTTTAAATTTATATGAATGCACTTAGTATTTCGAGGTTCATTGTGTTTGATTTTACCAATTTGATCATTTTCAGTATCGTATATGCGGTTCTGATTATCGCCAGAGCTTTACAAATATATCAAATAATACAGTAATTCATTCAAACTGCTGTCTAAAATAATCTAAAAGAAAAATACTTCATTAATAACAGTAAATCAGTTCATTGAACGTATCAATCGGTTTTAAAAGCCAAACTGTAAATGTACTTTTAAGTATTTATTTTAACTTTTATGGGATTTTAAATTTATATGAATGCACTTAGTATTTAGAGGTTCAGAGTGTTTGATTTTACCAATTTGATCATTTTCATTATCGTATATAAGGTTCTGATTATCGTCAGAGCTTTACAAGTATATGAAATAATACAGTAATTCAATCAAACTGCTGTCTAAAGGAATCTAAAAGAAAAATACTTAATTAATAACAGTAAATCAGTTCATTAAAGATATTAATCGGTTTTAAAAGCAAAACTCTAAATGTACTTTTAAGTATTTATTTTAATTTTTATGGAATTTTAAATTTATATGAATGCACTTAGTATTTCGAGGTTCAGAGTGTTTGATTTTACCAATTTGATCATTTTCAGTATCGTACCGGGTGGTCAGAATTAAAACACCCCTACTCTGAGCTCTCTATAGATCGAACTACTCAGTGTAAAGGCTCCAAAATTGTTGAACATACTATTCAAGACATAGGGAAAGGGATTACTACGCGAAAAAAAATTAGTTCCTGAAACACCGATAGGTGGCGCAGTACAACAGAAAATATGCTGAAAAGACACAAAATACACATTTTATTCGAACGTACTAAACATTCATATCACAAGAACCTTATCGATGCAGGGAATGCTGCTCAATATGGTTCTCTTCTTCAAGATGTAAAATCTGCAGTCTGTGGCCAGACAGATTGTTCAACTGCGGATCGTAATTGGTCGATTGAGATGCTTCTCACATGGAGAGTGATACTGTCTTTCAAATCGGAGTCGGAGCTTAGCCTCCGTGAGTGTAGGTTGGTTTTGATTGTGCTCCTGCCACCGGACGTGCCTTCGGTACCATCGCCGCTTACTTCGTGACCTTCACACCGTGCTCCTGCGTGACCTTCAAGCTACCAGACCTATTGTGAGGGGAAGGATGAAAGAAGCCGCGGAATTTCCGCCGCTGCCGCTCCCACCCGTGCAAAGGAACACCGACAACGTTGTGCCTCAGAAATCCGAGACAAGTATGGACTTAACGATCTGTGAAGCCAAGTTGGAAGCCGGCCACATGCGTGCTGTCTACAATGACATGGACAGAGAAATGAGAAGATGCAGGGACCAGGACGAGATGCTGCAGCAGAAGGCAAGGCTCCAAAGGCATAAAATGAAACTGGACCGCTTCCTGGCCAAGTATAATCTTCCACAATATGGTGAGACCTGTCGGAGACCGTCTCCGGCAGTTGTTTCTTCCTCTAATTCTTTAAACCAGCCTGGTATATCTGTAGCCTTGCCAACTAGTCAAAATAATGTGATTGTTAATGACCCTGGCAAATTGCCGGAACTTAGTGTTGGCCCCACCAAAAATGGTGGAAGCCCCCCTAGAGCAAAAAAGCTAAAAGCAATGGATAGTGATGGTTTTCAGCTGCCTCCCAGAAGGCATACTGCTAGTCTAGCGAGTGCTAGCCTTGTTAGTAATCCCCCCCCTTCTCAAATGTAAATAATGTTATGGATAATATAAATGATGTGCCTGCGCCTGACGCAGAAGTTACGGAAGACATGGTGATTGACGCCCCTGCTAAAGAGCGTCGCCCCCCCTTCTTTGTTGTGGTCACTACTCAGTATCACATGTTACTGCATGATATTAAGGAGCTTGCTCCGGACATGGTTGCTAAGATGACTAACACCGGGGACTTTTTAAAAGTTAATGTCAGGTCTAGAGAAGATTATATTAAAGTTCAGAGATTTCTGATTGAGAATAATGTGCAATTCAAATCCTATCTGCTTGACGAGGCTAAACCTCTCAAAGTGGTAATCAGGGGCCTACCGATCTGTACGCAGACGGGGCAGCTCAAGGCTGAGCTTGAATTACTTGGGCTCACATCCATCAGTGTAACCCAGCTGGCACGTGGCCCAAAAACCAAAAAGGTCCTTATGCCGCTGTTCTACGTACAGTTAGGGAAAACCCCTGATAATGCTAAAGTGTATGATCTGACTAGAGTTATGTATACTGAGATTAAGGTCGAGAGGTTTCGGGGCAGGAAACAGATCAATCAATGTTACCGCTGCCAGTCCTTCGGACATGCAAGCAACTCGTGCCACCTTCCTGCTCGCTGCGTCAAGTGTGCGCAAGCGCACCTGACCAGTGAATGTACAAAATCTTTGGAAACCCCCTGTGTCTGCGCTAATTGTGGCGGCGCACACCCTGCATCGTATCGGAACTGCCCAAAGTTCCCCAAGTACCGCCCCCCCTCTCGACCAGGCAACCCCGGTGTTAGCAACAGGTTCGTCGACCCGCAGCGATCATTCGCTGACATCACGGTAGGGCGTAACGAGGCGTTCGAAAAGACCCAAGAGGTCACACCAAAATTGTCGGCCCCTAGCGGAGCGAACATTAAAAAATCCGACGTCATTCAAGATGACTTTCTAAATCTTTTGTTCAGATTCGGAGAACAGTATGGTACAGCCGTTGTTAATCTGGCCTTTAAGACGGCCCTTCCCCATCTCAGAACTGCTCCAACTGAGATGGATAAAATTCAAATTCTGTTTGAGGGTGTAAGCACCCTCATTTGCAAACCTTAACCCCCCCCCCCTCTTTGGCTATGGGTTTTCAGCAAAGGAACTTGAAGGCTCTTACCATTGGCATCTGGAATGCCAATGGTCTCAGAGGTAAGATCCATGAGGCTAGGGACTTTTGTACAGCATATAACTTAGATTTGTTTTTGGTTCAAGAAACCCACTTCAGTCCAGGGAACTTATGCAAGATTGCTAATTACGACTTATACAATGACGACAGGCCTCGTACTAGCAATCGTTCTCACGGCGGTACGGCAATCTACATTAAAAGAAGCATTCCTCACAGCCGTGTACCCTCCCCCCCCCTTCAGACGGGGGAAGCAACAGTGGTACAAATCTGTCTTCCGAATAATCCTGTGGTTACCATTGCGTCAGTGTACCTCCCTCCGAGGTGCAATAATGCTGGCCTGGCTATTATGGACCTTTCTTCCCTATTCAAAATGTCCGCCCATGTGATAGTTGCTGGTGATTTCAACGCTAAACACCAAGCCTGGGGGTGCCCATCGGCGAATCCTCGTGGCCACAGACTTAAGCGCTGGGTCGACGAGCAAAACTTCGATGTTGTAGCCCCAGGTGACCCCACCCACTTAAATAATATTCTGGACTTCGCCATCACCAGCAACATCCCCTATACATATCACATGGAAGTAAGTGATGAACTCCCCTCTGATCATCTCCCCATCCTGTATTCCATAGAAATGAATAACTTCTCCCTTGTAACCCCGGCCAAGCTAAAAACGAGCTGGTCGCGGTACAAGGATATACTTACTAGAACCCCCCCCCTCCTTGCAAAGTCAAACTGGACGACGGACCTTGTGGATGCGGAGGTGGATAAAATTGGAAGTATCCTCAAGGAGGCCTACTCTGCATCCTCGAGGCCCAAGACCGACAAGGTCAATCACTACAAGTTGCTGCCCGGAATACAGGATTTGATCAGAGACAGGAACCGACTCCGGAAGGAGTGGCAGGCCAGCCGTGATCCTGACCTTAAACGTGAGCTAAACTTCCTCAGAGCGCAAGTTGGCTCACGTATTAAGGCATTTACAAGTGCACGATGGAACACATATGTAGAGTCCTTAACGACTCAAGACAACACCATTTGGAGGGCTACCTCACGTATTCGTAGGCACAAAACTTACATTCCAGCCCTTAACGGCCCAGATGGCAGGGCAATTACCAACGCACAAAAGGCTGAGCTGCTTGCAGACAGTCTTAGAAGACAGTTTGAACCTCACCACGATGTAATCGATCCTCGGACGGTTGCATTGGTGGATCCCATGGTTGAACAATTCATCTCCACACCTTCTGCAAACACGCTCAGAGTGGTCAAACACTCTGACATTACCCCCTATATTCGAAAACTGAAGAGTAATAAAGCGCCTGGGAGAGACCTCATCTCTACTAATATGCTTAAGAACCTCTCTAATACTTATGTTTCGTATCTCGTCAACCTCTTTAATATTCTTCTCAGTCTGAAATATTTTCCTCGGGCTTGGAAGGTGGCCATTGTGGCCCCCCTCCCCAAGTCCGGCCTAAATCATTCTGATCCTTCTAACTTTCGCCCTATTTCCTTGCTTTCTGTCCTCTCTAAACTTTTCGAGTATGTCTTGATCGGGCATCTGGATGAGTTCTGTAGTCTGAAGGACCTTATCATCCCTGAGCAATATGGTTTCAGGAGCAGGCACTCCACTCAGCATCAGTTGCTCAGAGTCGCAGAACTCATTCATGATGGTCGATCCAGGCATCTCAACACCACTGTCATTTTCCTGGATATCCAGAAAGCCTTTGATAAGGTATGGATATCTGGACTCCTCTTTAAACTTATTGCTCTACACTTTCCTGCTCATCTTATTAAGATCCTCCACTCTTACCTAGCAGAGCGTAGCTTTGTGGTAAGAGTGTCTAACTCTCTCTCCTCCCCCAGGAATATACTCAGTGGGGTCCCGCAAGGGTCTCTTGTCGGCCCCAAGTTGTTCAACCTATACATTAACGATCTTCCACGACTCCCCGGTGTCACTTTAGGCCTATATGCCGATGACACGGCCCTGATTGCACAACATAAACATACACATGTCGTGCACAAAACGCTTCAGGATTACCTGGACAAGATGACGCAATGGTTAAAAAACTGGAGGATAAAAGTCAACGTCGCCAAGTGTGCTGCCGTCAGTTTCCCCCCCCCTCGTCGAACCCCCGTCACTAATTTAACTTTAAACAACGAGCCCATTCCCTGGCAATCTAGCTACAAGTACCTTGGAGTGTACTTGGATTCCAAATTATCGTGGAAACTTCACATTTCTGAAACATGCCAGAAAGTGAAGTCTGCACTCGCCCTCATGCGCCCCCTCTTGGCTGGGAACAGCCGCCTGTCAACTAGAAATAAGTTATTGCTGTACAAAGCCTGCATACGTCCAATTATGACGTACGGATCTCCTATTTGGGGAACCGCAGCGGAGACTCACCTTAGGAAGCTTCAAGTTGTGCAAAATATTGCACTTCGTTCGTTTGTTAGGTTGCCGAGTTACGTCCGGCTGGAAGTTCTGCATAGAGACCTCAACATTCGATCCTTTTTAGAACATGTTCAAAATTTAGCTCAAAAGTTTCTCAGAGGTCTCAGTGGAGTAAGCAATCCCACGTTAGATAGCATCCCGGGGTATAACCCGACACACCCAAAGGCGCGTAAGCGTCCGAGGGCGTTGCCGTGGCGTCGCCCCAAGGATGCATTCCTGCGCCCCCCACGGGGCCGCCGTATCTAGCATTGTTTTGCAGCTCTCCCCCCCACGTTTGTAGTGGCTTCAGAACTCTAGTTTAACCGTGCCCCTCCCTTGCTTTTGGGAACTCGCGTTGTTTCGACGAACCTTTTTTTTTTTTTTTTTTTTTTTTTTTTTTTGTGTAATGTTCGGTACCCCCCCTCCCTGTCTCAAGCTCAAGGCCCTGCGTCCCTCGGGGCGCCCCTCTTCTACCCCTCCTTTTATCTTGCTAGGCGCCCGCTTGGGCCCTAGTCCTTTCTCCTCCTCTGCAGACTTGGGGAAGGGCCCGACTTCGGTTGAGCCCCCCCAAGCACTCCTTCAGATGTAAATTCTGTCACATATGTTTCCTTTTTCGTATCTCTTTTCCTCTTCGTCCGGAGTTTAAAGGGGGGAATTCTTTCCCCTCCTGGGCACTCCGTAAAACCCCGTCCTTGAGTCCTTGAGTCTTTCAAATCTGCCAAGGTAACCAGACGTCCTCTATAAACAAGATTTTTTAAGTAACCCCACAGCCAAAAATCACAGGGATTAAGTTCTGGAGAACGAGATGGCCAGGTTGTCGGAAACGCACGACTAATTACTTTACCATTAGTAAAATGTTGCCGAAGAAACTGCTGTAGACAGAGTCCAATGTGTAAAGGCGCTCCATCTTGCATAAAGGTAATTGAATCAAGACACCGGTGCTGTTGCAGTTGGGGTACAACAAAATTTTCGAGCAAGATTTTGTACCTCCTGGCCTTCACGGTACATGTCACAGGGCCATTGGGAGTAGCCTCTTCGAAAAAGAGAGGTCCAAGAATGAATGTGGCTGTGAATCCACACCAGACTGTAACTTTCGGTGAGTGAAGTGGAATATCTTGGAAGGTACGAGGGTTTTCCGTGTCCCAAATGCGACAGTTAAGGGTGTTGACTGTTCCACTTAGATGGAAATACGCTTCATCGCTCCATAGAATCTGCCATGGCCACGATGCATTCACTTCAACTCTAGCCAGAAATATCAATACAAAGGTCAGTCGCTTCTCCCTGTCTATGTTGAGCAAGTGGTGATTGTGACTAATTTTGTACGGGAAAAAATGCACTATGTTTCTCACTACGTTCAGCACTGTGCTGTAGGGAACACCCAAGTGTCGTGACACTCCACGTGCACTACTACAGCCTATAACGGTGTGCATTGATTGTTCAACAATAGCGGTGGCAACATCGTCAACGACATCTGAATGAGTCGATTTGCGTCCTCGACCCGGCTGAACTCCAAGATGTCCAGTTTTCTCGAATCGAGCGATCATTCTCCTGAGAGCTTGTGGAAGTAATGGTCTTTTGCGCAAATTCTTAAGTCGACGAAACTCTCGAAGTGCAGCTGCGGCATGTCCTTTGTTCTCATAAAACAGCTTCACAAGCAAAGCACGTTCTGGCAGTGTGACAGCCATCGCTGATAAGAATGAAAATTTCCCAGTTTTATACCCTTTTATGCCCAGAACATAGTAGCTGCAAACCAAGGGTTTATGCAAATTTTTGTGCTTACAGTGCAACATTGCAGTTACAATGACAGTTTAAGTTTCTTCACTTTTTTATCTTCTTTTTTTCATATCAGCAAAAGAAATTAAAAAGGAAAAATTCCATATCGCATGTCTTTGTTTTTTTGTGATTATTTTGTGTCTTTTCAGCAAATATGCTGAAATATAGGTGGCGCTGTACAACAGAAAATATTCTGTTGTACAGCGCTACCTATCGGTGTTTCTGGAACAAAATTTTTTTCGCGTAATCCCTTTCCCCATGTCTTGAATAGTAGGTTCAACAATTTTGTAGTCTTTACACCGAGTAGTTCGATGTATAGAGAGCTCAGAGTAGGGGTGTTTTAATTCTGACCACCCGGTATATATGATTTAATATTTAGTAAGGAATTTTAACATCAAAAATTTAGTAATTATTCTGTGTACAAGTGAATATGTCTCCCTTCAGTACTTTAATGGTTCAGCCATTGATGGGTTCTGGCCCCCATCAGCAGGGGAGGCGAACCACTGGGTTGTATGAACCACTATTACGGAAACTTTCCGTTATTACAGTATAATAAACTATTATATATGGAATCGCCCGGCCTTTAGATTTGCTTCCGATATTTCAAGTTTGGTATATGCTAATCAGAACTGTTTTACAAATTTCTGCAATAATTTGGTAACATCCTGCATTGATAAGTTGGTACACATTCTGACTTTACACGTGTCAAAAATGAGCCCTACCGCCTGTCTCATACTAGTACCAGTGTTTAACAAACACTAGTACCAGGATTCTAACGCCTAGACCCGAGACCTTCTTCAATGTGCCACGTCAGGTTGTTAACGTCCATTGAGGAATGGGCCTCAATAACGTTACCTCGTGGTGTCAACGGGCAAAGCCGAAGTTGAGCATTATAAGTTAATATAATTAGTCCCTTCGAACCGCACAACGCCGGTACGATGTATTGCCGGCAACACACCGACTTTTGAAGCTAGCCATGAGAACAGCAAACTACGGACTAATACTCATGACGAAGTGCGTCCCGCTAAGCACAGTGGGGCAACGGGAATGCAGTTAACTCTTCCGGTTAAGTCTTCTGATCTCTACGTTAACAATACAGACACAGACAGAATCCGATCTCTATTAGTTACTTCTAGTTCCATATATATATAACATTGTTACCATGTTACAAAATATTTCTGGTTGTAATGAATATACTGCATTTCATTCCAAAAGTTTCTTTTAACTTCTACGATACACATTGTTGAGCGGTTGTTGAATCAAATCAAGAAAAGCAAGAATGATCAATCATGCATTAAGCATTCACTATAAAATACTTTCCAACTGAAATGTAATTTTATTTAAACATGTTTAAAATGTGACACATTCAGCGTTGATATATTTTTAAATTATTACAGTACCTACTAGTAGTAAGAAAACAGGGCTTCATAGCAATGGGACATGGCGGTATAACGGTGTGGATACACCGTCTCCTCAGTGGTTATGGGAAGATGTTCAAATGACATAACGCAATTTGAACCTTTAACATGATTTTCGAGTAGAAGAGGAAGTGAGTCAAAGGTGAGTGGCAGATGTTTTGTGGAGATAAGGTTCTTTGGATGGTGGGGGCCATTGATAAACGGAGGAGGGTATAAAGCACAGCCGCAAACCATGTAAATTTTCCAACTTCTTCAAAGCACACAGCCTGTTTCTTTCATTTGAAATGTTCATCATCTTGACATAGATATTTGACAAAGTTTTTTCCACAAAGGAATTTTTTTAAATTCGCAATTTTTTCAACATTCACAATCTTCTTTTCATAATCCTTTTATTTTAAATTTTCTTTTCGTAATCCTTTTATTTCAAATCTTCTTTTTAAAGTTTTTGATTTTTAATTCAAAACTGTTTTTCGAAAATATGTTTTTTTCTTTGCCATACAAAATCTTCTTTTTCATTATTTTAAGATTTGTTCTATATCTATAATCTTCTGATTTTCGTAAATATGTTCTTTTTTTATTTTCTTCTTGTTTAAAATTTCAAAATTTGTTGTATATCAATAATCTTCTTTTTTTAGCTTCATTTATACAAAAATGATTACCACATTTAAAATTTTTTTTTTCATGTTCTTTTTTTTCAAAATTTCACATCTTGTTCCATATGATGTATCGCTTCATGATGTATCGCTTATCATCATAGGGGGAGAGTAACACCTTACTCTGCTTCAGTATGCATAACTGGTGACATTTACTCCCTATGCGATACTGAACGTGACGTGCAGTTTTCACCTCTTTAGACAGCTACGGTAGATATCGTGTTCCAGTTCTTTGTTTATAACTGTTCTCAATACCCCTTTTCTGTCCCTGTTGCCAGTAGGGAGTATATTTTGAACCTGAGTCCACAAACTCAAGTCCAGCCTGCGCATTCAATTCATCTTTGAAGCAACCAATTCTTTTTTTGTTAACACCACTCTAAGCTGGATGATCCTGTAGAAATAAGAGGTGTCAAAGAGATGGCTACTTCGTAGCATGTCTTCATAGAAATCAGGACACTCGACCTCGTAAGTGAGAGAGCCGGTGTCCGTGATAAGTAGCGCAGCCTTTACTCCGTACTGCTTTTTCATGTAGCCATAATGAAATGAGTATATGTGGAGCTTACTCAGTTCCAGAATGGCGAAACCGACGTAGATGGATCTGCTGAATAGTATACTACTCAAGACCCTTTCAACCCCCACCAAATCTTCATTCAAAATTTTAAATATTTTAAATGTCGGTGCCGCTACCAACTTCTCTCCTCGCCGTGCATCACTGACCAAATCGACTTTCACCCTGTTGAGAAGGTTTTCCATAGACTCACCATATACGGCATTATTCATCAACATGAAAAATTCCTTCTCAATGCCTGATTGGGCTCTGTTACGATGCTCGGTGTTGAAGTCGATGTAGGGCTTCAACCAGACTCATTGTTGGAAGGGAATGGCTCTGTGTACATGGGTCACTTTAAGTCCTACTTCAAGGTACATCTTCAAATTGCGATAGTGCACTGCATAATTGGCTTTATTATGTAAGTTGGGAACTAGCTTTTCCTATTCCTGGAATCTGGGAATATTAACGTCTCCCGTGACACGTGCCATATATGGCGACACATCTTCCCATATATGGCACATCTTCCTTCCGACACGTCTTCCCATATATGGCACATCTTCCTTCCGACACGTCTTCCCATATATGGCACATCTTCCTTCCGACACGTCTTCCCATATATGGCACATCTTCCTTCCGACACGTCTTCCCATATATGGCATGGTCTTCCTTCTTGATGGTCATTTTCTCTGGAACAACAGGGTAGTCATTATGGAGGTCGTGGAGTTCTGGTGGATACTCCAAATCGACCTCCAAGACATATCCAACTGGTCCATCGCCGGGGCAAGACGAAATCCACTCTGATGTGGCAATGGCAGGTGACACCCACTGAAACTTTCCATATGGTAGAGGTTGAGATATAGCCCACCCATACAAATTATTTGTATCTAAATACATAATGTATCGGGTGGGTTCAGCAGGGTTATAGTCAGGTACATACAGATTGTTCGTCCATCTCCATTACGTAGTGACAGATATACCCCCACGAATCCCACGCTCGATGAACAGGTGCTGGTCAATGTCTGTCATGAGACCCAAGGGAGTCTCACATATTTTCAGGGAGGCCTGCCAAGCCAACCCTGGAGATGTCATCATATGGACAGAGTCTAACCCATAGTACTTCCGACATAACACCCTAAACTGTCGAAATACGTCGGCCAACAGGAGTTCATCGGTCTTAACGTGATTTGAGTTGTGATATTCACCTAATGTCTGTAAGCCCAATGTCCTCTATACATTCTGAGCGTGATCATAGTCAGCAGCTGATGCAATTTCATCTCTCAGACTGCTGTAGAAGGTGGAGAGTGGAGGCAATGCAACTTCATCAAATTTTGCGAATGAGTCAATATATTCTTACGGATACACCACTCTTTCGAAGAAGCAACTCACCGTGATTAGGTAAGCTGTCTCTCAAAATTTTAAACTTCTCCTTCGCGAGATTTCTTGCTAGATTCTAAAGGGAGGTATTCAGAAACTGCGAACTGTCAATGAATTGCAACCTTACACTTCCGCGTTCTTTCTTTGACAAGGAAAATGTGATGTACTTTTCCATGTTTTTTGCAATTACATGGATCTTATGATTAGCAGCTTGGCAAGTCCCGACATCAGAAGGTGAGCATCATAACACTTCAAATTATGGAAGAGCACAGGGACGACTTTCTTTAACTTGTACTGTAGGTTGCATTCTACATGTACCGGACCCCGGTACTCTCGAGTGATATGTCAATGATCCCGAGCCTTTCCCATGTACCGGCGTCCATATTTTGCAAACTTCTTGCAGAGGTAGCAATGTGTTGCTTGATTAAATGATGACTTCACTCCTGGTCAACTGCAGGGGAGCGATGATATTGAAGCGGATGGTCAGTTCATCCCGCTCCGCGATCATATTCTGCAGAAAGTGACCCACAGCATCGGGGCTCTTATATCTATACACAGGTTTGTGTGTTTCACACTTCAGCCCGACAATCACGTAAGCAAACCCACATGCAAACTTTTCTACAAAGGACTTGGCTCCTCTGGGCTGTGCACTTGGCAGATGCACTAGGAGTGACTCTAAATCAGCGTAAATAACAAATGGGACCAGGTGTTGGTATTGCAAACTGTTGAACCTGTTTAAACTCTTCTCGAGACTTGGCATTTTAACACGTTGTGGTTTATGAGCCTCACAATAGGGCGTGTGTCTAGGAGCAGATCTTCGCGGGTGAAGCGGTGGAGACACCGATAGTATATATGAGAGGCTACGGCCAGGGGGGGGGGGGGGCACACCGGGCCCGTGTCCCTCCCCCCGAAATCTTCATAATTGATACGAAAGTATTATATCACGAATATATATATATATATATATATATATATATATATATATATATATGTATTTTTATTATTTTATTACATTTCATCAATTATGTATTTTTTTTTCAATGTTGTCATTTAAAATTATTTTACGTGCTTCAAAATGTGATTTTTGGCGTCTTCGATTCTGAGTTTTTCGATTTCAAATTTAAATAATCCAAATTCATGAAAATTTCGATCGCTTTTATCTTCTAAGGCGTCTATCGTCTTTGTTTAAAACCAATCATAACCGGTTTTTCCCGGACAATCCTCTCGGGAAAGTGGGAATTGAAAGCAGGTGTGGGGGATGCGTGTTGAGACATCATACAATGATTTTCTTATGGGTGTACCGTTGACCCCCTCTTGAAATAAGTGGACTGTCCCGTGGGCAATTCAAATGTGTGGTGTGTGTTTTGCCTGCACATCCAGAAACTTTGTCAGTGAAATCAGTGCAAGAGAAAAACGCTAGGAAGGTCAAATTGTGAGCAATGAGTTAAAAAAAGCGTCCATCTAATAGGAGCATAAGAGAATATTTTGCAAAAATTCCAAAAACTGTGAAAATTTTGACGATGGAAAATGAAAATCTCAAAAATGCGAATTGTCGAGAAGCCGAAAACACACGTTGATGTTCAGGAAACAATATGGTCTCTGAAAATCAGGTAAATATAAAAAAAATTCAATTTGTTTGTTAAAAATATGTATATTTATATAAGGTTGCCGGAAAATACTCTTTTACGTACGTTTTTACTTTCCTTATACATAATGTATAGGGAAAGTATTGTAACGGGATCGAAAATTCGAAATAGAGTTTTTGGCGGGAGAGCACGTTTCAAGTATCTCTAATCACGAATAGAACATTTTTGAGGTGATGTGTGTGTAAAAGTATGTTTGTGTGTCACTGAGCCTGTGTAGACGATATATCACAAAGGAATGGTGCGATTTGAATGAAATTTGGTACAAAAATTACAATCCGTGAATACTGGAAGCGTATTGTTTTAAAACGCAATCGAATGTTCAGAACCCTCCTAAATTTTCGAGTGAAATTTTGAGAAAGTCATCAAAAAATGAAAACTTTTAATAAAGTTACACAAATAGACATTTTTTATGTAATTTTTCCTTAGAAAACGATTGACATAAATTTTAAAACGCTAGCATGAACAGCTCTCGAGATATTGCATATTTTTCAAATAAATTTATTAAAAAATCCCATAAATTAAAAAAAATATTAACTGTTGAGAATAATGTTCACTTTTACTACACGTTTACATGTTTACTGTTCACATGTAATACCATGCGATAGATTTGGCGACATTATTCTCGTGGATCTAGTTCTTTCCATTCATGAGAAAAAATACTTTGAGAAATACTTTTGTAATTGAACGCCAATTTTCATTTATCTGCTATAAGAATAACTTATTCCTCCATCCATAACGCTTGGGGAGATTTTGGTGGCGAATTTGGCGGAATTTCGCCAACTTGGCGAGTTTTTTAAATGTTGCCAAATTAGCGAAAATCTCGCCAAATGGATAAAAATGACGCTAAATCTATGAAAATTACGACTAATTGACGAAAATTCAGTATCTTGGAAATAATATAAGTATCTACTAAAAAAATAACCTATTTTTACTTTCCTTATATACATAATGTATAAGGAAAGTATTGTGACGGGGTCGAAAATTCGAATTCGAGTTTTCGACGGGAGAGCACGTTTCAAGCATCCCTGATCACGAATCAAACATTTTTGAAGTGATGTCTGTGTGTGTGTGTGTGTGTGTGAAAGTATGTGTGTGTGTGTGTCAGTGGGTCTGTGGAGACGATAACTGACGAACGAATGGACCGATTTGAATCAAATTTGGTACAAAAATCACAATCCGTAAACACTGGAAATCCAAATGTTTTTATACGCAATCAAATGTTCAGAACCCCCCTAAATTTTCGAATGAAATTTTGAAAAAATCGTCAAAAAATCAAAACCACTAATAAAGTTACGCAAATAGACATTTTTTATGTAATTTTTCATTAGAAAACGATTGACATAAATTTTAGAACGCTAACACGAGCCGTTTTTGAGATATTGTACATTTTTAAAAAAAAATATCAAAAAGTCATATAAAATTAAAAAAAAATGTCCTATTGATAAACATGTTCACTTTTCATATGTAATACCATGCGATAAATTGGGTGACATCATTCTCGTGGATCTAGCTCGTTTCATTCATGAAAAAAGATATTCTGAGTAACACTTTTGTATTTGGACGCCAATAGTCATTTATCGGCTGTAAGAATAACTTATTTCTTAGTGCATAACGCTTGGCGAGATTTTGGCGGCGAATATGGCGGAATGTCGCCAACTTGGCGACTTTTTGAAATGTTGCCATATTAACGAAAATCTCGTCAAATGGATAAAAATGACGCTAAATCAATGAAAATGACGACTAATTGTCGAAAATTTAATGTCTTGGAAAGAATATTTGTATCTACTATAAGAGAAACCTATTTTTTTACTGTAAAAGTAGTAAATTCATTACATTATATAAGGAAAGTCATGTGTTGCCCACTTCAGATTTTTTTTTGCTATATAATAAATTCATTGCCTTATGTAAGGAAATTCATATGCCCACATCAGATTTTTTTCTTCGCCGTAAGACGATTTTTTTCGTTTTTTTTTATTGTTGTTGTTTATGTCGAACAGTATTGACAATCAATGTTTAAACTGAAACTTCTATTATTTTCCAAAGATTTGTATTTTGAATTTGTACGCTTATGTTCAGGTTATTTAAGTTACCGCTACTAGGTACAAGCATCAAGATAAATCTTGAGGTATTTCAGAGTTTCACCATCATATTCGCTTGCCTGAGCATTAGGCAGAGATTGGAGGGGTATGTTTCTTCTTTATGTTTCTATTTCACTGCAAAACTTAAAATCCCCATGCTTAGTTACTATCCACTGACTAGTTGTTTACAACTGCAAAAATGCGCGACTTTTTTTCAAATTGATGGATTTAATTCTTAATATTATGCAAAATGTTATGTTTATAAATATTTTAGTACACACATAATTTGGAAATTTGTAGATATATTATAAACTAACTGCAAAGTACTAAATTGAATTGCATTTTAAAGGTATAATGAAAAGCTTTTGATAGGAATATTTTATAATGAAAAAAAAATAATTAAAAAACTTTTGCAGAAACACACTTCCCCGCAGGGGTTAAATGTGTCACTGGATTTTGAAGCGAAAATATGGTCATTTTAACATACAAGAATGCATCAAAATTCAAATAATTAGTTTAATTTTACAATAAACTCTTGAAAGTTAATCTTTCTACTGAATGTCTTAAAATATTTGAAAATTTTATGTTGACAAAAACAAAACCACTGTGTAAGATAATCAGGTGAAAGACCTTTGAAAAATTTGCCATTCTTAAACATCCCACGCCAATAGATAGCGTTTGGTCTTATTTAACGTTGAGTTAAAGGGAGAAGAGCAACTTATATTACAAAAATTATTATATTTATATTACAAAAATTAATATATGTGGACAAAACGTTGTTAAATAAAATATCTCTATTGTATCTAATTTGGAAATTATTTTTAGATGGATAATTCAATCCAGGAAGTCTCCACACCTATCTCTGCGATCCCTTCTTGTTCTGCTTCGGTATCTTCAATTTGGGATATAGGTCTACATGTAGAACCTAAACAGCGGCTTGACGACGACACCAAAGCCAATTTGCTGGAAACACGTGGAATCCTCATTCTAAATTTATAACCTACATCTGTTCCTGAAGCAACTTATTTTCTAACATCCCCTCCAAAAACATACATTTATTTTTATTCCTGAAAACACATAAATAGACCACTTTTATCAGCTGTTTAATACCCTACTAATAAATATCTGCACCTGAAACGATAAAAATACATACAAAACATTGATCAGAAAAACAGCAGACCTCCCTAACCTTTTCCCTAACTTCCTAGAATCAATCCAAAATATAGAATAAACAAGAAAGATCAATCATGCTTAAAGCATTGATTATGAAACACTTTCCAACTTCAATGCAATTTTATTTAAAACAGTCGAAAATGCAATACATTCCTCGGTAATATTTTAAAACTTATCATAATACTACATTAATTTATTATATTTGAAAAATTAAACCTTCATTGAAAAACATGAACTTCATTCAAATGACGGCATTGAAATAAAAATTGCCTGGTTTAAATATATCTGAAAAGCGATACATTCCACGGTAATATTTTTAAAACTATCATAATACTACGATAATTTATTATATTTAAAAACTTCATCGAAAACAACTGAAATTAATTCAAATGACGTCATAGAAAAAATAAATAAAAAGAACGAATATGAGTCTGCAGGGAAAGACATGTGCTGTCCACATCAGAATTTTTAACAATATTACAACAATGATTTATAGAAGTGAACGGGGATTATTTTCAGGCCATTTCGAAAAAAATGTATGATCTATATTTAAAGATCCATCAAATTTTTGTCGAATAAAATGCTCAACAAATTTAAGCTGTGTACCAAATTTTTAACTCTCTAGGACGTAGGAAAGTGCATTAAAAATGCCATCAAATAAATTTATCATGAAGAGTAATATAAAATTTAAAAAAATGAAAAATTGTTATCTACCAAATTTATTTTAAAATGTGAAGCCACTCCCATATGCAAAACGTTTAAACAAATGGAGAGATATTTATTATATAATATATCTCTCTTTTCTTTCTGGAAAGTATCCCAAAGTCAGAATTTAATTGAATTTGTTTTTTTCCCTATATTAAATAATTTTTAATTAGAAAACTACTTAACATATTTTACTGAATTTTTTTTTATGTATTCTATGGGATAATGTGAATATTTTCTAAAAATTTCGAAGCAATTCGTGAATTTTAAATTTACTTAAAAAATGTTTGAAAAATTAGGTCCCATAGGGTTCAATGTATTTCATTTTTTCAACCCGGGTTCAATAAAAAACTAATTGGGTGATATTATTTATTTATATTCCCATAGGTCCTACAGACCGTCTGAACAACATACTAAAATTTCATTTTGATAAAGTCATTTTTACGGCAGTTATCGTGCTAACGGACAGACAGACAGACAGACAGACAGACAGGCAGAATGAACAAAGTCATAAACACTTTTCAACTTTGTTGTAAAGTGTTAAAAATACATACATGCGCACCACTGGGTTCAGCTATTGTGGAATCATCTCTAATGGGTTCTGTGTTGGCACTCTCGATCTCATTCTGTAAATTAATTCAAAACAATACAAAAGTTTTTTTTTTTCATTTCACATAAAAAAAAAATCTGATGCGGGCAGCACATGACTTTCCCTACAGACTTGTATCCACGTTCTCTTTATTTTAATTAAATTTATTTCACTTTTAATTCAATTTTCGTTCTCATTTGGTAACTGGACTTATTTTCAAAGATGGTATAGAGAAAATACGAAAAACTAAAATATCTCGAGGACGGCTAGTCCTAGTGTAATGGGGTTGGTCTTATTCTTTTCTTCGTTAAAAATTACGTAAAAAACAAGCATTTGATGGATATATTTGAGCATACGTAGTTTTTTATTTTAGATTTTGACGATTTTTGCGGGCCATTTTGCAAAAAAGCAGGTTATCTCTTTCGAATCGTACGAAAATCTAATCAGCACCAGGGTAACCCACAAGCGACTTAACTACCTAATCTTGTGAAATTCGGTCCATTAGTTTCTCAGTTAGAGTGGATACAGACAATTTTTGCTGGCCATTTCGCAAAAAAAAAAGGCCGGATCCTTTATCGTGAATCGTACTAAAAACTAATCAGCACCAGGGTCACACCCAACTGACATACCAAATTTTATAAAATTCGGTCCATTAGTTTTTGAGTTAGAGTGGATACATACATTACACAGACAGACAGAGAGACATACAGACAGACACACACACAGACGTCACGCTAAAAATAGTTTTTTCGTATTCTAAAGGTCTCGAGACGTGTAGATCCGTCGAAAACTGGAGTTGCGATTTTCGGCATGATTCCAATACTTTCCCTATACATTACCATGTATTGCAGGAAAAGTAATAAAATAGAGATTTTTTTTATCTCATATAAAGTCTACACATGATTTTGTGCGAAATAAAATTAAGCGTTAGCACATGTGGGTCATGAGTATGAGAAAAGGTAAAGTCAATCAATCACATAAAGATGTTCAACATCAATAGAATCGTAAGTAAAAACTATGTGTGTTCATTTTTAACACTTTACAACAAAGTTGAAAAGTGTTTATGACTTTGTTCATTCTGTCTGTCTGTCTGTCTGTCTGTCTGTCTGTCTGTCCGTTAGCACGATAACTGCCGTAAAAATGACTTAATCAAAATGAAATTTTAGTATGTTGTTCAGACGGTCTGTAGGACCTATGGGAATATAAATGAATAATATCACACAATTAGTTTTGGATTGAACCCGGGTTGAAAAAATGAAATACATTGAGCCCTATGGGACCTAATTTTTCTAACATTTTTTAAGCGGATTTAAAATTCACAAATTGCTTCGAAAATTTTAGGTAATAGTCAAATTGTTCCATAAAATATATAAAAAAAAATTCAGCTAAATATATTCAGTAGTTTTTTAAATAAAAATTAAAATAATAATTACACATCTTATATGAAACGATCACGTGACCATGATATGAAACGATCACATGACCCACTTCAAAATGAGATATGGCATCCATCTTGTTTCAAATTCGTGATTTTTTAAAGTTCTTTTTAATTCATATTGAGTGTTGTATCCATCCTAAAACTACTTTATTTCTGCTTAAATTCTGTGCATCTACATACTAAAACAACACAATGACAATATATTTGAGTTTAAATTCTCATTCAAATTTGATTATTTCTACAATTAAGCCTATTTTTCACCTATGTAAAATGTAAACAGCAAAATATGTAAAATGAGTTGTATTAGAATTACTGTATTTCTTTAACACAAAATAATTCAGTCCATGGAGTCTGCATGGCTGATATGAATGAAATATTAATCGATTTTATAAACAGAAGGACGATATTTTTCGATGAAGTTTTAAGCATAAAGTTTATGAATTGTAACTCCATGGTCTTAATGTTTAAATAAAATAAATTATTATAGTATTGTGATGAATGAAATGGAGAAAGTTATGAATGAAATCTTGCTTTTATAGAGAGATCCAGGCGTGTTATTTTTTCTATGACGTCATTTGAATTAATTTCAGTTGTTTTCGATGAAGTTTTCAAATATAATAAATTATCGTAGTATTATGATAGATTTAAAAATATTACCGTGGAATGTATTGCATTTTAGAGATATTTAAACCACGCAATTTATATTTCAATGCCGTCTTTTGAATGAAGTTCATTTTTTTCAATGAAGATTTAAGTTTTCAAATATAATAAATGAATGTAGTATCTTGATAAGTTTTAAAATATTACCGAGGAATGTATTGCATTTTCGACTTTTTTAAATAAAATTGCATTGAAGTTGGAAAGTGTTTCATAATCAATGCTTTAAGCATGATTGATTCTTCTTGTTTTATATAAAAGTTGTGCAATTCTTAAAAATGTATTCATTAAAATTAATTGTAAAAATCTACACGATGTCCAATTTGTGTTTTCTTTTCTTTTTAATAACTTACGTAAAATTAAACATAGAAAGTGAAAAAAAAATTACCACTCTTTTCACTAAATTCACAATAAACATTGAGTTGCATATATACTTATTTTGAATTACATAAAACATTTGACTAAATCTAATTTGTGTATATGTTTCTATTTTCTTTTTCATTTTTCAACGTTAACATAAAAGACACTTTGTCAAAATGAATACATGTGCAATCATATGTCTAATTTTTTTTTTAAATTACAAATAAATAGAATTTCGGAACACATTCTATGTTTTAAAATAAAAGTACACAATCTAGCATTGGGTGAGTAAAACAAATTTGATGTGGACAGCACATGACTTTCCCTGCAGACTCTCATTCATAGTTCCTTTATTTCTTTAATAATTCATTGAGTTTAATTGAACTAAATAACACTAAATTTGCATTTTTAATTCAATTTTTGTTTTTATTTAGTAATTGGACATTTTTCCGAAATCGGCGTAACAAAAATGCAAGAAATCTCAAATATCTTGAGAACGGTTAGTCCTAAAGTACAATGAAGTGTGTTACATGACTTTCCTTTTCAAAAATTGCGTATAAAACAAGAATTTAATTGAAACATTTGAGTTTACACTACTTAGTCTTCTTTTTTAGATTTTGGCGATTTTGGCGGATCGTTTCGTAAAAAACAGCAGGCTGTTCTTTTTCGAATCGTACTAAAATCTAATCAGCACCAGAGTATCCCACAAGTAACTTATCTACCACATTTTGTGAAATTTGGTCAATTAGTATTTTAAATAGAGTGAATACATGAAATTTTTGCTGTCCATTTCTTTAAAAATGCGGGTTCTTCTTTTCCGAATCGTACCAAATTCTAATCAGCACCAGAGTATTCAACAAGTAACTTATCTACCAAATTTTATAAAATTTGATTAATTAGTATTTTAGCTAGAGCGGATAAATGAAATTTTTACGGGCCATTTTGCAAAAAAAGGCGGGTTCTGTTTTTACGAATCGTATCAAAAACTAATCAGCACCAGGGTCACATCCAAGTGACTTACCTAGACCTAGCTGTAACTGCTATATAAATTTTTAAAGCTTCACGCGCAATAGTTTTTCTTATGAGTATCAATTGATGATTTTGATATTATTTGAAATCGTAATATAAATAACTAAAACATTCAGATTTCTTATAACTGAAAGTAGCTGATCAAGTCTTGAAGCTGTTACCAATTGAAATAAGATTAAATTTTATCAAAATTGCTTGGAATGCTGTACTCTCTATATGGTTAAAGATATATAAATTATTTCATTTGTTAATAACGAGCATTTTAGTATATTTTTTATGTTTTCTATTTTGGTTAAAAAAATTGTAATATCTTGAGAAGTTGCGCATATTTGCATCCTAGTCATGATATTCGTAATTAAAAATACGCAAAATGGCTGTTTCTTTAACATTTTCCAGTATAATTGTTGATGTGAAACATCTTAGGGTGCAGGGTAAATAGAAAATCATGATAGAAATGTGACAGATAAAACGGAAAACGAGAGTAACATATCGTTACAAATATACATAACAAATAAATGTGAGTCGCTTGACCTTGTAGAAAATTTACGTGGCCTTGAGGATAAATTTGGTGAAATATTGCGATTTTTGGCGATTTCTAGAAATCTTTTGAATATTGTAGATTGGCTGAGAACTTCACGAGCTACGTAGTTTTTACCGAACTTTCTATAGAGGGTATGTAACCTCGTGATTGTTCAGCTGAGTGGGCATGATGCGAGTAAAAATGGCTGTTCATTTGACATTTTCCAGCATAATTATGCATGTGAAACATCTTAGGGTGCAGGGTAAATTTGTTTTCAGTACGCTATTCTCTCTCTACGTTAAGAACAGCTTCTACAGTATAAAGACAAAATATGTACGATTAACATTATGTTATGTACATTTAAGTATAATAAATGTCATTATTTAATTGTTTAATTAATTTTCATCAACTTATATACTGATACGTAACAATACCCCTTGGATCTGCTGTAATCAAAATCTGGATCTGCTTGAATAATCAAAAATAAATTAAAAGACAGATCCATAGTGGTTGAGAACTCAAAGCATAAAAAGCCACTGAGTCCATTTACGACATCTCTGCCGGCCTTCGCTCTATAGCGGTGGCGGCTTTCAGATTATTGACAGGACACGATTGCCTAGCCAAGCATGTACATCGTATTGACATCTATAATTACCAGGTATGCATCATGCGCAGAAGTATGATTGATATGGACAGTGGCAATTTGCCAGAAACTTCGGCATTTTCGGGCTATCTATCCACGCTATTGGAGAGCTAGAAAGCTTATGAAGCACTTGGATTTTTGTTGATCATTGTACTTTCTTATTGGTCTAACTTCATGTGTCCCAAGGCGAATGACGAAGGTCAAATTGCCTGGCCATTTGAAAAAAAAAAGAAAAAAAAACTTCATGTGTCCCTGTGTGACACATGGGGTTAATAGATGCATTTGCCCAAGTGTCTTTGCAATTAAATTTTTTGTAACAATGCATGTACATAAAATTTTGTAGCGTTAGGTATATTCGTTCTTTAGTTATCTTCTGTGCAAATCTCTCTCCCTCACACACACATAAACATACGGACAGAAATGTATCTTTTAAGAGTGTCTGAAAAGGTTCAGGAGGTGTTAAAAGAACTTCAAATCCATCAAAATCTTGATTATTTAATATTTCAGGAAACAATATGTTTTCTATAGAATAGTATAGCAAAATACAAAAATCTTATGTGGGCAGTACAGGACTTTTTTTGTAGACTTCATTTCATAATCCATTAAAATGAGTATACTTGCTCAAATTGACTCCAATATTTATTTGGTATTATATACAGTTTGCAGTTTTAATATGTTTTGTTGGGCAATTTAATACACTTTTGAACAAAACGAACTCAAAATTCCAAAAAAAAAAGCTCGAAAACGATTCATCGTGGGGTAGTGGAGATGATTTTATTCGCTTTATCGTTAAAAATTGCGTATAAAACAAACATTTAATGAATACTTTAAAGCATACATAGTCTTTAATGGTTTTCAAGCTGATCTTGAAAAAATAAAGTGCAAACTGTACCAAAAGCACCATGGTAACTCACAAGTGACTTATCTATTGGATTTAGACACACAGAGAAACATACAGAAGTCAAGCTGAAAATGGTAGATTTGTAGTCTAGAAAGCCTGAAACACATAGATTCATCGAAAATTCGAGTTCTGAAACAGAGCCTGCTCAAAATTCCAAAACACTTAAATATCTCAAAAGCTGTTCATCCTGGAGTAATGGATTTGGCATTATTCATTTTGTCGTTAAAAATTACATATAAAACAATTATTTAAATAATACATTATTTAAATTTATTATTTAAATAAATTTATTATTTAAATAATCTGAAAAAAAAAAAAAAACAAGTATCTTAGTTTTTTTTTCAGATTTTGACGGTTTTTGAGGCACATTTTGTAAGAAACAAAAAATAAAATACAGGTTCTATTTTTTCGAATCATGTCTAAATCTGATTTACATCAGGTTACTTGCAACTGACTTACCTATTCAATTTATTCACACAGACAGCGAAACACAGACATAGCGTTGAAAATGTCAAATATGAGTTCTAGAGTAGCTGAAATGCCTAAATCCATCGAAAACTCGAATTCTGGAACGTCGCCAACTCAAAGTTTCAAGAACTGAAAACTCTCAAAAGACAGGTTCTATTTCTTGAATTGTAGCAAAATCTGATTTGCATCAGAGTGGATCATAAGTGACTGATTTACTAAATGTAGACACAGAGAAACGCATAACGACACTTTAAAAATGATAGATTTGTGTTCTAGAGAGCCTGAAACGTGTAGATCCATGAAAAACTGGAGTTCTAGATATCGACATAATTCTAATACTTTCCCTATACATTACCATGTATTGTAGCTATAGTCATATGCTTTGTTAACTTTCTTTCTCAAGTTGGTGTTTAAAAATTTTTCGTGAAACTTGTTAAAAAATATCTTGAAGTTAACAACGTTCCTACAAATTGAAATCATTTCACTAATATATGCCATGTAATATCCTTTTTATACAAAGCGCAATTAAAATGTTATTATTTTCTGCCATTGGTTATATTACCATTATTTTTATAAAAATTTATCGTGTTTCTCCATAAGAAATATTTTAACTTTCTAATAATTATATTTCTAATCATGGTTAATACTTGTTTTAAATGTACACTATTTTAGTACCATTTACACCAATAGCATAATTCAAACTATCATTTTACTGCAGACTATACAACAATAATTATCAGGTGAATGGTCTTTGTTTACCATGGAAAACAGAGCTTCAATTTCAATGAATTTGCATTTTTATTATGAAGGAAGTCAACAATATTCAATTTAGCTTTAGAACTTTTTGTGTGCGTATTTTAACATACGCACACAAAAAGTTTCATAGCGTTACATGCGCTTGTTCTTAACTTATATTTATGAATGAAATATATACTCACTTGTACAGACAGGCACGGAAGACATCATCATAAACTTACAGAATTCGAGAGATGATGGGTTACGGGAAGATTGACACATGCAAGTGGTTGTCATCCTATTGTTCTCCGGTCAAAATTGTGTGGCACTTCCCAAACCGGTACCTTACATCTTCGGCGTAGGTCGGACTATCTGGGTAGAAAAAAGGAAAGAAAGTGTTCAGAATTTTAAAATGTGCATTTTCAGCAAAAGTTCAATTTCCAAAATAGAGAAAACAATTTTTTCGAACAATAATATGAAAAGTAAAAATGGAGTTCGTTTTCCATTTACAAACGATATTTTATGTGAAGCAATCCTATAGAATTTAATTTTACAACCGATATGTATACAAAATTTTAAACTTCTACTTCCCTTAGTATTTTCTCTTTATTTCGTTAGTCTATATTACTTCTACAGTATCATCCACAGGCGTCAGTAGTAAAGAAAGGAGCGTCCCATCCCCGATCGGGGAGGAGCAGCCAGAGCAGTCGTTGCCTCCGAGAGGAAGGTTCCTCCCGGAGTCATCGGCTGCTCTGTGAGGTGGTGCAGCACCGGATGTAAAATCACATTTAAAATCTATTAAAAGTTTGGCTTGTAAAATTCTAAAAACCCGATATATATTCCAATGCAGACATAAAGCGAGCATTTACGATTATCGCCCAAACATCGAGATAACGATTGCTTTGACCAGTATCAGCGCTTCTGTTCGAGAATTGGCGCTGAAGGCAGCAATACTAAGTAGAATGTGCAGAGAGAAATCAAATATGAAAGAATGTTGCATCAAGAATACGTACGTTTGAAAAGTTTTGAGTCTATTAACCTTTTGTTTAATGGCGTGAATGCCTGCAAAAGCGGATCGAACTGTTTGGGATAGGGTATGTTGTTGTTGAAACCCAGACCGTCCGACCTACCAGAAAGGTGTAAGGTAACTGTTTGGACGGTCGGGAAGTGCCACCCAATTCAGACCGGAACCCAGTGGGGGAGGCATCCACAGGGACCGTACCCTCCTTCCCCTACCACCAACCACTCGGAAGGACTTTCGGACCCACATGTTTAACGTGATCGTACTCCGCATGAACACGGCGGCAGTTTTGGCAGTGGCTGGAATCGAACCCGGGCCTACCGAATGCAACTCCAGCGCGCAAACCAATGGGCTACCGCGCCCGGGATCAAATACCTGTCTTTTTGAGAGGTTCTTCATTTGGAATAGACGCTGTCCCACCCGTAAAAAAAAATCTGATGTGGGTAGCACATGACTTTCCGTATATAATGCAATGAATTTACTACTTTTACAATAAAAAAAAAAGATTATTTTTATAGTAGATATTTATATTCTTTCCAAGATATTGAATTTTCGTCAATGAGTCGTCATTTTTATTGATTGAGAGTCATTTTTATCAATTTGGCGAGTTTTTCGTTAATTTAGCAACATTTAAGTTGGCGACATTCCGCCAAATTCGGAGCCAAAATATCGCCAAGCGTTATGGAAGGAGAAATAAGTCATTCTTACAGCAGATAAAGGACTATTGGCGTTCAAATACAAAAGTATTACTCAAAGTATCTTTTTTCATGAATGGAACGAGTTAGATCTACGAGAATGATGTCACCCAATTTATCGCATGGTATTACATATGAAAAGTGAACATGTTTCTCAATAGGAAATATTTGTTTTATATGATTTTTTGATGTTTTTGAAAAATGTGCAATATCTGGAGAACGGTTCATGCTAGTGTTCTAAAATTTATGTCAATCGTTTTCTAATGAAAAATTACATAATAAATGTCTATTTGCGTTATTTTATTAGAGTTTTTGATTTTTTGACAATTTTTTCAAAATTTCACTCGAAAATTTAGGGGGGGGGGTCTGAGCATTCGATTGCGTATAAAAACAATAGGCTTCCAGTGTTTGCGGATTGTAAATTTTGCACCATATTTCGTTCAATCGGTTAGTTATCGTCTCCACAGACTCACTGACACACACACACACATACACACACACACACAGAGATCACCTCATAAATGATCGATTCGTGATCAGGGATGCTTGAAACGTGCTTTCCCGTCGAAAACTCGAATTTGAATTTTTGACCCCGTCACAATACTTTCCTTATACATTATTGTATATAAGGAAAGTAAAAACAAGTCTAACCGTCACATAATAATTCCATAAAACTGAGAAACAAATAACTAAAAGTGATAAAATTTACAGAAATAATTGTTCAAAGTAATATTATCAAATAAAAAGGTAACGGTGTTAACCAGTTGGGAAGTAAAACAAGCTTATTTCTTCATAATATGAAAAACATCGCAGTTACATAAGCAAAAGAACGGCACAAAAATTACATGTAAAAGTGAAAAAAAAAATAAAGATGCAGTGGATTTTAAAAAAGTTAGACTAAATTTTGCTACGAATCTGAACATGTTATTATATTCATATTGTTAGCAGATAACTTAAGTTTACCCTTACTGAGGAAGGAGAAAAATGTTACAAGTAAAAGGCGCAAGTAAAAGGAATGACGCAAGTAAAAGGAATACAATATTCCAATTTTAAAGAAAATTTCATCCTAAAGGAACGCAATTGTTCTCTTTTCAACTGAAATGTTCCAAAACAACCACAATATTGCTTAATAAAAGTAAAAATTTCTCTACTGCTGTATTTTGAAACCAATTTTCATTCACGACAGGGATAATAGAGTAAATTCATGTTCTGAGAAGAAAATTTTTCTCTGTTCTTTACCTTTTCTCCTAAAAAAGAAACTGAATGTGCCGAATTATAGATGTGCAAATCAAGATATAGTAGGATATCTAGTGAAATTGGTCTATTGTTCTTTGGTAAGTAAAAATGAAGTTTTGTTTATAAAATAGAAGTTTGGAATTTCTGAAAATAAATAGAATGAAATTTTATGTTGCATATTTATTGTGTTACTTATTTATGTTTCATATTTATTTTATTACGTATTTATGTTGCATATTTATTTTATTACTTATTTATGTTGCATATTTATTTTATTATGTATTTATGTTACATATTTATTTTCTATATTTATCTAACTACTTATTAATTTTGTATATTTATGTTATAACTTTGTATCCATAAATGTGACACCTGCGTACTTAATTTTCAGAACTTTTATTAAGAATATCAAAAACAGTTTCAAATTATTTTTATTATTACAAAAATTGAGCACATTTTACAGTTCTATTAACACTGAAATTGCGATATGTAAAACAATATTTCATCTCCAATCACTGCATATTGCCCTAGTTTCAACGTGTTCAGATATTTGAATGAAATAATGAATTAATTATAACAATTTGTTTGTAATAGTGTGATTAAAAGAATATCCATCAGACGATTTTAAAAAGTAAAACGCAACTCGGTTATCAAAGATTAACCACAATGGTATGAAGAACTCTGGTATCAAAAACTATATATACATTCATTTATAAAATATAATAAAAAAATAATCGGTAAATGTCTCAATTCGACTTTTTCATGCCAGAAATCATATTTAAGTAGTTTATGGTTTTTACTTTTTGTTTAAAAAAATACAGGTAAAATTTTGAAAAATCGCTATTGTTTGTTCAAATGATTACAATTATAGCGTGTTATTCTTCACTTTAAAGAGGTTGAATAAATCGTTCGATTGATACCATACTTAACAAAGTACCTCCCTGTGGGGGGGTAACTTCCGACCCCCGAGGGAAGTTAATGACGTCACGAACACATGAATTGTATCGCAGCTATTTTTCACAACACTGATTGAAATTATTAAGTCTCGGGACCATTTTGTAATAAATAACCCCTTTTATGCATGATTATATCAAAATTTGACCATGCTGCCATGTTAAAAAAATATAAAATTTCGAAGAAATTTCGAAGTTTTGGCTCGAATTTTAAAAAATGCTATCTAGTTCCAGATTTTTCGATAACAAAGCCTAATATAAAGTTTTGTGGAAATCCATTAATATTTATGGCAAAAATAGTGTTCATAAGAAATTGACAACAGACATATACAAACAGACATACTGACAGACATCACTCCAAAAATAGTCAAAACGTGTTCATGGGGTCCTAAAACGTATTTTGACCACAAAATCTCGAGTTCGAAAATTTTCGTGAAACCAATACTTTCTCAATACTATGCACAAAGTAAAATTTCTTAGAAATGTTTAAATGAGAATGGAATGTTTAAATTTGAGTGAAATGTTTAAAATGAGAAATTAAAAAAAGTGTCTGCTGTAACTGCTTTGCTTGAAAATGGAATTAAAAAATGTCAGAGGAACATGGAGACAGACAGAAGGACAGAAATATGCTTAAAATTTAAGTGAAACCATATAAAGGTCACCCATCAAAATTTCACGAAATTTGGTGCAGCCATTTTCCCGTGATGATAAGACAAACAGACATATTTTCAATTTTATTTATATAGTAAATATTAAAATGAATTAAATATGATTTATAACTTTAATTATCTTTTAATTTTCGAAAATATAATAGTAGCATCCTCCTTTTTACATCCATTCTCCTTACTACAAAAGAAAACACATAATGCTTGTCATAACAAAAAGAAAGTGCATTAAAGTCACAAAGGAAATAATTAACTAAAGAGAAACCATCTTATATTTTATTCTTCCTTCCAGCTGTTGTATTTCATTCTAGATTTATTCATTTATGGTATTAACGCTGTGCCTTAAAAGAGTTTTCTGTACGATCAAGGAATATGTGACATATATTACTTAAGGTAATGTGACCTGCGTAAGATTTTAAATTAGGCTAGACTTGCGACAAACATGATAAAGTACCACATAAATCTCAAGATACGTTTTGATTTCAATTGTTTCAGGAAATTAAGAAATTCTCCTGTCATACACCTGATGTTTTTACTAAATTCAAATTAATTTTTATATTCCCATACTATCGAATATTGTATAGAGAAAGTATTGTTTTCACGAGAATTTTTGATTTTGCGATTTTGATGCCAATATATGTTTTTAGGCCTCTTGAGCACGTTTTGAGTATTTTTGGAGTGATGTCCATCTGTCTGTGGTCAATTTTTTGTGTACACCATAGCTGCCACAAATATGAATTGATTTCTACGAAACTTTACAGATTTGTAAACGAAAAATCTAGAACTAGATAGAATTTTTTGAAATTCGAGCGAAAACTTCGAAATTTATTAAAAATTTAAAAATTTCTTAACATGGCAGTATTAGGACACAAATTGACATAATTATGCGTAAAAGGGGTTATTTATGGTGCCATGTTCGCGAAATTTAACGCTTTCAATCATTGTAGTTAAAAATACTCGAAGTAAATAACATTTTTGGGTTTGTGACGTCATTAGACTCCCTCGGAAAAGGGAGTTACCCGTGAGGGGAGGTACTCCTCCTGTGAGGGGAGGTAACTTCTCCCGTGAGGGGAGGTAACCTCTCAGGACATTCGGACTCACAGATTTAACGTACCCGTACTCCGCGTAAACACGGGTATATTACAGACAAACCTGGAAATCGAAGTTGGGTCCTCCCTGTCCAATCCCCTTCCCTTAACCATCAGCCTATCCCGTCCCATACTTGCTATAGTATTTATATATCATGTTAATAAATATGTTTGCAAAAAGTATTGAAATGTCACAAAAACACCACCTCATAATAAAAAACATCATGTCAAGTATCAGAAATATAAACCGCCTTTAAAAAAATTATGAAATTTCAAAATGGTTTGCGCCGAGTTCCAAGAACCCGAGCTGTACATCCAGGTCTGATTTAAAAGTACAGCTACGGTACGGTTCTGCGGGAACTCGGTGAAAACCAATTTGAGTTTTCATAATATTTTTGGAAGAAAGCCTTTGTTTCTGTACTTGGCGATGAGTTTTTCTAGTGGTAAGAAAGAAGTTGCTCTTCCCGAGAACTACAGATAAAATTATTATTACAATACATGATATGTCTTTTTATATACTCAAAGGAACATTATGGTACTTGCAACCACTAGAACGATGACCATCACATTAGCGAAATTCAATATTAATAAAAGTAGTTTTCGTAATATTTAAACACATTTTCGTAATATTTAAAAATTTTATGGACTTAACAATATGTTGCTTTTAGTTTGAGAAGTCTTTCTCTACCAGTTTATTTTATGCAACATCCTTCTATTACTGTAACAACTACTAGAATCACGACAACCACAAAGGCGGTGTCTCTAGTCAGTCCCCCCCCCCCCTAAGCTTTGTCTTCTTGATATTGCTGTTTTTGTATCGTGCTGGTGTCAAACGAACTATTGTAATGCCCTGCAGCTGGTGCTTCTATTAAGTTCTCTATAGCTTTCGTGTCACGCAACCTTTTTGTAATGGGACACTGATAGATTGTCCTGAGGCATGCCTTTATCGCCTTTTCGTCTGTGGGGAATGATGTATTTATTTCTGCCATGAGGTGTATGTGGGACTAGAGATGCTGCCCCTCTCCTATCATTCCCCACCAGTGGCCGATATTTATCACTATATAAAATGTAACCGGCCTTGCCCGGGATTTAAGATGTAAACCTGCAGCGAATTCTCGAAAATTGCAGAACGCTTTAACAATGCGCTGGCTTTATATTAAAAAAAAATAAAGAAAAACAATGCATAGCCCCATACACGGCTACGTCACAACCGCTGCATTTTTCTTAAAGATCTTAACTGCCATAGAATTTTTTACTTTTGGCGACCACGTAGAAAATGTACCCGGAGTAGCTTAAGACATACAGCAGGGAATTATTGAATTGTGCAATTTATATATTTCTTCAAAAGGTGTAACTTGAGACGTAAAGCAGGGAATTATTAAATTATGCAATTTATATAGTTCTTCAAAAGACGTAGTCGCCCACTGCACGAATACTTGCGCGGTTAAGCGGGTAGAGTATGTCAAAAGTATGCGCCAAAATACGCCTTAGCCTGCTGCGCGGACGCATAATACGCCTTGAGTCCACTGCTGGGAACAACGAACGTAACACTTTAGTACGACTGTGTATTACGCTCTGCTTACTTCTTTTACCATCTGTGCGAGCGTAATACGCCCGTAATAATCTTTTGATAACCTAAATAATCTCTTTTGAAATGTTCTAAATAAACTCCTTTGATATGCCCTAAATAAGTGCTCGTGGCGCACTAATTTAGCTAAACTTGCTTAAAATCAACAGTATGATTTCTAAAAAAGAAAAAAATACTTGTAATCCCAGAAATTCCCTGGGCGCCACTTCAATTTCTTTTACCGTAAAATTATTTTTAGCGCGTTAAAAGTCTTAAACGGATATTAAACGATGTCAAGCATCGTTGTAGTTTCTCTGACATCACGATCGCGTATTCCCCAAGTAAGACTCTTATACTCTGGTATTTAGGAGCCCTAAAAACGCTAAGGCTCTGACCCTATCAATGACTATTATGAAACACAGGAGAATAACCACTGGGGAGGGGGCGAAAACATTTCTATCGTCGCTTTATCTCTCAAATTAACATTGAAGATTTATGAGAGTTTTCATATTAAAATTCATAAAAATATTCAGGGTTACAGTAATTAAAAATCTGATGTGGGCAACACATAACTTTCCTTATATAATGCAATGAATTTACTACTTTTACAGTTAAAAATAATAAGTTATTCTTATTGTAGATACTTATATTCCTTCCAAGATATTAAATTTCCTTCAATTAGTCGTCATTTTTATTGATTTAGCGTCATTATCCATTTGACGAGATTTTCGTTAATTTGGCAACATTTTAAAAATTCGCTCAGTTGGTGACATTCCGTCAAATTTGTCGCCAAAATCTCGGTAAGCGTTATGGACAGAGAAATAAGTTATTCTTATAGCAGATAAATGACTATTGTCGTTTAAATATAAAAGTATTACTCAAAGTATCTTTTCTCATGAATGGAACGAGCAAGATCCACGAGAATGATATCGTCACCAAATTTATCGCATGATATTACATATGAAAAGTGAACATGTTTCTCAACAGTTAATTCTTTTTTAATTTATGGGATTTTTTGATAAATTTATTTGAAAAATGTGCACGGTTTGTAATTTTTATACCAAATTTCATTCGAATCTCTCCATTCCTTCGTGAAATATCGTTTCCACAGACTCACTGACACAAACACATACTTTCACACACACACACACACACACGCATACACACACAGACATCACCTCAAAAATGTTCGATGTCGTGATCAGGGATGCTTGAAACGTGCTCTCCCGTCGAAAACTCGAATTCGAATTTTCGACCCCGTCACAATACTTTCGTTATACATTATACTATGTATAAAAGGAAAGTAAAAAGACTTTTGTTATTGAATGCGAAGGTATCATGTAGTATTTATTCTAAAATATAAAATTGTACGATTTTTCAATTTTCAATATTTTTTAAATATTAAGGACTCAATTAACACATTCGGTTTAAAGCTCGTTGAAAAGACTGCTCTTCGATCTTTTCGGTAGTGGCAAGTTGAAAACTTTGCGATAATATTTTCGATCGCTAAGTAACCGATCTGTGCGGAATTCGCTTTTGCTTGTGCTTTAACATTTTATAACTAAAAAACAAATTCGAATTAAAAAGAAATCGCTCCGAGAAGTCTTTGGACTTAAATTTCAGCCTCATTGTATCAAATTTCGTAACTCTGAGTTTCTTAGATTTTCCGCGACGTGATCAACAAACAGACACACAAACAAACAGACAGATCAACATCTTCCTTTATTATTATAGATACATGCAGATAGTCGACACGAAACGATTTTAACACTGACTATTATTTAGTTTATTTCTCTTACTTTGATCTCGCAGCTTATAAATAACACAACTGTTCTAAAAGCAAATATTTTTACCAATATTTCGAAGTTTATGCATCGACATTTTTTTTTTCAATTTCTCGGATAATTTCTACTTTCTTTGGTTAATTATTTATATTTTAAAATTCGCTTTTCACATTTTTATAGTTTAAAATATGGAGTTCCCGTTTGTTCCTTCCCATTTGACTCAACATGTAGGAGTAGTGTTTTGTAAATATATTTTTTTTCATTAGTTTTAAATTGAAATTTCCCAATAATTAGTAAAAAAAATTAATATTATTGTATAAAATCAAAGACAACTAAAAAAAATCTGATGTGGGCAACACATGACTTTCCTTATATAATGTAATGAATTTACTACTTTTAAAGTAAAAAAATAGGTTTTTCTTATAGTAGATAATAATATTCTTTCCAAGATATTGAATTTTCGACAATGAGTCGTCATTTTCATTGATTTAGCATCATTTTTATCCATTTGGCGAGATTTTCATTAATTTGGCAACATTTCAAAAAAGTCGCCAAGTTGGCGACATTCCGCCAAATTCGTCGCCAAAATCTCGCCAAGCGTTATGCACTAAAAAAAAGTTATTCTTACAGCAGATAAATGACTATTGGCGTTCAAATACAAAAGTATTATTCAAAGTATATTTTTTCATGAATGGAACGAGCTAGATCCACGAGAATGATGTCACTCAATTTATCGCATGGTATTACATATGAAAAGTGAACATGTTTCTCAAAAGGAATTTTTTTTTTTTTATGTGACTTTTTCATAATTTTTTGAAAAATGTACAATATCTCGAGAACGTGTGTGTGTATGTGTGTGTGCGGTTCATGTTAGCGTTCTAAAATTCATGCCAATCGTTTCCTAATGAAAAATTACATAAGAAATGTCTATTTGTGTAATTTTATTAGTGGTTTTGATTTTTTGACGATTTTTTCAAAATTTCATTCGAAAATTTAGGGGGGTTCTGAATATTCGATTACGTATAAAAACAATAGGCTTCCAGTGTTTACGGATTGTGATTTTTGTACCAAATTTGGTTCGAATCGGTCCATTCGTTCGTCAGTTATCGTCTCCACAGACTCACTGACACACACACACACACACACATACTTTCACACACACACACACACACACACACACACACACACACACACACACATACACACACACAGACATCACTTCAAAAATGTTTGATTCGTGATCAGGGATGCTTGAAACGTGCTCTCCCGTCGAAAACTCGAATTCGAATTTTCGACCCCGTCACAATACTTTCCTTATACATTATGTATATAAGGAAAGTAATAGGTTTAAAAGTCCTTTAATAAAATCTTCTTTCCTCGACGTTAAAAAATTACACGGCCAAAGCGCTTCCGGGCATCACTATGCTCTTCATCAGTGGCGAAGTGAAAATACGGTGCAAACAAGTGCTTACACATAGGACATAACCGCCAGGCAAAATTTACATATCAACAATTTACGTTTCTATATTTTTACATTTTTTACATGTTTTAAAAACAAGGCATTTAGAATATAAATAATTATAAATTATAAATTATAATACAGTTCATAACCAATATGAATGTCGGCAAAAAACAAAATAAAGCAATTACTAAAACTGCAATTACTGTGCGAAGGTCGCAAAAATTCAGCCTTTTATATCGTCAGAGGGGTTTCTGGAGAGTCTAAAATGCTTTTCGGCCAACTATTTTCTCCAACCTAGAGGTATAAATCGAAATTCCAATTCTGTTGACCTATATAGAGGCGCTGATACAGAAAAACAAATAAAATGAGATATGTTTTTCTCTTTTAACAGCTGTTGGCTTTTCATTCGTACCCATATCTGCACGATTGGCTGAAGCGTCGAAAATCTTGCTGTATGGGATTCTTAGATAGGTGCGTATCACGCGATTTCACTGATATTTACGTTGAGAAAAAGAGTACTCCAGACGTGCGTGTGAAATATTTATTTACTTTCTAATTTATTTAGTTGTAGTTTTGATTCTTTTTCATTGTCTCTTAAATAATGGTTGGCACGGCACGTTTTTTTTAGCATAGAAATCAAATTTTGCAGAATTTGTTAAGTAAACAGGACCGTGATCTAATTATAATAGTTCCCAACGGATGAAATGAGAGTTTTAACTGCCAGCATGACTAGGCGTAATTCCGGAGACTGGGGATACATCCTTGGTTTTGACTGAAAGAATGCTCAGCTGAAATTTATTTTAATGCTCTACGATTGGTGCCTGAGATAAAATGTAATTTGATAAGGGTAGAACTGTTCTTGGCTTTGTTTCGGAGGATAAAATCTAACATCATAAAAGAAGATGTTTATCTATGTGTGTTGTCTGTATTGGGAAATCTAAGCGTCTGATAGTGACGAAATTTGAAACAGAGGTTGTAAAGAACCTTGCTGCCCCAACAGGGAATCGAACCCTGGATCTCCAAACTGGCCAACCGACTCTCTACAATTGAGGTACTGAGGCGAAATTGCAAGCGCTTATCGACGAAGTGGGCTTTGCATTCTCACACTCTTGACCACCTCCTTCTATTTTTGCCTCAGGTTAGCCACTACCTTTTTTTTACCCAGTTTAGAATCCTGGGTGGTCATTATCCTCTCAATTCGAAATCGGCGCACAATCTTCCAGAATCAACTGAATGCGTACTAGGGTCACTTTCAGACCTCCGACATCTTTGAATTAATCTACAGGGTTGATTTGTTCGAGCGTTATTGTAAAGGGTCCTAACCGGAACTCGAACCCTGGATCTCCGATCTGGCCAGCTGACGCTCTACCGTTGAGCTACTGGGACGAAATTGCAAGCTCTTATCTTCGAAGTGGACTCTGCAAGGTACTTCAGGACCCTAAAAGTACATCTCGGCGAGCTTTTTTTTTTAAATTCGAAATCATTTTGTAGTTATTTCATGTTTTCGCAAGATTTTGAACGACCAAATATAATATCACAAAGCTCCCATCTTGACACCATCGAAAAGATCGAAGAGCATTTTTTCCTACGGTGCATGAATTGAATTCGTAAAGCAATCCTTTCATATTTATTTTTTACTTTCCTTATATACATAATGTATAAGGAAAGTATTGTGACGGGGTCGAAAATTCGAAATCGAGTTTTCGACGGGAGAGCACGTTTCAAGCATCCCTGATCACGAATCAAACATTTTTGAAGTGATGTCTGTGTGTGTGTGTGTATGTGAAAGCATGTGTGTGTGTGTGTGTGTGTGTGTGTGTCAGTGAGTCTGTGGAGACGATAACTGACGAACAAATGGACCGATTCGAACAAAATTTGGTACAAAAATCACAATCCGTAAACACTGGAAGTCTATTGCTTTTATACGCAATCGAATGTTCAGAACTCCCCTAAATTTTCGAATGAAATTTTGAAAAAATCGTCAAAAAATCAAAACCGCTAAAAAGGTTACGCAAATAAACATTTCTTATGTAATTTTTCATTAGAAAACGATTGACATAAATTTTAGAACGTTAACATGAACCGTTCTCGAGATATTAAACATTTTTCAAAAAATTATCAAAAAGTCACATAAAAAAAAATTCTATTGAGAAACATGTTCACTTTTCATATGTAATACCATGCGATAAATTGGGTGACATCATTCTCGTGGATTTAGCTCGTTCCATTCATGAAAAAAGATACCTTAAGTAATACTTTTGTATTTGGACGCCAATAGTCATTTATGTGCTGTAAGAATAACTTATTTCTCCTTCCATAACGCTTGGCGATATTTTGGCTACGAATTTAGCGGAATGTCGCCAACTTCAATGTTGCTAAATTAACGAAAAACTCGCCAAAAGGATAAAAATGACGCTAAATCAATGAAAATGACGATTAATTGTCGAAAATTCAATATCTTGGAAAGAATATTAGTATCTACTATAAGAAAAAACTATTTTTTTTTACTGTAAAAGTAGTAAATTCATTACATTATATAAGGAAAGTCATGTGTTACCCACATCAGATTTTTTTAAATTGTATCAAAATTTGCCTTTTTTAGGTAATCTGATCTTATTTCGCCCTATCAAAAAAAAAATGAAAATTAGCACAGTTCTATAGTTTGGAAAAAAATTGTGTGTATATCTTTGCACCCTAACAGATATATATATTTTCTTTTGGAATACTGTATTACTTTATTTGTGATTTATCAAGCAAATGCATAAAGATTTAAATTGTACATACAGTAAATGAAGTTCGGTTGATTTTTCTCCTGGGTCGATTGCGCATGCCCAATTCACACTGAGATTGATTTAAACCACGCCTTTTCTTTTACAGAATGGATAGTTTCTTTTATTTATTTTATTTTATTTTATTGTTTTGCTTTTTAAAATTGCAGAACTCATAGTCGGTTTGAAGACACGATTCTGTAAATACATTGTTAAATAGTGGGGGCTTACATAGGACCCGGTAATTCGATAAGATAATTCAAACCGTTTCTTTGGTACTTTGAGTGGTGTAGTTGGTATCACGTGTGGGTGCACTGTATGAGGGCTGCTAATAATGTGACATTTTTCGCTGAAGGAGTCATAAACAAATTTGCATATTTTTTATACTCTTTAGGGGTATGCATGTTTTATAACAAAATTATTCACTCTATTTCAAAATCTTTACAACTTAGAAGTAAGTATCAACCGCTGTTCTGATGTAATATTACATAATCTAACTAAAGAGGGATTTTCCAAAGCTAGGAATAATCCTCGAACAATCCTCGAATAATCCTGGATACAATAATTATGTAACATTTTAGGAGAAATCCGAATTTTTATCATTGTTTGCGTTATTAGTATAGATTTAAGCAAAGGAGCAGTATATCCAGTTGAAGAAAATGTAATTGCGATGTTTTTTTAATTAATTTGCTTTTATAATTATTTTAATTCAATTTATTTTACATAAATATTTTTAGTTGAATAAAAAATAAAAACTGTTCGAAATGACTGCAGTTATTAATTTGATAATGTATTTAACATAATTAATCCATTATTTAGTTTTTTTCTTTTTGTATACTTTAATCCACATTATAGTTCAATTATTGAAATTGAACAATTAAATTAGCGAGATTGAAGCATCGCATTTACATTGGATATCCATTAGCAGTATACTCGAAGAATATTTTCTGATTGTATTGAATAAATATAATTTGCTTAATGATCTACGTATTTAAAACTTGATGGAATTCTAGTCTTAATTAGGCGACAGACTGTTAGTTTTTTTTTTTGAAAAAGTACTTAGCTTGAGATTTATTAAGATAATGTCTAATAAATGGGGAACACAATGAACGTTATGTTCTTCTAATTCTGGTCTGTGAATCTCTTGAGATTTACTAAAAGAATGTCTAAAAAATGGAGAACACAATCAACTTCATGTTCTTCTAATTTTGGTCTGTGAAACTCTTGAAATGTATTAAGAGAATGTTTAAAAAATGGAGAACACAATCGACTTCATGTTCTTCTAATTCTGGTCTGTGAAACTCTTAATATTTATTAAGAGAAGGTCTAAGAAATGAAGAAGACAATCAACTTCATATTCTTCTAATTCTGGTCTGTGAAACTCTTGAGATTTATTAAGATAATATCTAAAAAATGGAGAACACAATCAACTTCATATTCTTCTAATTTTGGTCTGCGAAACACTTGATATTTATTAAGAGCAGTCTAAAAATGGAGAACAAAATCAACTTCATGTTCTTCTAATTCTGGTATTTGAAACTCTTGAGATTTACTAAGAGAATAAAAAATGGAGAATACGATCAACTTCATGTTTTCCTAATTCCGGTGTACTCTGGTTTATTTGAAACTAGTGCAAAAATATAAACATTATGCCTAAAATTGTATTATCTATATAATAATTGTCTAACATGTTTGTGTCTTTCCAAACCCTCCAGAAACTCCCCGGTAGCCCAGAAGGCTAAATCTTTACACATTTATAATATAGACTACGGAGAAAATCCTAAAGGAGCCAGAATTTAGGGAGCGAGGAAATTCAAAAGGCTCTCCTCGTGATCTAGAAGGCAGAAACTTTGCATTGCAAACGAGTACAGTATCGATCACTAGACAGAACCTAACAGATCCAATTTTCGATTAAGACGACAATGTTCAGCGGTTATATAATGGACGGTTATACATACGGCTATACATTGTTAAACGGAATAAAACTCATTAAAATATAAGTTTTATCTCAATTTAGTAAAAATATGTTATATTCGATCTAGATCCAAATATTAGTTTTTCTCATTTTTAAGAGCTAAATTATTATCATTATTTGTATGTGCTTTACTTTACGATTTATTTACTCAAAGTATTGTTTTTTTTTGTTTTTTTTTTTTAAAGTATACACATATATATATATATAGGGGAAGTATTGTAATAGGGCCAAAATTCAAATTCAAGTTTTCTACGGTTTTGTACATTCTTGATACGCTAGAATATACAAGGTATTTTTAAAGTAATGAGGAAGTATCTAGTATTTTTAAAGTAATGAGGAAGTGACACTAAGGCCGAGAAGCCGAAGCGACCACTTGAGGCAATATCATGAAACAATCTTAAGATATTGCACTTTTAAAAATAAATTTATCCAAAAATCACATAGAATAAAAAAAAAAGATTAACTATTGTAAAATATGTTCATGTTTCCTATGCAATTTATGTGATACATTTGTTAACATAATTCTCGTGGATCTAGCTCATTCTATTCACGAGAGAAGATACTTTCTGTAATGGTTTTGTATTTTGACACCAACAGTCATTTATATATAAGAAATGCTCTTATCTCCGTTTATTAGTATTGTTTGGCCATAAATTTGGCGAACTTGGCGATTCATTTGCAAAACCCAGATTGACAAAAACATCGCTAAAATTGCAAAAATGACACCAAATTTATGAATTAGTTATTAAAACATTTAAATATCTGAACTATATCGCTATAAATTAATAATATCAATATAATTAATAATATCAATATTGATAATTGACAATTTAGAGTTGCGTAAAATATAAATTAATTGGGTACTTCAAAATAATTTTCATGTCCTGGTCCAAGCATCCATTACTTTCTTTGTTGTCATCCGAAAAAGCATTAAATCAAATGTCGTCATCCGAAAAAGCATTAAACGTGCAATTCAACATTAAAAACATCGTGCCGCTGACCTTATACATCATTTTTTCATTGTGAAAGCATTGCATTATACAGGGAAAGTCATGTGTTGCCCACATCAGATTTGTTTAATGGCTCATCAGTACATTATAGTTAATTCCACATTTGGCTCTAATTTATATAATTCTGCATTCTAATATTAGTTATTTGTGTATTTGTGTATTTGTTGTTGTCTTTACAACGCTTTGGTTATGACATTTTTATCAGAACATATTGCGATTAAGATACAATAATTCCTACGATACGATCTCTTCTACATGATTTGGTGGCTTGAATATAGGCTTTGTAGTATTTTATTCTTGTTTTGGTTTCTTCAAGTTTCGGCATTTTATGATTTCAGGAGGACTTGATGGACCTTAACCTAAAATCATTTGCATAATCAGTATATTTCTTTTTCGTGTCTAATTTAGAACTATGAATCTTTAAGTATTCGCCAGACACACTATGGTTATATAATCAGGACCGGATAATTCATTGCTACAATGTAGTTTCGAATCTAGGAATAATTCCTATATGATAAACAAATGTCCTCCAAAATCTTCTTGACACTGAAACCCGAAATTGTAAGCCAGAATGTACAACGAGAAAATTGACGTAATGAATACGTATTACTTTTTGAATTTGTAAATACATTGTCATAAATAAATTATCGGATAATCAATATTTTGGATTGCCAGTTTTCGGATTTGTGACATTTTACTGCATGTTACAACTCAAACGCTATCTTGAAAATAACATACAATCGACTCCTGACAGCCAAGAATTCACAAAGAGATTATAATAGGATAACAAACAGTTTATTTACTGATCATACAGACTTCTTGTTGGACATAAAGAATTAAATTAGGTGGGCCTTCTACCACGGACAGATACCTAAACTACATATAAATGAACACTAGACGTTTTCGGCAATACCTATACTTATATCTTTCGTCTTCACTGTCCGCATTCAACCCACAATACATCTGTTTATTACCTTTATATAGAAGATAGACATTCAACATATCAACAATTAGTGTCCTGGAATTACCATCGTCGACCGTCCTGGTCCAAGCATCCATTACTTTCTTTGAACGATAATAACTTCGTAGAGCGAATACGCAGTGTATGGAACGTGCTGCAAAGATCCGTTAGCCTAAAAGTTGATGTTGATCCCACTTGTAGAATTTCCCTTTTCATGGGAGATTTCCAAGTGATCTTTCCAGTCAGTCCATCCGAAACTTATAGTAAAATGTAAATAAAAGAAATGATAATTAAAAGATTATATAGAGATCACTTGTCAAGTTGCTTCTCCACAAGGGAAGATAAAGGGGGAGGGGAGGTTATAAAATTATACCCAGACCCAAAAGTACCTAATTGAACCAATATTTGATTAAGATGATTTTTTTTTACGCTAAAGGCATTGTTAAACAAAATTAAACTTTTTTTAAATATTGTAACTTAATGTTTTTAGACTATTAAATTAAATTATAGCCTTTTTTAAAGCTTATATTAAATTATAGTTTTCAATCCTGTCTTTATTATAGTATATATTAAATTATAGCCTTTATTATGGTCTATATTAAACTATAGACTTTATTCCCTGTCTTTAACAGTCTTAAATACTAGTTTACTAAATAGATATGTCTTACTGATTTCTTTTGTAAATTAATAATGACAAACTGTTTTCCACTATAAGTTTCAATTATATATCCGTTTAGCTGTATACAAGAAAATGACGTGTTATCAGAAGTGACACCAGACTTTGAACATAAAATAGAATCCAACGAAATTTTCTTGACAACCATTCATTTTCTATTCCGTTAAATGTATTTTCTCTTTTAAGCGGATCCTTTTTGCATTTTTTACCTTTAAATTTCTCGACAAAAAATGAAATTTTCCTGAAGCTTTTTAAAATGTTCAAAGGGGTCGACGATATTGTCTTTGATGGATATTTATAAATAGGGAACGGTGTTATTTCATTTTAAACTCTTAGGTCGTAAAAAATTAGTTTTAAGAAACACCTTCTATCAAAGAATAGATTATTAAAATAATGAGATTTAATATATATTTGACAGCAATAAAGGATTTATCTGTTTTTTTACTGGATATTTATGTCTAAATTATATTATGTCAAAAGTTACAATAAATGTCGTTGATATGTATTTATAATTAGCGAACGATGTTATTTAATTCTAAACGCTTAAGTTGTAAAAAATTAGTTTTAAGAAACATCTTTTATCAAAGAGCAGATTATTAGAAAAATGAGATTTAGTATATATTTTGCAGCAAAGGATTTATCTCTCTTTGTATTGGATATTTATGTCTAAATTATAATTTTGTCACAAATCACAAGGAATAACTTTAATGACAAGGTAAATTTTTCTTTCGTACTATTACTTCCCTCGTCACTTTTACTTTCCCTGCAATACATGGTAATGTATAGGGAAAGTATTGGAATCATGTCGAAAATCGGAACTCGAGTTTTCGACTTATCTATATGTTTCGAGACCTCTAGAATACGAAAAAACTATTTTTAGCGTGACGTCTGTGTGTGTGTGTCTGTCTGTCTGCCTGTGTGTCTGTGCAATCTATGTATCCACTCTAACTCAAAAACTAATGAACCGAATTTCATAAAATTTGGTCAGTAAGTCACTTGGATGTGATCTTGGTGCTGGTTAGTTTTTGGTACGATTCGTAAAAACAGAACCCGCCTTTTTTTTTGCGAAATGACCCTTAAAAATTTCATTTATCCGCTCTAGCTAAAATACTAATTTTCCAAATTTCACAAAATTTGGTAGATAAGTTACTTGTTGGATACTCTAGTGCTGATTTGAATTTGGTATGATTCGGAAAAGAAGAACCCGCTTTTTTTTTGCGAATGGCCCTCAAAAATTTCATGTATCTACCCTAGCTAAAATACTAGTTGACCAAATTTCACAATATTTGGTAGATAAGTTACTTGTAGGACACTCTGGTGCTGATTCGATTTTGGTACGATTCGGAAAATAACAACCTATCTTTGTTTACGAAATGGCCCGCAAAAATCGAAAAAATCTAAAAAAAAAAAGACTACGTATGCTGAAATGTATCAATTAAATTCTTGTTTGATACGCAATTTTTGGCGAATAAAGAATATAACACACTCCATTATACTTTTGGACTAACCGCTCTCAAGATATTTGAGATTTCTTGCATTTTTGTTACGTCGCTATCTGAAAAATGTCCAATTACCAAATAAAAACAAAAATTGAATTAAAATTACAAATTTAGTGTTATTTGGTGCAATTAAACTCAATCTAATGAATTATTAAAGAAATAAAGAAAATATGAATTTAAGTCTGCAGGGAAAGTCATGTTCTGCCCAAATCAGATTTTTACTTTTCTTATAATACATGATAATGTATGCAAAAAATATTGAAATCGTGTTGAGAATCGGAACTTGAGATTTCTGTCTACACGTTTCGGGCATTCTAGAATAAGAGAAATATATTTTTAGTATGTCGTCTATGTGTTTGTCTGTGTGTCTGTGTAGTGTATGTATCTATCTATTCTAGCTCAAAACTATTTAAAAAATTTTTACAAAATTTCATAGACAAGTCAATTGTGGGTAGTCCTGGTGTTAATTAACCTCTTACTTACGGGTGGAACAGCGTCAATCCCCAAAGAAGAAGCTCTCAAAAAGACAGGTATTTGACATACCCTATCCCAAACAGTTCGATCCCCCTTTGCAGGCATTGGCGTCCCGCGAAATCTATAATGAAAGACTAAGCATCTTTCATTAAATGCTTAATATATATGTAAATTTTAACAACGAGACTAATAAGAGCCACTCTACGACAAACCGTTTTCAAGATATTGATTTTCTTTTTTGGAATTCTGAGAAAATGGCAACATTTTAAAATACATTTAGTTGCCGAATGAAAAAGAAGACGTATTAAAACTGCAAACTAGGTTTTTGTTGTTGTTGTTGAGACCCAGACCGTCTGACCTACCAGAAAGGTGTAAGGTAACTGTTTAGACGGCCGGGAAGTGCCACCCAATTTAGACCGGAACCCAGTGGGGGAGGCATCCACAGGGATCCCCTACCACTAACCTCTCGGAAGGACTTACAGACCCACATGTTTAACGTGATCGTACTCCACATGAACACGGCGGCAGTTGTGGCAGCGTGCAAATCCAGCGCGCAAACCACCGGGCTACCGCGCCCGAAATGGGCCAACAGCACGCGGTGTTCCCAGGTGGTCACCCATCCAAGTACTAACAGCGCCCGATGCTGCTTGACTTCGGTGATCTAACGAGAACCGGTGTTATCAGCACGGTACGGCCGTTGGCCACTGCAAACTATGTGTAATATCCGTGTCAATTTGAGCAATTAAACTGAATTTAATGGATTCTGAATTTGAGTATGTAGTTCAAGTCACGTGCTGGCCACATCAAATTTTTAATTCCCTACACTGCGTGTTAATACATAAGAGAAGTATTGGAATTACGTTAAAAATCAGACTTCGAGTTTTCGACGGATCTATGCACTGTCGAATACGATTTAGTCATTTTTGGCAGGATTGTGTGTGTGTGTGTGTGTGTGTCTGTCTGTCTGTCTGTGTGTCTGTTTTGTGTATGTGAAATGTATGTATCCACTCTATATATCAAGAATTATTCAATGAATGTCACAAAATTTGGTGGATGGTGGGTTACCCTGATGCTCATTAGCAATGTCCGGAAGTTAAAGCAAAATGTCTTAAAATGCTTTTTTTCTTCTTTTTGTCTTATATTTGAAGATAAGCCTTTTTTATGTTTATAATGCCTTGTGTCGTTCATATTGGTCTCAATTTAAGTTTTATATTGGTATGCATTTTTTCAAGTAAAAAAGAAGCGCAGATGAACTGTGTGCCATAAACATTCAAAGGAGAAAATGGAATCTTTTATCGAACGAGTGGCTCTCCCGCATTGTTAACAGTTTAGATGAGGATAAATTCATCTGAAAAGGAATTGCTGAATAAGTACTAAAGATTTCATTCGTTACATTTTAAGTTATATTCAGCCACACCTTTCAAAAGTTACATGATATTATTACTTCTCTGGCAAAAAGGAACTGTTCCTTAACGAAAATGCCACATCGGGAGTAAAATATGCAAGTACGTTACTTTTTAAGCAATTAATTACTTAAAAACCTTATTTAAAATATTTGAAAGTGATACTGATAATTTATCTTTTATTGAAATGGATACTACAAATCTCTTAATGACGCTTTCATTATCTCCGTAGAAGTCAAACGATCAATTTTGTTTCTAAAATACATTCTAAGTGACAGTAATTATGACAGTTTTAAAAGAAACAACACCCAGTAAATCATGTGAAACCGCAAAAATAAGTAAATGACCTGATTAATAATAATTTTATGAAACTAGCTAAAATTGAACTTCTTCAAACATTATGCACTTAATAAAGTGACTGTTTTTATTGAAATTAAATATGCACACAGCTCATACACAGGTAATGAAATTATTACAAAATCAAGGCCGCAGGACTCATCAATGATTAACAATTGCACATTGAATTTTCAAATCAGTAATTGGTGAAACCCCCTTTGGCGGCAATGCATGCTTGTATACGTTTAGGTAAGGAGTGATAAAGTTTCCTAATGTCATCCTGCGACATATTGTGCTAGGCATTCCTCAACTGTTGCTCCAGATCTGCTACATTTCGGGGTGCCCGAATCTGGCGGCCTAGTATGTCCCATACATGTTCGATTGGCGAAAAGTCTGGTGAGATTTCTGGCCAAGGAATATTATCAATAGCATGGAGACAGTCCACAGATATGCGAGCCGTGTGTGGCATGGAATTATTTTCTTGGAAAATGGCACCAGAATGACGTGTCATGAAGGGAAAAGCAAACGGCCGCCGGATTTCATCAACATATAGTTGAGCTGTTAAAGTTGTACGCAGGATGACTAGGGGAGACTTGCTGACGTAAGAGATATCACCCCCACATCATCACACCAGGGGTAATGGCTGTGTGCTTGTGAAAGACCCAGGCCGTCCGGCTCGTCCAGAGGACTTAGAGCAACAGTATGGGGCTGTGTGCTTGTGTAAAAGAAAGGCTGATCGTGACTTCTGGTCCTGGCGCCTCCACACACGCACTTGATGGTCAACTGCTGAAAGACTGAAGCGTGATTCATCGCTGAACAGTATGCGATGCCAGTCTGCTGGCAGCCATGACGCTCGGCTACGACACCACTCCAAACGACTATGTCGATGTTGTGGGGTTATGGGTAGACGTCTTAAAGGTCGCCGTGAGCGTACCCCCCCCCCCCCTCAGCCAAGCGTCGTGAGATGGTCGATGCACGTTGGATGGTGCACAATAATGCCATTAGGCCGGTTAGACTTGTCACACAATCATCCGATCTTGCCTCGCATTCGTGCACCTTGGCCTTCATTCCGGCGATGAGTACCATTGCTGCCAGCACCTTTGCACAGCAGTGTCCGGGCGGTGCATGTGGCGACCTATTGCTCGGTATGATCAACCAGCTTCACGCATCCGGACTATATGACCGCGATTGAACTCGTCTAATTGCTTATAAGGTCTTCCTCAATGTCGTAACGGCATTATTAGTTGTGTCTCCACGGAATTGCAACGCCGATAGCAAGCAAAGATAAACCGTCCGCATTTTTAACCTGTTTTATAGGATGCTAGTTGCACAGTAGAAACGCGCGTAGAAATGCGTCTGGGTGTCCGTGCGATGTATGTTTCCAATCTAGTTCAAAAACTATTCGTCGAAATTTCCCAATATTTGATAGACACGTCAGTCGTGGGTTACCAGGGTGCTGATTAGAATTCGGCAAGGTTCTAAAAATGAAAACTGCATTTTTCTACGAAATGGCTCACAGAAATTGCCCAAGTTTAAGGTTAAAACTAAATATTTTTACATGAACTAATTTAATGTTTGTTTTATATATAATTTTTAACGACAAAATGAATCTAACTCCATTACTCTATGATGAACCGTTCTAGAGATACTTATGTAATGCCACCACAAGAAAGTATTTCCAGTCGACGAATGAAAACGAAATTTATTGCACTTAAATTCAATTTATGGTATTATGAAAAAAAAAAAGAATTAATGAATTTGAGTCCCTAGCGAAAGTCATATGCTGCACACATGAGATGTTTTTAAAATCGCTCACAAAAACCGGTAAAAACAGAAATACATAACTAGATATGCTTCATACATTAATTAAAGGCTTATTTCATACGCACTTTAAGGTCAACCTCATTCAGCTATCATAAATCGTTTTTGAGATTTCGGTTTTATCTACAATTTTGGTGAGATGGCGACGTTTTAAAAAGATCTGATGTGGGCAGAAAATGACTTTCTTTATGCAATGCAATGAATTTACTACATTTACAGTAAAATAAAATAGGTTAGTCTTATAGTGGATACTTATATTCTTTCCAAGATATTGACATTTCGTCAATTAGTCGTCATTTTCATTGATTTAGCGTTATTTTTATTCATTTGGAGATATTTTTGTTAATTTGGCAACATTTAAAAAGCCGCCACGTTGGCGACATTCCGTCAAACTCGTCGCCAAAATCTCGCCAAGCGTTATGGACGGAGAACTAAGTTATTCCTATAGCAGATTGCCATTCAAATACAAAAGTATTACTCAAAGCATCTTTTCTCATGAATGAAAAAAGCTAGATCCACGAGAATGATGTCACCAAATTTATCGCATGATATTACATATGAAAAGTGAACATGTTACTCAACAGTTAATATATATATTTTTTAATTTATGGGATTTTTTGATAAATTTATTTGAAAAATGTGCAATATCTCGGCAATGGTTCGTGCTAGCGTTCTAAAGTTTATAACAATCGTTTTCTAAGGAAAAATTACATAATAAATGTCTATTTGCGTCACTTTATTAAAGATTTTGAATTTTTGATGAATTTTTCAAAATTTCACTTGAAAATTTAGGGCGTTCTGAACATTCGAATGTGTTTAAAAACAATAGGCTTCCAGTATTCAAGGATTGTAATTTTTGTACCAAATTTCATTCGTATCGCTCCATTTATTCGTGAGATATCGTCTCCACAGATCCACTGACACACACATACATACTTTTACACACACACACACACACATACTTTTACACACACACAGGCATCACCTCAAAAATGTTCGATTCGTGATCAGTGATGCCTGAAACGTGCTCTTCCATCTTAAACTCGAATTCGAATTTTCGACCCCGTCACAATACTTTCCTTATACATTATATGTATATAAGGAAAGTAATATGCTAAATTGCCAAATTTCACCTAAGGAACGTTTTAGTCTAGAGCACCTCTACCCTTCTAGTAGACATTGTTTGTAAACATTTTACCCGGGAATGATCGATCCGTGTATTAAATTACAAGTATATATCTATATGGAAATGCTTAAAAAAGCGTGACAGACAGAGACAAACGCTTGACAATTAGTATATATAGAATAAATATATTTTTACTCTGGCATGTGTGGGTCTGTCTGTACAATATTTCTACCAAATTTTTTTGTCTGATTTTCATGAAAATCGGCCTCGTTTGCGGCCAATATGTAATACGTTAAATCTATAGCGATCAGAAAAAACCCTTCTCCAGTTCGAAGCATTTAATGTTGCTTAAGAGTGCTCTCTGTAGTTCTCTGTCTTTGAAATATTTCTAACAACATTTAGCCAATAATACCTAAATATATTTGCAAAATATTTACATACTAACCGTATTTCTTCCTTTTTGGCCAAATATTGAAAAATCACTACAAATACTTCTGATGTCAATATTAAGGAAATATTTTAAATGTTTGTAGAATATTTTTGTCCAAGAATAATAATACTGAGAAAATATCATGAAGTTTATTCTCATAATTTTATGTAATACTGTATGCTAATATTTCTTTGCTATAATGGTGTGTACTGCTAACTACTGTTCATAATTACTTTCCTTATATATATAGTATAATAAGAAAAGTATTTTGACGGGGACGAAAATTCGAATTCGAGTTTTCTACGGGAGCGCACGTTTCAAGCATCCCTGAACCCGAATTGGACGTTTTTGAGGTGATGTCTGTGAGTATGTGTGTGTGTGTGTGTGGAGACGATATCTCATGAACGAATGGAGCGCTTCGATTAAAATTTGGTATAAAAATTACAATCCGTGTGTATTGGAAGTCTATTGTTTTTAAACGCAATTGAATGTTCAGAACATCCCTCAAATTTTCGAATGAAAGTTTGAAAAAATCATCAAAAAATAAAATTTTCAATGAAGTTCCGAAAATAAAAATTTCCTATGTAATTTTTTATTAGAAAACGATTGACATAAAATTTAGAACGTTAGCCTCAACAGTTATCAAGATATTGCACACTTTTAAAATCAATTTATAAAAAAAATAAATCACATAAAATTAATAAAAAGTATTAACCATTGTGAAATATGTTTACTTTTCAATTGTTATATTATGCGATACATTTGTTAGCATCGTTCTCCCGGATCTAGCTCGTTCCACTTACGATAGAAGATACCTTGGGTAACAATTTTGTATTTTGACGTCGTTAGTCATTTATCTACTATAAGAATAATTTATTTTTCTATCCATAGCGCTTGGCGAAATTTTTCCGACGAATTTGGCGAAATATCGCCAACTTGACCACATTTTTAAATGTTGCCAAATTGACGAAAATGTCGTCAAATTGCTAATTATGTCGCCAAATTGATAAAAATGTCGCCAAATTGATAAAAATGTCGCCAAGTTGATAAAAATGTCGCTAAATTGATAAAAATGACGCTAAATCAATGAAAATGACAACTAATTGATGAAAATTTAATATCATGGAAAGAATATAAGAATCTACTATAGGAATGACTTTTTTTCCGTTCGTAACGCTTGGATAAATTTTGCCGAAGATCGCCAACTTGGCGACTTTTTAAATGTTGCCAAGTTGATGAAAATATCGCCAAATTGATAAAATCGTTACCAAATTGATAAAAATGGCACCAAACTGATTGAAATGTCACCAAACTGATAAAAATATCGCCAAATGGATAAAAATGACGCTGAATCGGAGGTAATGTTTTGCAAATTTCAATTCCGTGATATGACGGGCATACCTTCCAGTATACAAGAAATGTTCTTCACTCTGTTTGTAACACTTAGCTATACATTTTGCGAACTTGGTGAATAATTTTGTGAAATATCACCAATTTTGCAATTTTTTACCCCCAAATTGACGAATATATCGTCAAATTTGCAAAAATTGCTCTAAGTGAATGAAAATTATGCCTAATTGATTAATTTATTATTAAAATATTTTGTTATATATACTATATTGCTTATTGAGGATGCTATCAATATTGATACTTGCGTGAGATATAAATATAGTTGCGTGAGATATAAATTAATTGGGTACGAAATAGTTTTACATGTTGTCATCCGGAAAAGCTTCCAAGGTACAAGTCAACGTTTAAAACACTATGCCAAGGGTCTTATACATCAATTTTTCGCTGTGAAAGTAGTAAATTCATTGCATTATATACGGAAAGTTATGTGCTGCCCACATCAGATTTTTTTAGTTTAAATCAGAATAACCAAAATATATTACAAATATTCTAATAAATAAAAAAAAATAGTTTTATACATACTCTCCAAATTTAAAATTTTAGTTTCTAAATAAACTATGTCTTTTTCCTATCTTATTTAAGTAAATAAACTCCGGTAAAATATTTCTGGAGGTAGAATTTAATTATATACTTTTATCCGCATAAGAGAAAATGACGGGCTATCGGAAGTTTCACCAGACTTCAAAAATAAAATAAATTCCAACTAAAGTTTCTTGACAAGGGTTCATTTTATATTCCGTTAAATGTACTTTTTCTTTAAGACCCTTTTTCTCTTTTTACCTTCAGATTTCTTGGGAAAAAAATTCTTTTGAAGCATTTTAAGATGTCCTAAAGGGAGGATGATCTTGTTCTTGACGGATATTTTATTAAAAAAGCTACGACGCTGTATAATTCTGAAATGCTAAGCTGTCTAAAGTTGTTAAAAGTTTCGATAAACCTCTTATTAAGACAAGGGTGATTTGAATAATAAAATTAAATGTTGTGGACATCAAAAAATATTTTTTTAATTATTAATGTTTCTTTTGGTTTCTTGCATGGGCTTTTCTTAATCATAGACACTAAAATTTGGTGTTTTTTTAAATGTTTACTACCGTTTAAAATTAATGAGGTTACAGTATTTGCAGATTGGTATAATCGCACCTAATGTCATCCGAAAGGCTCCCTTTATTCTTGAAATATCATTTCATAGATTTTCACACCTACATAAAGTCAATTTGCTATTGATAAACAAAATTAGTATTGTATTGAAAAAATATCAACTTTGATTTCTTAATTTATTTTTCGATTTCTTGATCAATTTCGATTTCTTTATCTACTTCAAACATAAAAATTACGAAAAGACTCGCAGGTGTCAGATTTCTACAGAAATTGTCGAAGTTCGACTGATTGGATTGGTGGCGCTACCTATTGTTATAGTAAGCCCAGGAATTTTGAAGGAATAAATCCGGGAATTTTGTGAAGTAAACCGCGAATATTGTAAAAGAAACCTTGATGAAAAGAAGCTCATTTACGAGTTTTATACGTGTTTCTGATAATCTGGCATATTGTAAAACTACAATCTCCGCAACAAAATTTAAAGGGAGATGGTTTTTCATTTTTAGAGCAGTTTCAGCAATCGTGATATTACGGTAGAATTCCGTCGATCCCGGGAAAGCGCCTCCTTTCCGTCTCAATCTGAAATTCTGAAAAGTTCCTCAAACAGCCTCCTCCCCCAATCGAAAAAAAAATTGGAACAAAAATAAGAAATATCCTCGTCGAATAAAATAAATTTCTTATTCAATATATACTTTGTTCCTTTCAGTTGAAATTTCCGAGTACGCGTCCTCCTCTCTTTGTACTCCGCGATTTTCTGTCGCATTTGAGGGAGTGGATCCTTTTCTTTGCACAGAAAATTATCAGTAAGCGCCTCATACATGTTTTGCGATTTTCAGTCGCATTTGAGGAGGCGAATCCCCCGAATTCTACTTTTTCTTTGAACAGAAAATTACCAGTAAGCGCCTCTTACATTTTTCGCGATTTTCAGTTGCATTTGAGGGGGCGGATCCCCGGAATTCTACTTTTTCTTTGAACAGAAAATTACCAGTAAGCGCCTCATACATTTTTCGCGATTTTCAGTCGCATTTGAGGGGGCGGATCCCCGGAATTCTACTTTTTCTTTGAACAGAAAATTACCAGGAAGCGCCTCTTACATTTTTCGCGATTTTGAGTCGCATTTGAGGGGGCGGATACCCGGAATTCTACTTTTCCTTTGAACAGAAAATTACCAGTAAGCGCTTCCTACATTTTTCGCGATTTTCAGTCGCATTTGAGGGGGCAGATCGATGGAATTTTACAATAATATGTAGACTTCCCTGCCGGTCAAACGGTTACTTTACACCTTTCTGGTAGGTCGGACGGTCTGGGTCTCAACAACAATAGTATGTAGATAGAATCTGTTAACATGAAATGTATATTTTAAATTTTGATAATAGTAAAATATTTTAAATACAATGTGCAAATTATAACCATTAAATTATATGTACTTTTAACGCTTCATATTAAACAACTACGCCTGATTTAAACCCTTGAAACAAGTATTTCATATTTCAAGTATTTTTACAATCTTTTATTTAACTTCATGTAGTATTTGTTTGTTTGTTTGTCAGTGTGAATGACATTTTTGAGGCCCTAATTAATTGAGTTTCATCAATCATATTGACATGGAATTCGGTTTGTAGTTGTGTTTTGTGGTACTTTTTAATTCAACCTTTGTAAATGAAAATTTTTGCCTATCTTTCATCATTTTTGATATAGGAATTCTAACTTTTTCAATTCGCCACAAGGGGCGCTGCAAACTTTCTCAATTGTTAGCGCATAGTCACTACATTATTAACACATCATGTTTTTGTAGCTCTAGAACATCTAAGCTAAATGAATTCTATTTATTGGTGTGGCAGACCTCTAGTCAATTTAATTGCAATTTAACACTTTTTAAGAAACTTTGCAGATGAATTTTGAAAAATTAACTGTGGAAGTTAAAATTAAAATATGTTATTCTTATACTGATTATAATATTGGTATACGGAGCGAACACCTAACCTGTAGCACTGTGAAGATCACTAGGGACTTTTCGAACAGTCGCCGGTAATTGGGTTGCCAGATTAAGCACCTGATGTGAATTATGGTGACAAAGAATTATTATAAAAGAAATTTTTTACTCGCGCAGTATTCCTAAAGTACGATTGATTACATGCATACCAAATATAACATAATTACATTTGCTTAATGGGAATATAAACTGATGTATGTACATATAAAATTAAGAAAAAATATAAACTTTATTAAATTAATCGGTTCATAATGTCAATTCAAAGATTTTTAGAATTCATATTGATCATATTTATTCATTACTCATAAGCAGCATTGTCAATAAAGATCACACTATTTTGTTCGATATTCCGAAGGAGTTTTTCCCCCGAACCAGGTTTCATATAATTCACTACTCATTTCCCCGTGATAGTCTACAGCATATATTTTGTATTATAACATTTCACAAGAGTTTAACTTTAAACCATCGTTGCTTCCAGAGTGTATTAAAATAAATATGGACCCTTTTCCTGATGGGGCTTTCATTCCAGTTGACGAAGCACTTGAAAAAGCTTGTTTCGAAGACTGAATTGTGGGAAATTTTGGAGGGAAACATGTCGGGTAAATATACATACAATATCAAATCACAGATTAAAACTACACTGATTAGAATAAACGATCTGAGATTTGACCTGGCTGTAAAATAATAAAAAACTTCGCTAATAAAACTTATCCAAATCTGCCGATAATTATAAGGAGAAAAAATAATTATATTATTTACTTTTTTTTTAATTCCAAATATAAGTTTATCATGTCGGATATGTATTTAGTGTAAAATTTTCTGAAAATTTCAAATCCTTTTAAATTTTTGTTCTATTTTTAGTTTTAAAAATAGAAAGTTTGACTGGAAATTAAAAATATATTTTAACTTTTGCATAAACGATTACGGTCTCCTGCATAGGTTTACAGCACGGCGATTTTTCGCCAAGACCAAGCTAACTAATTTTGCCATCTACGGGGATGGCTATAAATATTTCACTTCCCATTATATGTAAAAAATATTTAAATTTTACCTTAAATATGTTTTACTTAAACTTTCCATTCGTTTTGTAGTTGAAATATTATGGGAATGGGGTTTAAAAATTATTTTTAGCAACTTTTATTCCGCATTATTTCTTTTGGCGGAAGAATAATATATCTCGTACCTTCTACTCCACTTATGAATGCGGCAAAGAAGTTTTATGAGGATATGAAGTTCGTCAAATATTGGCTATGAATTTAAGTATAGGCTACGAATGCTATATGGAATATAAATGCGTATTAAGTCGAGTGGAGTATCCAGATACTTCTATTTGTTTTTATCATTATAACAGAAGCAACATACATAAAACAATTTCAAAGTAAATAAAAGAAATAAAATTTTTGGACACTATGCGTATCGAAAGCTATTATGTCAAAACAATAATACTTATACATAAGTCAATAAATAGAAATTAACAATGAATTATAAAATCATATACTCATCCATCGATACAGCTATACTGATGTATATGCATCACTACCCTTTATTAGTGATCAGCCATACCACACCCTTGGACCATCCTTGTCATGTCAGAAAGTAACTTTCAATACCATGTAAAAGTAACTTATAATATCGATTGTTCAAATGCTTGTACATTCATAAAGTAATTTTATAATTTCTCTCTTTATGAATTTTCATATAAAATTGAGTTTAGTTGTTCAATGGCAAAATAATTAACTTACCATAAGAAAAATTGGATGCTTCTACCTAGTGATCCGGTTATTTATGTTTCAAAAATAATTACCTATTGCAGCACCCCTAGATGTTCTGTCTAAACACAAAAATACCCTTTTATCTCCTTTGTAAGTAAATAATATTTGTAGTAAATAAAAGAGTTTGAAATGTTTTAAACGTATTTTTGTTTTTGCGCCGGATCTTTGTTCATAAGAGATTCAGAGGCGCAGCCGTATAATTTTCTTTCATCAAAAATAATTTTTTTAATTTGCATTTTTCTCTTGACACCCCTTCAGGAAAGCACGGATTTTGTTTTATTGTGTCTGTTATCTAATTTCTCTGTATAAAAGATATGGCATTTCGTACTGAATGATAAAGGAACGCAATTATGTATAAAAAAATAATATGTTGAATTTTATACAAGCGTATTCTATAAACATGAGCTCTTATTTGAATTATTATTATGTCACACACAACGCTGAATAAATTCAATGAAGTTTCTTTAAATGTAATTTAAAGCTGGTCTTCGTCGTTGAAATACTATTTTTCGGATTAGCTTTTGAATTATTCTTTTTCTCGTTTTCAGGATTGCGCAGAGAAAATGCAAAACTGATTTTAAAGAAAGTTTTAAATTTCGAACGTGCCATAGATCAAATATAAATGGAATTTGTTTGGCATAATTACACTAGCAATTAAGCTGGTTAAAATCGAATCAAAGACAAAAAATTAAATTGTAGAGTTCTTTTAATAAGTTTTATTTAGTTTAATAATGCCTGAAGCTTATCGTCAAAAATAATCTTAATCGAATATTGACTTAGTTAGAATCCTCCTCACGTAGCCGATGTTACAAGTGTGTCGAGTTTTAGCCTCCTAGATAACCGAGGGGTGGGCTTCGAATGATTTAGAAATACTTTTTGACTCCGTCTGTTTTTGTTTGGCCCAAGAAGAGTAATAAAAATCCGTCTCTGTTAGGTTCTCTTCCCGTGGTCGACACACAAGTGTACAAATCTATCTTAGCAACTGGGAGGACTTTTGGGGGTTCTCAAAAGGTTTTCGAAGAAATTTACATATTTTTTTCACGGAGCCGGTAACTCAAATTGCTGCTCATGCCTTAAGGCGAGTCGAGTGGTCTGGGTTTTCGACTCCCTGGGGGGAGGGGGGGATATTGAAAATTCACCTCTATTGGGTTCTGCTCCGTAATTAATATTATGAGTATATAAAGATTCAGTCTTATTGGTCACATGTGGGGGGGGGGGGGAGGCTTTTGGAAGGTCCAGAATGATTTCTAAAAAATGTGCCGCTTTTTCTACCCTCGGGGTGGTGACACGAAAATATCTTGCTCTGTTAGATTCTGTTCCGTCTTTTCTATAAGTATGCAGAGATTCAGTTTTCTAGGTCACCGAGGGACTTCCGGAGGGTTTGAAAAGATGCAAACAAGTTAGACAATTATTTTGTAGATGATGTTTTCATTGGAATACTTGGAACTCCTAACATGAGATATGTTAAGGCGGGGCTAAACATATAGGGGAACGCTGACTACTAAAATATGGGGAATCTAGTTGTATGGTAAAATTTCGATCTTTCGCTCTTACACTATTGGTAAGTTATAAGTGAAATGTTTTCTTAGGATTTCTATCATGAAACCTAAATTCTAACTTAAAAATAAGTAAGTTTTCTGGTAAAATTCATATTGAAATGCATTCTTTTTTATCAGTATGGTTTGCATAGCATCAAACTTGTTTTTCGTCTCATAATCTTACTCGGATGGAACAATGAATCAAACACGATCCTCTTGGATTACTTTATTTTATTCTACGGACTACGCTACTCCCTACATGTAAGCATTGAAACACGTTGAAACGTATATTGAAACAAGGCCAGAAAACAACTCTATAGGGATAATCACTGGCAATTAATTATAATTATGATTATTTCCGATCGTTACCATTCTATTTTTCAGTCAGAGCGTTAATCGTAGAAAATATCGGATGACAAATTTTTACTTTTTGTGTATCTCTGAGGTTTAACCAAGTTATCTTTGTGATGTTTTGGTTTGTGGAATATGAAAATGGCTGTTAAAACGCCAGATTTGCTATAGTTTTTGAAATACCTATAAAACAAATTTTACACATTTACATATATTACAGGGTCCACTTCGACGATAAGAACTTGTAATTTCGTCCCAGTAGCTCAACCGTAGAACGTCGACTGGCCAGTTCGGAGACCAAGGGTTCGATTTCTGATGGGGTAGTATGGCTCTTTACAATGTATACCCATTTTTAATCTTCATACAGGAAACTTGTAGCTTCTAATGAATTTATGGAGCATCTCTTACAAAGGTCTGACAATGGTCTTCCGGTATCTTTTTTCTAGTGTAATAAAATCAGGAAGAGATCGCTCCCAGTGTTCGTCACCAACGGATCCATAGTTAGCCAGAAAGAAATCTAAATGAGTGTATAAAAAGCATATTTTCAATGACATGTTGCACCCTTGTCTCTCGTAGCGTCTCTCGTAGCGCTGCAAGTGGGGTTCCACAAAGAAGTAGCATACTATCTCATCCCACTGATATCTCTCCTCTTATCTTAAAATCTTGAGCTAATCCACGACTTTTAAGGTCATATTCGCGGTCAGCATGTCCAAATTAGAGAAAAATAGACACTTTTACAGGGAAACTAGACACTTCTACAGTGAAAACTAGACACATTAGCTATTGTTCAGTCATATTTGACAAATTTTTCATCTCAAAAGCTCAGTCGCCCGGAGTTAGGAATTGAATCCAAACTTCCTACACTGTATTCAATTACTTACCAATTACCCCACTCCGCTAATATTTGGACAGACTTCCTTTGAATTACTTTAAAGGTGGCCTTTGTTAAATGCAACTGCGTTCCTACTAATGCTATAAACAGGGCAATCCCCATCTTGATGTATATATAATTGTTTACCAAAGTGTGGATATTCCCGTGTACCTTCGAGTGGGTCGGTGTGTCTGCTTAGAGTTTAGCAAAGTGTGAACCACGGCTCACTGGTTGACTGCAAGTAAGTATCTTCTAAGTGGGATGCGAAAGTTTCAAGGTCAATGAAAATCAATTCAGGCAACACTACTTTTACCAGAAAAATTCTAAAATCTTTGCTTTAATGAGTTTTGTGTGCATTAATTGTCTCGTTGCCTACACCGTGTTGACTAGTGATTTATATACTCCGAAACGGGGTTGGCAACTTAACTCTTTTATGAATAAATTTACAAATTTTTCGGAACATTTAACATGAAAATGGTTAAATTTGTAACTAATCAACGAAATATAGTCATGTTTTGCTAAGATTTTAGCTATGGGTTTCATTTATTTATTTATTACCCAGGCCGAACAGCTCACCCAAAAGTTCTAGAGCAGTCACAAGGGATGACCGGGAAACACACACACACACACAAAAAAAAAATCCAACACTTGGATAAACATTATACATAGACAATATAGTACATAGAAATACAAAACGTTAATGAATACAATGAAATGAAGGAGCTATATGAGGTTGATTTAAGTTTTGGCAACACCGAGCGCTAAACTATGGTCCATGAGTGGTGATAGAAGATCAATTGATCAATTTCTAAATTTTATGCAACGCCCTGTTATAGGACAGAAGCAACTTTTCTGTTATTACCGAGTGCTTGGAAATTTATGAAACGTCTCCAAGCGTAACTGGATTTGAAGTTATAAAATTTCTACCAGAATAAATTTAAAATCTTTGTTTTAAAAATTTTCACTAATTATCTCGTCGCGAAATAAATCCACGAATAGTGATAAATAATCAGTTGACCACTTGCTTACTTTTTGTTGGGGGGAACAATTAAATGTTACTCCATTGTTCCCCATCTAGAAATGGAAATGTTCTCATGTTGGATCCGTCATGAAGCATATTTTCTGTTTGAAAATAAATTTCCTATCAGATCCCACTCAATGGTTTTTATTTATAAAATTAGGATTTTTACATCAGATTGAAAATATGGAGGGATTTTTTCATACACATAAAATATTTATTTTTTTCGAGTACGAGATTTTGACAAAGGGTTACGTGTTAAGATTTCCTGAACCAATTTCGAAAAGCTTTGTCCATTTCTGTCAGTATGTACGTATGCGTTTCTTTGAAGTGTGGATACAATAACTAAAGCTTGTACGCACTTTCCGCAATGAAATTTAATGTGTGGATATATTATGTACAAAACTAGACTTAGATACCATGTTTAGTAATTTGCATTATTAAAACTCTAATGATTTGAAATTTAAGATTTTCATAGCATTAAATTTTATGTAAAAATAACTTAATTTCCTATAAAATGTAGTTATAATCCATGCTGTAAAAATGTAGTTGATATTTTTATAGAACACATTTAATTACGACTTATGGTTAAACAACGCAATTACTTATCGTGACACAGATCAATTATTTGTCTAACTTATGAGGTAGCTCCATATTACAGACTTGTTTTATTGAAGTGTAGTTTCTGAATTACTGTAGCTACGGGAACCAATAAGAACAATGGAAATGGAATATCAAGTGACCAATTCAAATTTCTGTCAGTGTTAATATTGTTACGAACGTATCCTCTAGTACCGTGGATGTATATAAAGGATACAAGAGCAAATCCAAGTTTCTGGATAACTTACGTTTATTCACAAGCACAAAGTAACAGGAACAATATACAATCAAACATCACTTAAATGCTCCACTAATTCCACAAAATAAGAGACAATATTAACAAAATATTGGCGAAAATAATTTCACAAAACAATCGCTACTATTCTCAAAACATTGACAAAAGTCACAGTTCACTGTAGCTCGTATATTGTTAATTGGTCAACTAAACTCTAATTCAGCGATGACTCCATTTATAGTCTTTCCATAAAAACTTCTGGAAATCTCTATATCTCAAAGAATAATCGTTCTATCGAGAAGTTTTAGGAACAGTCTGGAAGTCGCAAAATATTGCCAAATTGGCGATGGCGATAAATCGCCTAATCTGGAACCCCATCTTCTAATTGTAGAATCTTGGAAACTCTGGGCTTACGTCATCTTCCCGTCATGCTGACGTCATGGACTGTGTTTCCTTGCCTGACCTGTGAGACAGGCGAAAGAGGATGTGCCAAAGGGACTATTGTGCGTTAGCAACAATATATAATGTTTTAATTGTGAAATAGAAGAATTTTTTATTTAACGAAATACCTTATAATTAAGCCTGTCAAAGGCATGGAGTTCAACATGCTTACAATATTAAGTAGCAATGGTTTTTTTTTTCTTTCAAATAAGTTTTATTTTAAGAAAAACTTGAGCAACATATAAAAGTACAAATAACACAAAATACAGCATACAGCTTCGAGGATACACTGGATCCCCTTCATCAGTTCAAGAGAACCAACAAACCGGAAAGAGGAATGGGCGCGAAAGAACGAAGCAGGGGGATTACATATCCACGACCTGGATTTAGAGAGGGCCAATCAGAAAGCAGCATGGAGAATATCCGAAACCAAATTCGAACAACTGAATGCTGCTTTATTGTGTTATTTGTGCTTATTGTGTTACATTGTGTTATTGTGTTACGTTGCTCAAGTTGTGTATTGTACTTATTCAAGTTTTATTTTGTTTAACAATGATTTAGCTTCAAAAATAGTTGTTTAATTAAAAATAGGTTCAGAGAGGTTTGTCCAGTGGTCGATGATTAAGTTTGTAAATTTTCAGCTTTCTCGGTGATAGGGGGGGATTTTTGAAAATACTTTTTGATCCTCCTTCATTTTGGTTATTCCAGGGGAATAAATCGAAAATCTGTATCTTAGTATGTCTCTCGTGGTTGATACTACAACTGCGCAAATATTCAGTTTTCTAAATCAAATAGAGGATTTTGGATTTTCTGGAAAATCTTTTCAAAAACCCTTCATTTTCTTCACCTCTTCGCTTGTTTAACAATGATTTAGCTTCAAAAATAGTTGTTTAATTAAAAATAGGTTCAGAGAGGTTTGTCCAGTGGTCGATGATTATGTTTGTAAATTTTCAGCCTTCTCGGTGATAGGGGGATTTTTGAAAATACTTTTTGACCCTCCTTCATTTTGGTTATTCCAGGGGGAGAAATCGAAAATCTGTATCTTAGTATGTCTCTCGTGGTTGATACTACAACTGCGCAAATATTCAGTTTTCTAAATCAAATAGAGGATTTTGGAATTTCTGGAAAATTTTTCAAAAACCCTTCATTTTCTTCACCCCTTCGCTGGGGGATAGAAAAATTAAATGTTTGACCCCTGAACGATGCTATAGTTGCACAAAGATTCGACATTTTAAGTCACCAGGAAGGAGTGGGAGGTTCTGAACAGTCTGAAATATTTTTCGAAACTCTCACTTTACTTCGTCGGGGTGGGGTGGGGGTGGGGGATAGAAAATTTGGTTTCGTTCAGGTCTGTCCCGTAACTGATACTATAAGTGTGGAAGACCCAGACCACACGACCAACCCGAAGGTTTATGGTAGCTAATTGTGTGGCCGGGAGATACTATAAGTGTGATTCTATAAGTGTGTAAAGGTCTGTCCCGTAACTGATACTATAAGTGTGGAAGACCCAGACCACACGACCAACCCGAAGGTTTATGGCAGCTAATTGTGTGGCCGGGAGATACTATAAGTGTGATTCTATAAGTGTGTAAAGATTCAGTCTTCTAGGTCACAGGGGAGCTTTTGGAGGATCTGGATAGACCCAAATACATTACACAATTATTATAATGATTTTACTATCTATTTAGCCATTTAATAAAATTTAAATTAAATATCAACTGGCACAATAATTTCATCTCTGCACGGGGAATTTAAAATATTACTGCCTTGAACACAGCATTTGGTGATTTAAATTTTAAGCGAAATTGCATAAAGCAGCATTTTATGAGCACTGGTCGGAATGCATAAATACTATTCTATTTTCTTTAGAAAGGAATAACATTTTCAGTAAATGAAAGGAAATGGAACATTTTAAATATATTTCTGTTCAGCGTCGATGTATTATTATTCATGAGCGATTCAGAGCCGTTGTCGTGTTATTTTCGTTTAAAGAAAACTGAATTTCGGATGTGTGGTCTTTTGTTACCCGTTTATGAAAAGCACAAGTTTTATAATTCAGTCTTTATCTAATTAGATGATAACAAAAACGTTATTTTGCACTGAATTCAGAAATGATAAAGGGAGGCAATTATTCATAACAAAGCACTAAGCTGAATGTTTTCCTTCGAACCTACTGTAAACATAATCTCCAATTTACTGGAATGTCTTTAAATTCGAATTGAATAAATCTGTTTATTCTATTATGCTATTATGCTACTTATGCGATTATGCTATTTTTCGATTTTCTATTCCATTATGCTAGTTTTCGGTTTTATGGTTTGCTTGTCATATAATAGTCGAACTATCATTATGATTTAATACAGGGTACTTAGGAAATCATTTAAGCTCCTATTTACAGTAAAGAGACCATGTCCGATCGAATAAAAGTGATTTCAGCGCCACTGGTCGAGAATTTAAAAGTTAAAATAGTGAACTCGACCGCATAGCAAGATGGACGAAAAAAGACAATTACAAAGTTGTTTGATTGTTTAACCCAGACCTCCCAATCTAGCAGAAGGTGTAATATATCTGTTTGGACGACCGGGAGCGAAATCTCCTTCCTCTACCACCAATCCCTCGGAAGGGCCTACGAACCCACATATTTAACGTGCCCGTACTCCGGGTGAACACTGGGACAGTTTGGGTAGAGACGGGAATCAAAGTCGGGCCGTTCGAGTGCAGTCCCAGTTATTTAACCACTGGACTTTTCCACCCCTAATTGCAAAGTTGTGGAGCATTGTCTAATGAGTATCAATCGACACCAGAAACGAGCGAGACGCGTATACGGAAAGCAGTAAATACCTAGCAAAAGTTGGCCTCTAAAATAGTAACGTCTGCAAGACTTGCCATAGTACGCGGTGATACTCTGTAAAGAGCCTTGCTGCTCAACCGGAAATAGAACCCTGGATCTCTGAACTGGCAGCCGACGCTCTACCGTTGAGCTACTGGGACAAAATTGCAAAATCTTATTGTCGAAGCGGATTCTGCATTCTCCACCCTGTAATGTCAGATTAGCGGGCGACTGACAATCTGACTGACTACTTATGCTACTTCTACCTCAGGTTAGCCTGCTGATACTACTATTTTTATCCAGGTTTGTATCCTGCGTAGTCGTTATCCTCTCAATTTGAAATCGACACTCAATCTTCCAGACTCCTCTGAATTCGTACTAGTCATACTAGGGTCACTTTCAGACCTACGACATCTTGACATAAACTTGACAACAGGAATACAGTATTTCAAGCCGAACTTACCGCTATTTCCTTTGCTATTGACTGGGCTGCCTCTAATAATACCCCTGTTAATATTTTTTCCGATAGCCTCTCTTCCATTCAAGCTCTTAACTCAATAAAAAATAAATCTAATTATCTTAACTCCATTAAATACAAAGCTCTCCTTGCCAAAAACCTTGTCAATATTTCTTGGGTAAAAGCTCACAATAACATATCTGGAAATGAAATTGCTGATTACCATGCCAAAATTGCTGCTATCTCTGGTTCCTCTCTTACTATTCCCTTTCCTTACTCGCTCCTCTCAAAATTTTGTAAATCTCATATTCTTAATCTTTGGCAATATTATCTTAATGATTACATTTCCACCAGGACTGGTGATCCGGCTAGAATCCTGTCTTGCCTCCCTACCGTGAATCCTAATTTACAAATTTTTAATAAATGTCTCATTTACTTTCTTACTGGTCATGGCCCCTTTCTTGATTACTTATACTTTTTCAAAATTAAATCCACCTCTAACTGTATTTACAATAAATTCGGTGACGTTGACCATTACATTTTTGATTGTCCTTTTTCTAAAAAATTTCATCTCTGTAAACCTTCCCCCTCTAATAAACCAATTTGGTTCTCCAAAGTTCGTTCAAATCCCTCTTCAGTAGATGAAATTAAAAACTGTATTCTTGTTTCCATGGAAATTTCTAATAAAGTGACCTAAGCTTATGAGTAGATTCTGCTCTCATTTAATTTTGATCAATGAATCCCTTTATTTCATTCTTATTAACTTATATGAACTTATTGTGTTCCCTCTATTTTTTTCTTATGTTAACTGTTCTTATTTTTTTGGATCTTTCTTTTTCTTTTGACACTTTTTATTTGTATTTTTTCTTATTTTTCTTTTCTAAATTTTATTCTAAATTTCTGTTTTTGTTTTCATACGGCAATTTTTTTTTCCTTTTCATATATTTTCTTTTTATATATTTTCTAAATTTTACTTTTAAAATTTTATTATTTTCTTTCATTTTAATCTATATTTTATTATGTTATTATACCTCACTCTAAATATTAGTTTTCAATGATCTTTTTATCTATATTCGCAATAACCATTTTTCCATTTTTGTAAAATGGACGTACTTGTCAAGTTCAAATATAAGGTAAAACTGTCTGTTTAATCACAATATTTATTATAAATTGTAATATTTTTAGACCTAATTAAAAGTTCGTTTGGTGGGATGGTAGACCTTGGGTGCCTCCTGAATGCAGGAGGTATCCTTTCCCGGCCGTGCAGATAGCTACTCTAAACCCAATATGTGAGTCGCACGGTCTGGGGTCTTCAGACCTACGACATCTTAGTACTAATCTACAGGGTTGATTTGTTCGGCACCATTGTAAAGAGTCTTGCTGCTCCAACCGGGAATCGAATTCTGCATATCTCCTAATTGGCCAGCCAGAGCTCTACCCCGTTAAATTTGACGAAATTGCAAGTTCTTATTGCTGAAGTGAACTTTTTCTCGAATTTGTGCATTGTTGCATTTCAGATGTGTATTGTTGCCGACGCAGGACCTTTTGAATAAGTTGTACACTGGATTTCTGAGCAATTTGCCAATAACCATATAGTGCCAAATAATTACCTTTTGCAACATTACTTCTGTAGCATTCTTTACTATAGGAGGGACTGGTTGGGGTGGGAGTTTAAGACTTTCTCCGTACATGTAAATAGTATTAATGTAATATATTTTAATGCAAATAATTTTGGCGCCATTTTACAATGTTCGGCGTTGCTAAATAAAAAGTGAATTATCTTAAAATTTCAGTGTAATGCAATTTCAAATGAGAATCCATTTTATCTGTTGGGTCAAATACAATTCGAATTAATTTATTATGGAAGAAAGGGAAATGATATATTCATTTAGGGAAAGACAATTAGTGCCTACATTAAATATTTGTTTTCTATCTTGATACCGATTATGATGCAAATATGCTTAAACAATATGGTATCCAGAAAAATGTACTCGGAGTTGCTAAGGATTTTAGCAACAAACTTCTCATGAAAACTAAACCGGAGCATACAGCCCATTCTCGAAAACCAAACAACGCTTTTGAGATATTTTCGTTTAGAACAAAAATGAGAGACTTGCCACGAGTACGTAATACATTTTATATATGCTTGCGGGATCTATACAAACTGGGTACATGGCCATTGGCCAGGCCATGGCCATTGACTCATCAAGCTTATTCAAAAAGTATAACCTACACAGTAAAAAAGTATAACCTACAACCATTCAAGCCAAAAAGTATAACCTACACAGTATATTCTTTGAAACTAAGCTCTAAAATAATTAATTGTTGAGATTCCAAATTATTTTACGTTCTTTTCACAAAACAAAAGTCGAGGAAACAAAGTATAGTGCTATAATTAATCCAAAATGCAAAGACAAAATAGTTTCTTTACCCAAAAAGTGAAATTTAAAAAAATTAAATGTTACCTCAGCGAGTTTTCATCATAATTTTGCTGTTTTTAATTTTGCTTCGAATTAGGATTCTTCTATCAAAATTTTGCTATATATTATCATAATGTAAAGACAATATCCACTTAAAAATAATTCAACGAACTCCTTTAAATTTTCAAACTTAGAAAACGTCTAACATAAATCCACTCCGTTTAGATGCAGTCGTTTTATCAGTTAAACAAAATTTCTACCATTTAATCTAAACACCTGTTTCGGTATATTTTACATTCGAAAATAGTCTGTTTGAGTAAATGTGATTTTGAAGCCAAAATTTCGACGAATCACTGGCTTTCTTTCTTTCGACCCTGGCCGCCCGATCGACCCGAAAGTGTAAGGTATCCGTTTAGACGGACCGGACAGTGCCACCCAATTTACACCGGAGCCCAGTGGAGACGATATTCACAGGGACCGTACCCTCCTTCCCCTACCACCAACCACTCGGAAGGACTTTCAGACCTACATATTTAACTTGTCTGTATTCTGCGTGAACACGGAGACGGTCTGGGCAGAGTCGAGAATCGAACTCGCTGTCTATCCGAGTTCAATTCCCCTGCCTTAACCACTAGGTTGCCGGCTTCTTAGTTTTAAATCTTCATAACTTTTAAACAAATTCAAATTACAACAGGGGAGGAAAAAAAGACAAGTCTTATTGTCCGGAGACTTGAAGTGCTTCTGTACAGAATTTCGCCGCTGTGCGTATCTTTAATTTTTTAGTACAGACGAAAGACAGATATACAGACACGCAAACATCTTCTTTCATTACGCATGATAAAGGCACGAGAAAGTCGAGAGGATTTTTCCTCTGCAGATATTTCAATTTCTATTTAACAATCGAATATCTCTACCTATCCCCCCCTCCCCACACACACACTTACATATCAATATTTCACGTTAATCACTCCATGCAAAGTGCATTAGCAAAGAATAAATTCCCGTCGCGACCCGACAAAATAATGAGTGTTTAGACACATCCCCTAAATTAAAGTTCGGGAGGGAAAGAAGCAGCCGTAATTTCTGCTATGAGACAACTCATGTTGTGAAATAAACCTTTGAAAATTCCCCCCCCCCCCCTCCCACCGCAAGCGCATGGAAGAAGAGTGGAAAGTTGCTTTATTAACGGCGCTCTTTCCAATACTTCAAAGACTGGAATAAAGTTCGCCCACCTATCCGCTAATAGACCCACCCCGTGTTGAGCGATTAACGTGAAATATTGAAGACTGCCGGGTGGGCTTAGTATAACGGGTATATTTTAAACATCGGAATGGAAATAAAAATACTGTTTTCATTTTCGAAATTTCTTAACAGATGCAAACACAGTGTTCCTGTCATGGTTTCATAATTAGTCTTATTGATTTCTGTTCTAGTTCATAAACATTATTGCTTTATATGCTCTTCAATGTTCTCAGCTAAAGTCTGGGTAGCGTAAATTATTTGACTATGTTTATCGTCTATGCATGTCTTTGTGTATTGTTTATGTCTATGTGTATTGTCTATATCTATGTGTATGTCTGTGTATTGTCTATGTCTATGTGTATGTCTATGTGTATTGTCTATGTCTATGTGTATTGTCTATGTCTATGTGTATTGTCTATGTATATTGTCCAGGTTTTCCTCAGTGTTATTTATGTGTTTTTCTTGGCCGTACGTTGTAACTGTTCTATATCTTTCGGATGAGCTGGAAGGCCTGGGCAATAATAATAATAATAATAATAATAATAATAATAAACTTAAGGTTCCTAGGAACGTCCCCAAGTACCCGAGTAACTTGGTAAAGAAAGGTTCAGGGAGTATTACATTAGGTCTATCTAGTGTAATGTCTAACTAGGTCTATCTAAGTCTTAGGCCTATCTAGTATAACCATGAAGTAACTACGAAGTAACCCATCTAAGTAACCATGTCCGATCAAATAAAATTGATTGCAGCTCGTCTAATGGTGAATTTAGAATGATAGGATATCAAATTTGGAAACAAAGTGATATAGAAGAAGAAAAAAAAAAGCAAATACAAAGCTTTATAACATTGTCTAATGAGTAAGTAGGTCAGTTTTTTTTCTCGAATTCAAATGTGCATTGTTGTCACCAGAGGGCATTTTGAACAATCTGTACATTAGATTCCTGTGCATAAGAAGGTGTTTATTTCAGCATTACTGAATAGGACAGCAATTTGCCACTAACACTATTGTGTTAAAATAAATGAATTTTTGTAACGGTCAGTGTTTTTTGTGTCGGATTTGGGGTCAATTCCTACTCATTAGGTAATTCACTACAACTTTGTAGTTGTTTTTCTGTCTTCCTCTCTTTGTTTCCCAAGTTCCTTATTCTAAATTTTTTAAATCTTCGACAGAGGCGCTACAATCACTTTTTCCACCGAGTATGGTCACTTTACTTTAAATACATCCAACGTGTACACTCATGAACCTTTCCTTGCAAAGTTATTGGGGGTGATTAAGGCCGTTACTGAATACACAGTAGCCTTTACTGAATACACAGTGGTATTTACTGAATACACAGTGGAACCATTCATACTCGCGGCAAGGCTAACTTGAATACACAGCGGACACTATGATCGGCTGCTAACCCAGTTTTGTCCTCGTCCATTATGCTTACATTGACTAGATAACTACCATGGCAACATAATTTATTCTGATATCAATTTAGAGCACATTTATTATGGAAATACGACAGAATAGGAATATAATATAACATTTTATTGAGGGGAATTAGTTTCTTTGAACTCTAATCGTTGGTTCAATACAGAATAATTTTAATTTTAAATTTCAATTTACATATGAATTTAAATATAAATAAAATTGAATATCTGTCTGCATGTGTGTTTGTCTCAACATCGCGGCCGAATTTTATGAAATTTTGCGGATATCCGTGAAGTAGTCCCACCTTAAATGTAGTCCATATTTCTTTCTCTTTTTCTACCTAGACCGTCCGACCTACCCAAAGGAGTAAAGTATCTGTTTGTATGACCGGGATATAGTGTCACCGAATTTAGAACAGAACCCACTGGGGGTGACTTTCCCAGGAACCCTCCTTCCCCTATAACCAACTTCTCGGAAGGACTTTCAGACCATACCTATTATAGCAAAATTAAACACACATCCATAACAGAAGGTCTTTATTTCACTTCCTTAAGACGTACAAAAGTTTAAAAAAGGCCATAGCGCTTTCGAGCATAAGTATGCTCTTCATCAGTGGCTACACGGAAATAAAGTTTGAATCGTTCATATATAGACCAGATATAGCGACAAAATTTGCATAAATACAATCCACAAAAGAATCTACGTCTAGACAAGGATAAACTGTAAACAATTTTTCAAAAATTTTAATAACAAAAGAACAGCATATTAAATTACAATTTAATTGCAGAAATCGAAAAGGGGGGGGGGGCAATCAAGCATAATCCCAAAGAGGAAGACGTCAAAGATAACTTTGCAGAGACTTGAATTGCATGGAGTCGAGAATGAGTCGCCAAGCCTAACTCAAATTCATAACAGGGTCAAAATTGCAAACAGACTCACGGTAAATTTAAATAAAAAGGGATTCAAAAAGGAGAATATCACAAGGGTTATTACAACGCATCAAACGGAAAGTGTTTTCAAAAAGAGGCTGATATGAATTTGAGTTACGCTTGGCGACGCATTCTCGACTCCATGCAATTCAAGTCTCTGCAAAATTATCTTTGACGTCTTCCTCTTTGGGATTATGCTTGACTGCCACCCCCCCCCCCCCTTTTTCGATTTCTGTAATTAAATTGTAATTTAATATGCTGTTCTTTAGTTGTTAAAATTTTTGAAAAATTGTTTATGGTTTATCCTTGTCTAGACGTAGATTCTTTTGTGGATTGTATTTATGCAAATTTTGTCGCTATATCTGGTCTATATATGAACGATTCAAACTTTATTTTCATGTAGCCACTGATGAAGAGCATACTTATGCTCGAAAGCGCTATGGCCTGTTTTAAACTTTTGTACGTCTTAAGGAAGTGAAATAAAGACCTTCTGTTATGGATGTGTATTACTTTCCCTGCAATACATGGTAATGTATAGGGAAAGTATTGGAATCATACCGAAAATCACAATTGGAGTTTTCGACGGATCTACACGTTTCGAGACCTCTAGAATACGAAAAAACCATTTTTAGCGTGACGTCTGTGTGTGTGTCTGTCTGTCTGTCTGTGTGTCTGTGTGTCTGTCTGTCTGTCTGTGTGTCTGTCTGTGCAGATTTTGTATCCACTCTAATTAAAAAACTAATGGTCCGAATTTCACAAAATTTTGTAGGTAAGTCGCTTGTAAGCGGGGCTAATGCTGATTAGTTTTGGGTACGATTCGGAATAAAAGAACCCGCCTTTTTTGTGAAATGGCCCGCAAAAGCTTGTATCCACACTAACTGAAAAACTAATGGACCGAATTTCACAAAATTTGGTGGATAAGTCGCTTGTAAGCCAACCTGGTGCTGATTAGATTTTGGTACGATTCGGAAAAAAATAACCTGCCTTTTTTTGCAAAATGGCCCGCAAAAATCGTCAAAATCTAAACTAAAGAACTAGGTATACTCAAATATATCCATTAAATGCTCGTTTAATACGTAATTTTTAACGACGAAAATAATACGACCAACCCCATTACACTAGGACTAGCCGTTCTCGAGATATTTTAGTTTTTCGTATTTTCTCTACACCACCTTTGAAAACAAGTCCGGTTACCGAATGAGAACGGAAATTGAATTAAAAGTGAAATGAATTTAATTAAAATAAAGAGAACGTGGATACAAGTCTGCAGGGAAAGTCATGTGCTGCCCACATCAGATTTTTTAATTTTGCTATTTTAACATCAGACGTGATGCCAAATTATTTATTATCATACCTATTATGTTGATTAGCAGCGGAATTAAATCCAATGTATTTAATTTATACAGCAGACGATTTAATTAAATATTTTCCGATTTAAAAAATAGAAAATTTACACATATAAATATAAATTTTATCAGGATTGCATTTCTGGCTGGATTATATCAATTAATGCCATCGGGTTTAAAGATTACTGGAAAATATTCAATTTCTTACGAATTTCAGTTTCTAGTGTCTACTGTTTTATTTCGGAAAATACTTTTCAAACCTATATATCGGGTTTAACTCATTGTGTTTAGCCGATTGTTGAAATAGAATAAAAGTAGTACTGGTATATCTTTTAATACCATTTTTCACCTTTAATTTCCGCATGTATTAATCTAATTTTATATTTTTTTATAAATTTGTTCCCAAACTGGACAAGAATGATTTATTCTTCAGATCTGTACTTGAAGACAAGCACATATAGCTAGAATATATATTCTGATACTTTTTTGGATAATTAAATAAAATATTTAAAAAAATGTTTTGAATAAAAATATTATTTAGAACAAAGACTATAAGAATTTTCACATAATTATGATATTTCATCTTCTTTACATTATATATTCCGCACGATTTTGTGTTTTGTGTATCTTTATATTTTGGGCTACGAAATTCTGGATTCCTATTTTTAATATTGTTTTCCCAAAAATTTGCAATAAATTTATATTTATCACATAAAATTTTTGTCGAAAAATATGTATTTTTCGCACATATTATCATTTTTTACTTTCCCTGCAATACATGGTAATGTATAGGGAAAGTATTGGAATCATGCCGAAAATCGCAACTCGAGTTTTCGACGGATCTACACGTTTTGAGACCTCTAGAATACAAAAAAACCATTTTTAGCGTGACGTCTGTGTGTGTGTCTGTGTGTCTGTGTGTCTGTGTGTCTGTCTGTGCAGATTTTGTATCCACTCTAACTAAAAAACTAATGGACCGAATTTCACTAAATTTTGTAAGTAAGTCACTTGTGGGCGGGGCTAGTGCTGATTAGTTTTGGGTACGAGTCGGAATAAAAGAACCCGCCTTTTTTTGCGAAATGGCCCGCAAAAACTTGTATCCACTCTAGCTGAAAAACTATTGAACCGAATTTCACAAAATTTGGTAGATAAGTTGCTTGTAGGTCACCCTAGTGCTGATTAGATTTTGGTATAATTCGAAAAAAAATAACCTGCCTTTTTTTGCAAAATGGCCCGCAAAAATCATCAAAATCTAAACTTAAGAACTACGTATGCTCAAATATAGCCATTAAATGCTTATTTAATACATAATTTTTAGCGAAGAAAAGAATAAGACCAACCCCATTACACTAGGACTAGCCGTTCTCGAGATATTTTAGTTTTTCGTATTTTTCCTACATCATTTTTGAAAATAAGTCCAGTTTTCAAATGAGAACGAAAATTGAATTAAAAATGAATTAAATTTAATTTAAATAAATAGAACGTGAATATAAGTCTGCAGGGAAAGTAATGTGCTGCCCACATCAGATTTTTTAAATTAGAATGTTACAATTAGAAAAAAATTACATTGTATAGTACATATTCTGAATCTTCTTTTATAGTACATTTTCTGAACATTATAAATATTCCAAAATATTTATGATTATTGTAAACTGAAAATGTCTTGATAGTTAAGCCTTAACAGTTAAATAATTAATGTGAAATATGTATTCTATTGTAGAAAAAAAGTTTTCATTTCATTAAGAGGATTATGAGATAACACTTTATAACGTCACTTTTAAAGAGCACTTTGGATTAAGATAGAAATTTAGAATTTTTGGAAGTGAGTTTTAAGAATATGAAGATTTGAAATTCGGAAACAGAAATCGATATTTTGACTCTAAATTTAAAATTTTTGTTTAACGATCCTCCTTAAAACAGGGATTTTTGACAGAAAAATGGATTTTCAAGTTTTTATTCCATATTTCTTTATTTTCCAAAACAGTTTTACTTTTGTCTTCACGTAATTAGAATGCGAGATATACTTTAATTAATGATGGAAATAGTAATAAACTAATTTCACTTTGAAGCTTTCAAATTTAATTTTCTGAAAAATATATTTTGGGACAAAGAGATTGACACTAACATATATAGCTTTTGAACTTTTGATCTGATATGCTTAAAATTTATTGCAAATCTGAAGTATCATTATATAAATACAATCATCTAAAGAAATGAATGCCACATTACTTAGTAGGAAAGAAGAACACAGAAACATAAAAATTAAAAATTTCCATTGATTTAGTGTCATTCTTATCAATTTGGTGACATTTTTATCAATTTGGCGACATTTTATCAATTTTGCGATATTTCAAAAACTTGTCAAGTTGGCGATATTCCGTCAAATTCGTCGCTGAAATTTCGTCAAGCATTATGGTTGGAGAAATAGGTTATTCTTATAGCAGATAACCGACTAATGGCGTCCAATTCCAAAACTACTACCCAAAGTATCTTCTGTTATAGTAGATTTTTATTCTTTCCACTGAAGACTAATTTTCATCAATTAGTCTTCATTTTTATTGATTTAGCGTCTTTTTTATCGATTTGGTGACATTTTTGTCAATTTGGCGACATTTTCGTCTATCTGGCAAAATTTAAGAACTCGCCAAGTTGGCGACATTCCGCCAAATTTGCCGCCAAAATTTTGCTAAGTGTTGTTTATGGAGAATTGTCTTATGGTACGATAAACGACTAATGGTGCCAAATTGCAAAGCTATTACCCAAAATGTCTTCTCTCGTGAATGAAATGAGTTAGATCTACGAGAATGATGATAATAAATTCATCACATAATATTACATATGAAAAGAGACCATATTTCACAATACTATATATATATATATATATATATATATATATATATATATATATAATTTTTTTTTGATACATTTATTTGAATAATGTGTAATATCTCGAGAACGGTTCATACTAGCGTTCTAAAATTTATGTCAATCGTTTTCTAATGAAAAAATTACATAAATAATGATTATTTACGCAACGTTATTGAATGCTTTAATTTTTTGATGATTTTTTTTAAAAATTTCATATCAAAACTCAATTTATCACGGAGGGTTCTGAACATTCGACTGCGTGTGAAAACAATAATAGCCTTCTAATGGACACTGATTGTGATTTTTGTACCAAATTATATTCAGATCGCTTAATTCGTTCGTGAAATATCGTCTCCATACACACACACACAGGCATCACCCCCAAAAGCGTTTGATTCGAGTTCAGGGATCCTTGAAATGTGCTCTCCCGTCGAAAATCGAATTCGAATTTTCGATCCTGTCACAATACTTTCCTTATACATTATACTGTGCATATAAGGAAAGTAAAAATAAGTAAAGATAATACTTAAAACCCTCAGAAAAACAATTAAAAAAATCTAATGTGGGCAGCACATGACTTTCCCTGCAGACTCATATTCACGCTCTCTTTATTTCTTCAACCATTCATTATATTGAGTTTAATTGCACAAAATAACGCCCATAATTATTTAAAATGACACTGAATTGGCTCTTTCAATTCAATTTTCGTTTTCAGTTGGAAACAGGACTCAAGTAATTTAAACCCTGCAGTCATTTGCGGCGTTTAAGTCTGTTATGATAAAAACTGCTTAAGGGAAAATTGAATTAATCAATCAAGATACTTAATTAAGCAGTTGTAACACAACACCTGATTGAGCTGTCACCCATATGCAATTGTTAATAGAGAGAATAAATTAAATTCAAATGTAAAATCTTAGTGAAATCGGACCGTATAGTGAAGACAAATAAATTAGGAACATAAACACAATGCGTTATAAAATTAAAGTTTGAAATTGTATATAAATAGCATATAGGTGCATTTAAATACAAATAGAGTAAGTAGGAACAAGTAGGATTTAAAATATTGCTATATTTTAGTTCTGCACATATCGGTACCTTGTACCTGTAAATAAAATTAATTATAAAAAAAAGGCAAAATATAATTGTAAAAATAAATATGAAGTTAGCAGTCATTCGAACTCAGGAAATCCAAGATTGTTCCTGAAACCTAAAAAAAATTTGTTCTCAGTTATGAAGTGTAATATTGAAGTCAATGTTTTCTCTTTGTAAAATAAAGACTCTGAATAAAAGAAAAATTTCTTTATTTGAGTTCATGATATTAATATTATGAGTTAATAATAATGGTTATGATTCAACTTTTAATTATGTAGTATTTTATAATATTATAAAAAAATAATCACAATTTCATTCAAACACAATTTTCTAATTACATAACGGTTAAAAGATATGTCTTCTTACTGACCAAAATGAATAAATTCCATTCCATATTCTTCACTTAAACATAACATTCATGTAATCATGCTTTTATTTTCAATCTATTATGAATTTTGTTTCAAGATACCATGATTCAAATATTTCATACTCAAATGCATCACTAAACTTCAAAATCATTCTCTAATGTTAATATAGTAAAAAAGTATCATTTTTGTAAAAATCACAATGAATGACAGAAATATCATAATCAGGAAATATACTGGAGAATATATTCAGCGTTGCCTGAGTTTTAAGATGCAAATCTCTGATTAAAATATCACCGGAACTCACAGTGAATTCTTGAAAACCATAGGACGCTTTGACAATATGTCTGCCTATAGCAGCTGAAAAAAAAAAGAAAACTCGCTGCGCTGCTGATGTTAAGATGGATATTCGGCGAGAATATCACGAAGGTTTCTACTCTCGGGAGTACGTCTTCAACGGACGAAAAGTATATATATATATTTTAATTCACGAAAATTCATCTATTAATAATGTGGATTATGTTTACAATTTTTTTGAAAGATAATTTTTCGATATGTTAAGAAGGAAACTCTGTAATAATATTTTCGGTCACTAAAAAATTGATTTGTGTAAAAATCGCTCAAAATCGTGCTAAAACATAAAATAACTAAAAACATAATTCGAATTTTAAAAAAAGTCTCGGCGAGACGCATTGTCTCGGGTTCTGAAGTACCTGTTGTTGTTGTTGAGACCCAGACCGTCCGACCTACCAGAAAGGTGTAAGGCAACAGCTTGGACGGCCGGGAAGTGCCACCCAATTTAAACCGGAACCCAGTGGGGGAGGCATCCCCTGGGACCGTACTCTCCTTCCCCTACCACCAACCTCTCGGAAGGACTTACGGACCCACATGTTTAACGTGATCGTACTCCGCGTGAACACGGCGGCAGTTTTTTGGCAGTGGCTGGAATCGAACCCGGGCCTACCGAGTGCAACTCCAGCGCGCTAACCAATGGGCTACCGCGCCCCGGGTTCTGTACCTGTGCATCAAATTTCATTACTTGACCATGCTTAAATTTTCCGCTACAGACGATAGAGACGAACATTATTGTAGAAATTTTAACTTATATGGACAATTGCAATACATTTCACTTTAGATTTTATGGGGGTTTCGCAGATTGTGTAAAATGACACAAATATACATTATGCAGTTATGCTCTTAATGAAAACTTTAAGAAATTATTCAAATATATTTCCATGTATTTTCGATCCGTCTGCATAAATACAGAAGGTCCTTTAAAAGAAGAATTTCAAACGTTGTTCCGAGAATCGATGGGTTTTCTTTTTTCCCATATGTTTTTATGGCCACGCAGCAAGAAATCCCTAGAAAGATATCCCCTGGAGACCTACTAGAGATGTTTTCGGTGTTCTGTTATTGTCCTCGGGGCAGAGTTTATGTTTGTCGCAGCCAGTTTTATTTCCTACTGCTCTCTGTTGAAAATATCGATACCCGAATCTACTTTAAAACTGCATAAAAAATATCATACCTTTTCCCACATTAAAAAGGTTTTCCTTTTGCACTTGAGAACGTTTTGTTTGCAAATATATATTCAATTATTTAATTATTATGCAAATTATGAAATGTGTATTTATTAAGGTACATTATATATTAAAGCCGTGTATATATTTGAATGCACATTTCTTTTTTTAATGTTTTTATTTTGTTTTAAAAGAAAGAATGCTAATGTAGGAGTCCATAAAATTCGCACAGCATGAGAAAAACAAGCAGACATTTTATGTTATTTTCTAAACCCTTAAAAGATGAAAAGTGTCATATAAATTTCAGAATGGTTTTCAAATGCATTAGGCTCAATTTTCAGAGCCATAAAGGAAGATATCTTCATTCTATATATCATGCGATATAATGTGTGTTGATCTTTAAACGTTGGGAAGCCACTTAGTTCTTGATTCAGATGATGTGCAATTTTACGAAATTTTTTCATCTTTCTTTTCATCTCAAACATTCTTTCTTTTCTCATCTCAAGCACTCAGTAGTCACAGATGGCCGCATATCTTTTGTTCTTAACCAGATATTTATCTGGCTGCTAACTGTTCGTAAACTCCAATAGTTCATGCACTCGGACAATACAGAGGTGCACTCGTTTTGCTTAAACTGCTTCAAAAGGCCACGGTTATTTCACGTTCAAAGTCCGTCATATCGCATTTTCTATCCATCACAAGCATTTAAGCTTGTCGAAGACTGCAAGACAACTATTTCTAAAAATAGAGTTGCAACTTTTTGGATGTGCTTCATTATGTTTAGCAATGAATAACATTTAGTTTCGGAATGAGTCGCCTTAATCGAAAGTTGTTGGCTCAAGTTCCTCTCCGTGGTCTCCGTAACTAAGTGCAAAGTTTTACTCTTCTAGATCAGGATTTTTCAAAATGTGTTTCTAGATTAGAGTGTTTCACATCAAGGGTGTGTTTTCAAAGGAACCCTCGAGGTTCGACGAGAGTATGCCAGGTGTAAAGTATCGTGTAAATTTTCTAACAATCGGAAAAAATCAAAGCGTGAAATTTAAATGCATGATATGGATTGCGATAGACTTTTGTTCTAATTCTAAGGTTCCGCTATCACATTAAATTTTAAAACTGTTCGGTGACCAAAATAGTTTGCAAAGCTCCGTTCTAGATCATCGATAAGGGTTTCTGGAGTTACTGGAAGAATATTTTGTCTCTCCATTTTTCTTCCCCCTGGGGGTAGAAGTCGAAAATCCATCTTCATTAGATTCTGTCTCTGATTGATATTATAAATGTAGAATGATTTTGATTTCTGAGCCACTAGGGAGCTTTTCGGAAAGTCTAAAACTACTTAAAAAACATTTTCGACACCCAACAGTGGGGGGAGGGAGTTAGTCGAAAATTCGGAACCTTTAGGTTCTGCTTCGTGGTCAATAGTATAAGTGTGCAATGATTCAGATTTCTAAGATACCGGGAACTTATGTCTGGAAATGAAGACTGGAATGACATAAATCAATTCCTTTTCTTGGCCTCTGAGGAGAGGAGAGAATTAAAAATCCGGTTCTTTAGGTTCTGTACCATGATCACTACTATAAGTAGGTAAATATTTTATCTTCTAGGTCTCGGGTTTTTTTTGCAGGACATGAAAAGACACAAACACATTAGATAATTATTATATAAATTTCTTGAGCAATGCCCTACATCAGTCTTTGCTCCTCTCCAGCTTCAACGATTCAACGTCAGAAATATCTGCAGATTCGCTACATTGCATATTATGGTTTAGTGCACATAATTTAGTTCTTCAGTGTAGACCTCGTGTAAAGTATTAGCGTTTTTCTATGTATTAATACATAGAAGAGGGCTAATACTTCCTGGGAAATAATCAATTCCACCTCTAACTTCCTAATAAAGAGCACACAGAGAATAGGATAGAATAGGATTTGAATTTCAAACTTATTTATTAACTTAAATATAACATATACAGTGACTCTGGCTGTTTAAAGAAAGATTTTGTACAATTAAAAGTTAGGGTATTGCACAATCCCCGTTCAACTTAACTTGGACACAACTAATCGTACTGCCAACGGCCGTACCGTGCTGAAAACACCGGTTCTCGTTAGATCACCGAAGTCAAGCAGCATCGGGCGCGGTTAGTACTTGGTGGGTGACCACCTCGGAACACCGCGTGCTGTTGGCCATCTCGGGTGCGGTATCCCCGTGGTTTGCGCGCTAGATTTGCACGCTACCACAAATGCCGCCGTGTTCATGCGGAGTACGATCACGTTAAACATGTGGGTCCGTAAGTCCTTCCGAGAGGTTGGTGGTAGGGGAAGGAGGGTACGGTCCCTGTGGATGCCTCCCCCACTGGGTTCCGGTCTAAATTGGGTGGCACTTCCCGGCCGTCCATACAGTTACCTTACACCTTTCTGGTAGGTCGGACGGTCTGGGTCTCAACAACAACAACAACTAATCGTACTGGACCAACGGCCGTACCGTGCTGAAAACACCGGTTCTCGTTAGATCACCGAAGTCAGGCAGCATCGGGCGCGGTTAGTACTTGGGTGAGTGACCACCTGGGAACGCCGCGTGCTGTTGGCAAATTTCGGGCGCGATAGCTCGGTGGTTTGCGCGCTAGATTTGCACGCTGCCACAACTGCCGCCGTGTTCATGCGGAGTACGATCACGTTAAACATGGGGATCCGTAAGTCCTTCCGAGAGGTTGGTGGTAGGGGAAGGAGGGTACGGACCCTGTGGATGCCTCCCCCACTGGGTTCCGGTCTAAATTGGGTGGCACTTCCCGGCCGTCCATACAGTTACCTTACACCTTTCTGGTAGGTCGGACGGTCTGGGTCTCAACAACAACACCTTTCTGGTAGGTCGGACGGTCTGGGTCTCAACAACAACAACTAATCGTTCTTCGCTTGGTAATATGCGAAAAACTCGCGCTCTCCCGTACATACTTAAAATATTTAAAGCTTTATCTTACCCATCTTCAATACCGCCATCGATTAGTATGAAGGCTAGAGCATCACTTTCACTCGCAATACTGGTCTTTTCTCAAGCGGATCTTTTCATTCACCTCGCTATCTCAACTCGATTTGGACGCACAAAACTGGAACTTGTCGCTTATCGACCTTTTCTCAGTCCTTACGATCCTTGATTCATTGATTTCTAAACTTTCTACAGCCAATCCGAAAGCTTTATTCTGCCTTATCATCAGGATCGCAGAAACTTGCTTGGCCGATTTTCTGATTGGTCTACTTAACTGGAACCAATGGAAAAGTTTATTAATGCAAAATAACCCAATAATTCAAATGTCAAACTGAGAGAAATTATATCTAAAGGTTTTATAGACATCACACTAGTTGAAAACTGTTTTAAAATGTTCGAAGCGATATGTGTATTTGGCATGGAGTTAGAAAGACGGAGATAAAGCCCCTCTGAATGAAACGTTTGAAAATGCCATAATGCTTTGAGAATTATATCTAGCCGTCGCTAATGTTAGTAAAGTAGAAAAGCGCAGCATTTAGTATATTTATTTTTGATTATTTTTCAATTAAGGGTTCCCTAATTATGCGTATAATTAACCAGTATTTTTTCATAGTTGAAGAATATAGTACAGAATAAGGAGATAAAAATAAATGGAAAGGTAAATCAGTTTTAAATACGTTGAAATAATCTTTATTATTTCAGTTCTACTTTTCATTCCGCTAATATTACTTTCCTTATATACATAATGTATAAGGAAAGTATTGTGACGGGGTCGAAAATTCGAATTCGAATTTTCGACGGGAGAGCACGTTTCAAGCATCCCTGATCACGAATCAAACATTTTTGAAGTGATGTCTGTGTGTGTGTGTGTGTGTGTGTCAGTGTGCCTGTGGAGACGATAACTGACGAACGAATGGACCGATTCGAACCAAATTTGGTACAAAAATCACAATCAGTAAACACTAGAAGCCTATTGTTTTTATACGCAATCGAATGTTCAGAACCCCCCTAAGTTTTCGAATGAAATTTTGAAAAAATCGTAAAAAAATCAAAACCACTAATAAAGTTACGCACATAGACATTTCTTATGTAATTTTTCATTAGAAAACGATTGGTATAAATTTTAGAACGCTAACACGAACCGTTCACGAGATATTGTACATTTTTAAAAAAAATTATCAAAAAGTCATAAAATAAAAAAAATATTTCCTATTGAGAAACATTTTCACTTTTCATATGTAATAAATACCATGTGATAAATTGTGTGACATCATTCTCGTGGATCTAGCTCGTTCCATTCATGAAAAAAGATACTTTGAGTAATACTTTTGTATTTGAAAGCCAATAGTCATTTATCTGCTGTAAGAATAACTTATTTCTTAGAGCATAGCGCTTGGCGAGATTTTGGCGACGAATTTGACGGAATGTCGCCAACTTGGCGACTTTTTGAAATGTTGCCAAATTAACGAAAATCTCGCCAAATGGATAAAAATGACTCTAAATCAATGAAAATGACGACTAATTGTCGAAAATTCAATATCTTGGAAAGAATATTAGTATCTACTATAAGAAAAACCTATTTTTTTACTGTAAAAGTAGTAAATTCATTGCATTATATAAGGAAAGTCATGTGTTGCCCACATCAGATTTTTTTTTTTACAAAATTGACAGTTTGAATAAATATTTTAGGCCTTTCACCATAGAAATGCATACAATGCAAGACTACTTATCCCAGCGCCACCTGAATTATTATCTCGAACAATATTGGCGTTTTCTTAATATGAAGTTTTAATTCCTTTTACCTCCATGGTATTTGATGTACGAAGCAAACCCTTAAATTAAATTACTTGAATTTATCCCATGAAGATTTTTTTAGTTATTGTTCATTCTTATCACATTCATTTCATATCAGCACAATCTGAATTTAAAAAATAGAAAAATGAGACACCCACTTAAAATACGTTGTGTGTCATAAGAAAAAAAATCTCGAGTTTCTGTTTTAAATTATCTTTTAACCGGCAAAGAATGGAAGGGGGGGGGGAGATAAAACACAAGGGTTCGTGAAAAGGGAACGGGAAGTAGGGGGGCAAATACAAACGTTCATTAAAATAAAAGAATAATTATGCTTAAAACAATAAAAACGTGTTTTGGCATACACGGAATTTTCGAAACTCTTTCAGAACTAAATTCATATTTCAATAACATGTGAAAAGGAGGGAAACAATTAAACAGCGCGGGAACTTCGCAAAGGAAGTTAACATTTTTCAAAGAATAATTGTTTTTTCTCTATTGAAAAGATATGCTGGAATAATATAGTTTTTCTCTTTTATTCTGTAAATTTTATAATATGGATTCGAAACAAAAAAAAAATACTTATGTGTACTTACATGACTTTTTGATATAGATTAACAAATTTAGATATAATGGGAAAGGAGTAAAAAAATGGGGAGCTTTCATATGACTGTATTTCGCTGAAAATTAATGGAATGATTGCCTTTACTACTTTAAAAAATCTGATGAGGCCAATATATGACTTTCCTTATATAATGCAATGGATTTACTACTTTTACAGTAAAAAAATAGGTTTTTCGTATAGTAGATACTTATATTCTTTCCAAGGTATTGAATTTTCGACAATTAGTCGTCATTTTCATTGATTTAGCGTCATTTTCATCCATTTGGCGAGATTTTCGTTAATTTGACAGCATTTCAAAAAGTCGCCAAGTTGGCGACATTCCGCCAAATTCGTCGCCAAAATCTCGCCAAGCTTTACTGACGGAGAAATAAGTTATTCTTATAACAGATAAATGACTATTGGCGTTCAAATACAAAAGTATTACTCGAAGTATCTTTTCTCATGAATGGAACGAGCTAGATCCACGAGAATGGTATCACCCAATTTATCGCATAGTATTACATATGAAAAGTGAACATGTTTCTCAATAGGAAATATATTTTTTTTATTTTATATGACTTTTTGATAATTTTTATGAAAAATGTGAAATATATCAAGAACGGTTCTTGGTAGCGTTTTAAATTTTATGTTAATCGTTTTCTAATGAAAAATTACATAAGAAATGTCTATTTACGTAACTTTATTAGCAGTTTTGATTTTTTGACGGTTTTTTCAAAATTTCACTCGAAAATTTAGGGGGGTTCTGCACATTCGATTACGTTTAAAAACAATAGGCTTCCAGTGTTTATGGATTGTGATTTTTGTACCAAATTTCGTTCGAATCGGTCCAATCGTTCGTCAGTTATCGTCTCCACAGACCCACTGACACACACACACACACATACTTTCACACAAACACACACACACACACACACACACACACACACACACACACACACACACACACACACACACACACACAGACATCACTTCAAAAATGTTTAATTCGTGATCAGGGATGCTTGAAACGTGCTCTCCCGCCGAAAACTCGAAATCGAATTTTCGACCCCGTCACAATACTTTCCTTATACATTATGTATATAAGGAAAGTAATAACATACAGGGTAATCGCTTGATTGTTTTCATACTAAGTTTCCCATGGAAAAGTGAAATATTGAATATATTGAGAATAGCTCCTGTCTCGTAAATAATAGCCTCCACATGATTTGTCGTTAAACGTACTTGATAAGAATCAAATAATTTGATTAATTGTTAAAGTATATAAATGGTTATAGTACTTTCAGTACTTCCTTAAAGAAAACAGACATACGCAAACTACATGACAATAATTGTTCCGAAGGAATTTTGGTTCCTCTTTATCAGATCAAAACAGTGTTTCTGCTTAACAAAAGCTAAGCAATTGTTGTCACGTAATTTGCACATGTTCGCTTTTCAAAAAAGTATTGAAATTGTTATTCTCACAAGCAGTAGTTTTATTTTTGTAATAGTAAAGATTGTTATTTCAGAATCAAACGTCCAATACTTCAATTTATTTCAGAATCAAAAGTCCAATACGGAATGGCTTGTGTTAATGTCCTATAAATAATATCATTCTTTTGCAAATTGTAAATTACCTATGAAATAAAGTAGTTTTAAATCAGTGTGGGGGTGTATGTGGTACCAATTATCCCAGGTGACAACACCTATGACTACTCTACCTGCAGCACTAAACTGTCTGTACGGATCAGGACGTGACAAAAAAAAAATCTGATGTGGGCAACAAATGATTTTCCTTATATAATGTAATGAATTTGCTACTTTTACAGTAAAATATAGGTTTTTCTTAGATACTATTTTAGTAGATACTAATATTCTTTCCAACATATTGAATTTTCGACAATTAATCGTCATTTTCATTGATTTAGCGTCATTTTTATCCATTTGGTGAGATTTTCGTTAATTTGGCAACATTTCAAAAAAGTCGCCAAGTTGGCGACATTCCGCCAAATTCGTCGCCAAAATCTCGCCAAGCGTTATACACTAAGAAATAAGTTATTCTTACAGCAGATAAATAAATGACTATTGGCGTTCAAATACAAAAGTATTATTCAAAGTAACTTTTTTCATGAATGGAACGAGTTAGATCCACGAGAATGATGTCACTCAATTTATCGCATGGTATTACATATGAAAAGTGAACATGTTTCTCAATAGGAAATATTTTTATTTTATTTTATATGACTTTTTGATATTTTTTTAAAAAATGTACAATATCTCGAGAACGGTTCATGCTAGCGTTCTAAAATTTATTCCAATCGTTTTCTAATGAAAAATTACATAAGAAATGTCTATTTGCGTAACTTTATTAGTGGTTTTGATTTTTTGACGATTTTTTCAAAATTTCATTTGACAATTTAGGGGGGTTCTGAACATTCGATTGCGCATAAAAACAATAGGCTTCCAGTGTTTACGGATTGTGATTTTTGTACCCAATTTCGTTCGAATCGGTCCATTCGTTCGTCGGTTATCGTCTCCACAGACCCACTGACACACACACACACACACACACACACACACACATACACACACACAGACATCACTTCAAAAATGTTTGATTCGTGATCAGGGATGCTTGAAACGTGCCCTCCCGTCGAAAACTCAAATTCGAATTTTCGACCCCATCACAATACTTTCCTTATACATTATGTATATAAGGAAAGTAAAAATGAATGATTATCTACTGCTTTTACAGCACACTGTTTTTCCTGAAAGAGCCCCTGGTTTGGCAAAACCTTTCTTTCGACCAGCTATAATAACTCTAGGAGTATTCTCTTTTACGAGTCTTGTAAAGAACCTTGCTGTCTCAACCGGGATTCGAGCTATGTATCTTCGTACTGGCCAGCCGGATCTCTACCGTTGAGTTACTGGGACGGAATTGCAAACTCTTATCGAATTGAACTCTGTACTCTCCACCGTCTAAAATCAGATTGGCGGGGATGCGCGAACGGGTGGTGAGTGAATGGGGAATTTACTATGGCACTCTGTCTGGTGGTTTGCAAGCCCGTGTGTTCCTTTCGGTGGCTGATGATAGGTTGCAGATTAAGAATCGTTCTCTGTTTTTCTTTCTCTCTGGACATGGTCCCTTCCCTAGCTACCTGCACAGATTTAGCGTTTGGGATTCTCCCGATTGTCCATGTGGGGGATTGGGGGATCCTGATCACTATGTCTTTGAATGCAGGTTTAGCAGGGAACATCATTTGGCCCGGCCGCTGGAGGAACATCGGGCACGCTGGGTTAAAAGTATTTTGTCTAGGCCTGGTTCCATTGGAAGGATTGCTAGATGTATTGCTGTTCCCCGTGAGATCACGGACAACAAAGAGACATTTATTAACCTTTAATTGGGATTTAATTATGGTAATTGAAATGTGTTAATTAAAGTACTGCTGAATTGGTTTTTATTAGTTGAACATACTATGTATTATTATTGATTATCACCCAAGTTTTTTGAATTTGTATTTTGATAAGTATTTGTTAAAATGTATTATATTTAATGGGGGATTTGGCGGATTGATTTCGTGTTATATTGTATTTACACTGTTTGTATTTATACATAAAGTGTAAAAATTATATTTTTGTATACCTTTTGTATATTTCCCGCAAATTATGCGGAAGTTTGTAGGCTATGTGTAACTGCCGTGGCCGGGCCCCTCCCTTTTTAGTTTGAAATAATAAATCCTTGGGTGTTTTGGGTTGTGGGCGCGTCGCTGGGGGGGAGTCGGCGGCTTCTTCTGTCCGTTGGGCTTGGGTTGTCCGTTGGCTCTCATTTTTGCTGGGGATCTTTTCTTTTCTCGGCCCGAGATTTAAGATGCTCTGCCCCACGGGCGAGCCCTCGGGTCTGGGCCGCGCTAAGATTGGCGGGGAGAGGTGCGACAGCCCAGTGGTTAGCGCGCAGAGACTGCACTCGGATGACCCTAGTTCGATTTACGCCTCTGCACAACTAAACTTCTGCCCAACTACTGCCGATTTCCACCTCTGCCGTGTCCACGCAGAGTACAGGCTTGTTAAATATGTGGATCCGTAAGTCCTTCCGAGAGGTTGGTGGTAGGGGAAAGAGGGTAGGGTCCCTGTGGACGCCACTACCACTGGGTTTCGTTCTAAATTGGGCGGCACTTCCCGGCAGTCCCAACAGACACCTTGCACCTTCGGGTAGGTCACATGGTCTGAGTCGAAGAAGAAAATTGTCGGGCAATTGACAATTTGACTGACCACCTCCTGTTATTTTTACCGTAGATTAGCCTTCTGAAACTATTTTCATCCTCCCGGCTTCCTGTGTAATTGTCCTTCCGATTTGAAATTAAAGCTCAATATAGCAGAGTCCACCGAATCCGTGCTAGTGGTTCTACGGTGACTTTCAGACTTCTTTGCACTAACCTACAGGGTTGATTTAGTTGAGAGTCATTGTAAAGCATTTTGTTGCATTTAACAAAATATTGAATTCGATAATTTTTTAGAAAGCAATATTTTATAGTTTATACATTAACAAAAATCTGAACAAACTCCAAAACAGTATTGGGACACTTCCAAATATCTGATGTGGGCAACACATGACTTTCCTTATATAATGTAATGAATTTACTAATCTTACATTAAAAAAATAGGTTTTTCTTATAGTAGATACTTATATTCTTTCCAAGATATTGAATTTTCGACAATTAGTCGTCATTTTCATTGATTGAGCGGAATTTTTATCCATTTGGCAAGATTTCCGTTAATTTGGTAACATTTAAAAAATTCGCCAAGTTGGCGACATTCCGCCAAATTTGTCGCCAAAATCTCTCAAACGTTATGGATGGAGAAATAAGCTATTCTTATAGCAGATAAATGACTATTGACTTTCAAATACAAAAGTATTACTCAAAGTATCTTTTCTCATGAATGAACGAGCTAGATCCACGAGAATGATATCACCCAATTTATCGCATGATATTACATATGAAAAGTGAACATGTTTCACAACAGTTATTATTTTTTTTAATTTATGGCATTTTTTGATAAATTTATTTGAAAAATGTGTAATATCTCCAGAACGGTTTATGGTAGCGTTCTAAAGTTTATGTTAATCATTTTCTAAGGGAAAATTACATAAGAAATGTCTATTTGCGTAGCTTTATTAAAGGTTTTGATTTTTTGATGATTTTTCAAAATTTCACTCGAAAATTTAGCGGGTTTCTGAACATTCGATTACGGTTAAAAACAACAGGCTTCCAGTATTCACAGATTGTGATTTTTGTTGCGAATTTAATTCGAATCGTTTCATTAGTTCATGTGATATCGTCTCCACAGACTCACTAACACACACACACACACACACACACACACACACACACACACACACACAGACATCACCTCAAAAATGTTTGATTCGTGATCAGGGATGCTTGAAACGTGCTCTTCCGTCGAAAATTCGAATTCGAATTTTCGACCCCGTCACAATACTTTCCTTATGCATTATGTATGTAAGGAAAGTAAAAATTGCTTAGCAGCCCGTGCGTTGTACTGACTAGAATCGTGCTCCAAAACATCATCTGTGTTTTCTTTCCTAACTTACTGAACTATTTTATTCTCGGTCACTCACTAGGAAAAGAAAACAAGAAGTTGTTCCTAAAAAATACAATGTCCAACTTTCCTCCTTTTTAAGTGGAAAAATAAATCAGATCCTTTTACTGAAGGGAAAAAATAAGTCAGATGATACGTGATTTTCTCTGAATGGGTTTAAACCGTTTTTGTGCAGATGGACAATATCGTGTTTCGAATTTGTTGTTTTTGTCAAAAATATAACCGGGTCACTTTTCTATTGAGGAAACAGCATGCATGGATGGGTTCAGCGTTCATTATGCATTTGTCATCATAGAATTGCTGATACCTGCATTGGCAGCAAGAAGATTTGCTATGTTCCACAAATTTTCCGAACCCTTGTGGAAGTCAATAAATGCAGGCTCTTCAAATTTCGTAGAAAAAAGAAATTGAAATCAATTCATTTATATTGACATTAGCATTTAAATCTGTTAAAGACAGGGAACTCAACTGGCTTAAAACATTATGTTGCAACTGTTTTATAATGTTTAATTTTGTTTATCGATGTGAGTTGCTTGGCTTTGAAGATAATCGTCTTAAACAAAAATCGGATCCATTAGGTTCTGCTTCTTAAAGTGAGCAAAGTTAAAGCCTTCTTGGCTATCATTTCAACCTTCTTATTCCTTATTAAAAATAGTATAATGTTGTCATGCCGCACATTCTACCAAATAGTCTGTAATCGCTTGGCTAGAATATATAAATTTATTGATGGTTGCAGATGTCGTTTCAGATTTGCTGAGTTGTGGATGTATGGCTAGTCTTGGGAGGGCATCAACACTTTGGAGGCATTCTCAACAGACATATGCTAAGTGCGTTCAATGGAAATTCATAGTAATCCCCCCCTCCCTATTCTCTGCGAAATTTGATGTTGAGTTCATTTGAGTCATTGTCTAAGCTCTTTAACCAAACCTGAGGAATAGATATTTCAAAGAAAAGTTTTGATCTGGAATTGGGAAAAACCTGAAGCAAAATTCTTTAGTAAAACCCCAACTCCCTCCGAAATTTGCTACTGAATCCATATCTGTTGTTATCTACGTTCTGTTTAAGCTGAACGTGAAAAATAGATGATACAAGAAAATGTAAATTTTTGAATCGAAAGTGGTATCTCGAGAACTGGGAGCAGAAACAGAGTCATTCTATCCCTTCCAAAATTTAATGCCGAATCCAAATAAGTTATCATCTAAGTTCTATCTATATCCAATCCAAAAAATAGATGTTTCAAGAAAAATAAAAATTTTAGGTCGCAAGACCTCTATCATCAATAGAAAATGTCTGGGACATGCCTTCTCAAAATATCACTGAATTATCTGACCAGGTGCAACATTTGTGACATAATCTTCCACAGAGGGACATAAGCAACTTAATTGACTCTGTGCTGCTACGAATGTCGGCTTGTGTAGCTGCTAGGGGATTATGTACCGCTTACTAAAATGTCATATTCTTGTTACCACCATTTCTTGATAAAACGATTTTTTGTTATCGAATTCTAATCATTTGCATATCTCCTCAAATGGTACATCCATGCTGAGTTTTGAGGCTGTAGTTCAATTTCTTATGGGTGCATAATTTTTTTTTCAATAGAGTGTATATTCGGATCAGATTTGAATGCATTGAGAAAATTGTACATAGTAACAGTAATTTAGTATCTACAATGATAACAATAAAATACTTCCTGATCCTCAGTGTTTTACATTGTATTTAAGATGCATATAACTAACTATTCATTTAGTAAACATGGTTGTACAAAAGAAATTTTCTTTTTTATTAACACTTTACAACAAAGTTGAAAAGTGTTTATGACTTTGTACATTCTGTCTGTCCGTTAGCACAATAACTGCCGTAAAAATGACTTAATCAAAATGAAATTTTAGTATGATGTTCAGACGGTCTGTGGGACCTATGAGAATATAAATGAATAATATCACCCAATAAGTTTTGGATTAAACCCGGGTTGAAAAAATGAAATACATTGAGCCCTAAGGAATCTAATTTTTCAAACATTTTTTAAGCGGATTTAAAATTTACAAATTGCTTCGAAAATTTTAGGTGATATTCAAATTATCCCATAAAATATATAAAAAATTTTTTAGCAAAATATATTCAGTAGTTTTTTAAATAAAATGTAAAATAATAATTACACCTCTTATATGAAGCGATCACGTGACTATTTTTGATATCACGTGACTCACTTTAAAATGAATGTGGCATCCATCTTGTCTCAAAATCGTGATTTTTATAGTTCTTTTTAATTCAAATTGAGTGTTGTATCCGTCCTAAACCCGCTTTATTTTTGCTTAAATTGTGTGCATCTGTATACTGAAACAACGCAATTACAATATATTTGAGTTTAAATGATCATCCAAATTTGATTATTTCTACAACGAAGCCTATTTTTCACTTATGTAAAATGTAAACAGCAAAATATGTAGAATGAGTTGTTTTAGAATTGCTGCATATCTTTAACGCAAAATCATTTAGCTCATGGAGTCTATATAGCCGATATGAATGAAATAATCATTGATTTAACAGAGAGAAGGACGATTTTTTTCGATGCAGTTTTAAGCATAGAGTGTAATTACTTGTAACTCCATGATCTTAAGTTTTTAAATAAAATAAATTATTATAGTATTGTGATGAATGAAATGAATGGGAAAATGTTATGAATGAAATGCTGTTTTTATTGTGATAAGGCTTTCACACCTCTGTGTTAAAATTGTATATTAAAGTATTGTTTTATTTCTGTGTGATTGAAAGTGTCAATTTCGAAATGTAAATGTCTTTTCTACATGTTTTCAATTACATTGACTTTTAAGGGAAGTGAACTCTAAAATCGCAAAAGTGTTTATGTTCCAGAAAAATAGTAATAGTTTTGTATTTTCGCTTCTCAGTTGCTAGTTGGGAACTTGCAGGTTTTGCGCACGCGCGCGTTTGAAAAAGGATTTTGGAAGCAGAGTGGAAGGAGTCGTGGAAAAATGTAGACGTGTGTGTTTGATTCGCGTATGATCGCGAATTTTAAGAAAAGGTGGATTAATTTTGAAAGTGGAAGGATGTGATTAAAATATGTAACATAGTTCGACAAGTTGTGCGTAGAGTCGTTTGGCTCGGTTCAGAGATGAGTCACTCGTGTTTTTAAATGAATCAGCCTGGTAGTAATGGAATAATGAATCTTGTGAAAAGAGAAAATGGTTCTTTCACTGGTCGGCTTGAATCGCTAATAGGGCTAGAGGGAAAGCTCATTTTACAGCGATTTGTATTTGCCTGACTCCTCCTTGTGTCCTAAGGTACGAATCAACCAATCTCCGTAACCAACCAAGATGTCGAATTCCGCCAGCATGATGTTGTGTAGTCAAGTTTCCCGACCATTATGGATTTTGTTCTGCGCAAGAATCTCGATGAGTTTATGCCGAGAGTCCATCCTGATATCCTTTCCCATGGTACAGAATTGTAAATGTTATATTTAAAAGAGACGAGGTAAAGTTTTATATATATTTAGTCTTCCACCTAACGAATAGAGTGTTAATTGTCAAATCCTCGTGAGCATCGAATCATTGATGATGTTATATGAAAATGTCGTATATGTTCAAAGTATACAAATGTGATATATAAATGTCAAGTATAATATGAGGAATATCGTGTTTATTTTATGTATCAGAAAATATGTGTATTCTCTTGGTTCCTCTTCCTCCAGGGGTGTTCTTAATGGTCACCCTACCGAGTGTAACTCTGAGTTATTGCGAGAAATGCTTGTACTGCTGTTTTCGATCAACTGCCTTGTTATTTCATGTTTAATAAATGTGTTTGATTTCAAAACTTTGTCTTCTCTGTCGAGTATACCAAAACGTTCGCGACATTATAGAGAGATCTAGGCATGTTATTTTTTCTATGACGTCATTTGAATAAATTTCAGTTGTTTTTGATGAAGTTTTCAAATATAATAATTTATTACAGTATTATAATAATGTTAAAAACATTACCGAGGAGCCAGACGATTTATATTTAGTTGACGTCATTTGAATGAAGTTCATTTTTTTCGATGAACTTTTAAGTTTTCAAATATAATAAATTAATGTAGTATTGTGATAATTTTTAAAATATTACCGAGGAATGTATAGTATTTTAGAGATGTTTAACTGAAATTGCATTGAAGTTGGAAAGTGTTTCATAATCAATGCTTTATGCATGATTGATCTTTCTTGTTTTAAGTTTTCAACAATATTTCATGCATTTTTCTAATTTAGAGATCGCGTATTAAAAAATTTATTGTAGGACAATCATCGAAGGAAGATATTATTGTTAGATATTATTGTTAGTAACTGTCATTCCAACTATCAGTCCTGCATTAGAGACATCAGATTCATTCCTATGCAATTTGCACCGCTCAACATTGATGTAAAATGGGACTAAATTTAAGTGCGGACCGAACGATTCATCGAAAAAATTATAAAATATTAATATTTTTAAGGGTATTAAGGGTTATACTCATAGCTGTCCAATTAACAATCTAAATTCTGGATTCGCCTGAAAACAGATATAATTCTCAAATAACTGAAACCATTATATTTTTAACTCAAATCGGTAAATTTTTAACTCAAACCAGTAAATTTTTTGAAGAGAAGGCATTTTTACAAACACAATGAATTCGGAACAGAGTTTTTTTGTGTCGGTACAAAACTAATTTAACCAATTCACGAAAAATCACGTAGCATCTGTCTGATATTTCTTCCTCCACAAGAAAAAAATACCTGATGTATTTTTCCACTTAAAGAGGGAAAAGTTGGACATAGCATTCTTCAGGAGATACATCTGATATCCTTTTTCTAGTCATTGGAAAAAAATAGTTTAATATTTTAGAAAAGAAATCGCATATCGTTTGAAGCACGATTCTAATCAGGATAAGAAACTGAATGCTGTTGTTGTTGTTGAGACCCAGACCGTCCGACCTACCAGAAAGGTGTAAGGTAACTGTAAGAAATTGAATGTAAAAGAATTTTATATTTCAGAAATTTTTGTATAGAGAAAGTAATGTTTACATAAAAACTTTAAAATTCGTAATTTTTACGGAGAAGCACGTTTTAATATCTACTGAACCCATTTCTCACACTTTGGGAAATATATCCAATTGTGAGTGTATGTGTGTGTGTGTGCGTGCGTGAGTGTGTGTGTGTGTGTGTGTGCGTGAGTGTATGTGGGTGCGTGAGTGTGTGTGTGTGCGTGAGTTTGTGTGTGTGCGTGAGTGTGTGTGCGTGCGTGAGTTTGTGTGTGTGTGCGTGAGTGTGTGTGTGCGTGCGTGAGTGTGTGTGCGGCGCATGCGTGCATGCGTGTGTGAGTGTGTATAAATATGTGAGGTGTGGACACGATAAGTAGAAAAATAATGCACCTACCTTTATCAAATTCTATGAGTAGATACATAATGTGAAAAAACTGGAACTAGGTATAATGCTTAATAAATTTCCTGATTACTACTCTAATATTCCAAGATTTTTATGGCAATATTTCAAAAAAATTCACGAAACAATTATAAAATATATTTGAAAATTCACGAAACAATTATAGTAGTATCTCTCTAAATAAGTACCTAACGTGATTTTGTTTCTCCACACCCTCTAGAAGCTCCCCTCCCCCTGTGACTTAAAAGGTTGAATCTTTACACAGCATAGTATCAAAAACAGTACAGAATCTAATGTAGCTGGATTTTTGATTCACTCTCTCGGAAGTAGATAAAAAGAGGTATAAAAATAGTTTCATATCCCCCAGAAACTCCACTGGTGACCTAGAAAGATAACTATTTTCAGACCTATAGTATCGGCTATCGGACAGAACCATCGTTGATATAAATGGATTTCCGTTTATCCTCTCGGGGTGGAGATTATAGTTTGATAAAAGTTTTTATATTAGTTATCATAAATTATCATATATTATTATAAAAGTTCATAAAACCCTCAAGCAATGTTCCGGTGGCTTGTAAAGCTACATTTATTGTATCGACCACTCCAGAACATAATAGATCCGAATTTTCGGTTTTCATCCTAGAAGGGACAAAATGGGAGGGGCAGGAGAAAAGTCTCCCAGAAAATTACCGTAGTTCCTGCTGGGAACATAAAAGGCAAAAACTCGATCACGGGACAGAACCTAACTGAGCCAACTTTCAATTGAGATAACTATTTTCGACGTTAAGCGCCATACATTGTTAAACAAAATAAAACTAATTAAAAAAGATGCTGTTAAATCTTTTAAGCGTGCTACTTTCTTCATCTTTAGTAGATTTAAATATTAGTATTGTACACGATTTATATTTTAAACTACACTAAGAATGATGACGGTATAAAAATAGTTTATATTAACGCAGATAAGCCAGATGCATCTGATTTGCAGGTGTTACTAAGCTGTTAAAGAAACTTTTAAATAATTTTTAAGAAGGATTTTAAAATAATACTTGGATACGCAAATTCTGGAAATCCCGCATCTTTTTTTTTCTATCGATAAATATTGTAATTCAAGCGAAAATAAACTCGATGAAATATGAATATATGAGAAAGGAAAATTATCTACAGTGTGAGCGGAGGCTCACACTGTAGATAATTTTGTGTAAAGAAAGTATTGCTTATCTAAAAATATTCGAATTCGAAATTGTGATGGAAGAATACTTTAAAAAAAACGGAAAACATTTCATACATTATCAGAAGTATATATGTTTCTTTGGGAAAATTTATTCAAAACTTATTTGAGATTAGTCAGTTTTCACTGTTGATTATTATCTCCAGGCATTCTATGATCCCAAAGGTCATTTGGACACATTAACAACCAACATTCATAAATCTGCTGCATTGAGCTTATTCTTACTCGCTTGATATACTATGGAAACCAATGCTATAATATTTATCCACTTTATGGAAACCAATGCAATAATGTTTATCCACTCTATGGAAATAAATATGCAATAAAATCGTAGTCGTCACTGCTTTTTCACAATTAGAGTTGAATTTTCGATGCTTATTTATTATATGGAATAATAAAATATGTTATGAGGGATAATAAAAGAGGTCATAAGGAATAATAAAAGAGGTCATGAGGAATAATAAAAGAGGTCATAAGGAATATTAAAAGAGGTCATGAGGAATAATAAAAGAGATTATAAGGAATAATAAAATAGGTCATGACGAATAATAAAAGAGGTCATAAAGAATAATAAAATAGGTCATGAGGAATAATAAAAGAGGTCATAAGGAACAATAAAAGAGGTCATATAACTTTCCAATTCTCCCTTTCAGAACGCAGGCATATGATAATTAGGTGACTACGATTGTTTCGAGGGCGTTTTAAGCCCCTCTTCTTCAGGACAAAATCAGTGTATACTCTTAACAACTGCTAAGAAGCAACTTCCTAGTAGTTGTTAATAGATACACACTGTTTTTGAAACTCGAGAAAGAGGGTATCCAAACTCGCTCGTAACATTTGTAGTCATCTATTTGTTCCATTGTCGCTTTTTTCGAAGAAGTATTGGAAAGTCATATTCTTTACAAGCGGCAGGTTTATTTATTGGTATTGATCATGAAAAGACATATTTATTTATTTATCTATTTATTTATTTATTGAGAATACACTTCTCAACAGGCACAATCCCAGTTATAGAGAAGGGAGGAACAAATTACAGATAATATAAAAACGCATATAAAGGTAAAATGTAAACACAATAAATTAAGTATCTAAAACTTGAAAATGAAAACAAATAATGCAAAAACATATTGAACATTGTGATGCAATTATCGCAATTTCCATAATCATAACACTTACGCCATGAAATTTTTAACGTCAGGTGTATCATAAAAAGAACAAAGCACAAGATATAAAGCTATTGCAAAAACCATTAGATTTGTAAAAGAACTCTATCTCAGATATTTATTTTGAACTTTTTACTTTCCTTAATAAATAACATTACAATTAAATAGGCATATTATTTTCTGGATAAAACCAATGTTAATTAGCTTAAAGATCAACAGATCGCAATCTACTCTGTCAAAAGCCATTGCAAACTCAGTATATATAACATCTAATGGTTTAATAATCTCAAGAGCTTTAACAGTATCAGCATTCAAACACATATGATTAATAGGAGATGAAACGCTTTTTAACAAAAGCATGCTGATAACCAGAAATATAATTGACAGTTTGTGGAGATATTGTCTGACATATAGATTCAATTTTTTTTGCAAAAACTATTATATCAATATCTGGCCAAATACTTGAAAATAAACATAATAATGACATGGTGGAAATGGTTTTCATTAAAGTAAATTTTTAAATTTGTCATAATGATGTAGGGAGGGGAGGCAACTCATGAGTGGATTTGAAATTAATGTTAACTGTCATATCTCCCGAACTGGCATATTCTCTCTCCTGCTTGTACCTCGACATACCTTAATATTTTCCTTTCTCAGAAGAAATAACGGAACATAGTTACATATCTAGAGTAACAAAAAATTAGTCTCTTGACTTTCTTGACAAAAGGAAAAGCTTTGAATAGAATTGTCAGAAACTCCATTTTTCGTGCCCAGTTTAACAATAGGGGAAAGAAATTGAGATATGTTTCACGAAAATGTCTCAAAACGACAATAAAGTCTTTGATAAATTCTACAAAAAAGACTCTTTGAGACGCATTGAAATTATATTTATTGGGAGATAATATTTATATTTATATTTATTTCTTATCCTTTTCTCAAAGTTATTGCCTTTTATGTTTCGTTATTGAAGTAATTTCAATAATCATAATATTACTTTGTCGTAAAAGAAGAAAATTACTTATTTCTTAACTTTTATGAGCAATTTGGTAAGTTATTAATTTTGATGTGAAACATCCAAGAGGGTGGAAAGTTAAGTAATGAAAGAAATGTGATGGTGATGAATGAAAATTATGAAATGGAAGTACCGCCATACTCATCGATCTCTACGCTATACACCAGTGTACGCTTCTGGCTTACCGTACGCTTGTCCGGTGCATTGACTGACTCTCAGAGTTACATCCAAACGCTTCTTCGTTGATAAGTTTCTTTGCTTGTTGTCCGATTCAGACGAAATAAACTTTATGAATTTATTACTGTATAATTTACAAAAAATAATAATAAAAATATTTAAGTAAACTAATCTCCATTTTCAAGCTGACCTGTTCTATCGTCATACACAACACAGATCAATCTTTTCCTATTCGAATATTGTGAAAGGATTGATGTTATACCTCATTCTATGTATAATGAGTAACAAAGCCACTCACTATTTGTTTTAATAGACTGCTTAAAATTGTATGTCAGCGGGGAAACGAACCTCCATTTTCTAGTTTAAGTATTCTATCGCCATACACAATACATATCAACCTTTTACCATTCAAAATATGCGAAAGGAAGTGATGTTATACCTCATTCTATGTATAACGAGTAACAATGTCACTCACTACTTGTTTTAATAGACTGATTAAAATGGTATGTCAGCAGGAAAACGAACCTCTATTTTCTAGTTGACTGTTCTATCGCCATACAGAACACATGTCAACCTTTTAATATTCGAAATATGTAAAAGGGAGTGCTGTTATACATTAATTAATATAACGAGTAACATTGTCACTCACTATTTGATTTGATAGACTACTTAAAATTGTATGTCAGCAGAGAAACAAAACATTGATTTCTAAACGGCAAGACGACTCATTATACATTGGGGGGATTACTTATTTTCTATATATGAAGTGGATTCCACATTCTCCTTCTTCAAATTTCAGATAAATGTAAAATTTCTAATCTGCCTTGCTATTCGTCGTCCCATTTTTGTACATCGCATCCTGTCTGTCGTAGCAGTCGTGAATTCCAAATCTCTGCTGCAAATCGTAAGTTCATGGGAAAAATTCAATTTTAGTTTATTTAAATTTCAGGTATTTAAAGCATCTAACATACAGCGCTCAGTCATGTGGACAGTAAAAACCCATTGACATTATAGAGAATTAAACCGACTATCATCAGCTAGAAGATGCTATTTACTGAGATATTGAAACGATTATTTTTTTTTCTATATTTGAAGAGGACTTTACAAATTTATTTACTTATTTTTTTCAAAAGAAATTCATTTAGAAGAAAAGAACCTTACCGTCTTCAATTAGTGTTATTTTTAATGTCTCATTTCTAATTTAAGATTTCAGCTTAATAAATTTTAAAATTAACGCTTTTAGATGGGAAAGAATTCAGATTCCATTTCAGTAAAAAAAAAAACTGTTTGGAACTAATTGTACTTGAGTGAAACTTTAACTCATACACAAAATCGCACGTATATTGACACTAAAACACTAATACACATAATGAAAGACCATTTTCAAAGTTTCCAAAAATCTGCTGAAAAGTCTTAAAACATATAGTTCCATCGAAAATCTTGAATTCGTAAATTTTGTCGAAAACCTCACCTTTTGTCTATTATGAAGAAAGGTCTTCAATTTCTTCGTATATACAATGCGAAGAAGTTGAAGAGGAAATCGAATATTTTATTAGTAATTACGCTTTTGAATTGCCAAAATTTATTGCCTTCAGCGTCCTGTTAAATGATGGCAATTACTGGAAAAGACGTTGTCGAGGTGTGATGAAAGAAATATTGCACCCGGGTGGTTTTCTCCTATGTGACTCATCTAGAGATAGTTATATAGATGAGGCCATTCCCGAGTTGTTTTTCTTGAAGAGAAAGTTTTATTAGCCCCTAGGACCCATCTGTGTCCATTTTATTTCGCAAGACTAATAAAAGAAAAACAAATGTCTTAGTATGAATGTTAATCAATGTCTTAGTACGAATTATAAAGCAATATGAGATTAACATTTTACTTTCCTTATAGACTAATATGATATATTCTGCAATTATTAATATTCACTGGAATTTCTACGATCCGATTTATCGTACAATCTTACAATCAAAATCTGTTAGCATATCTCTCTCTTTCTCTCTCTCTCGCTCGCTCTTTCTTTCCGTATGTAGTACATTGAATATACATCTGACTTATTCCATGGTTCAGATTATCTTCCTTTCTTTTTCCCCAGACCGCCTGACCTACCCGAAAGTGTAAGGCATCTGTTCTCCCTCTCCCTCTCTCTCTCTCTACCTGAGGGCTTATATATATATGTGTGTGTGTGCCTGTAATCAAAATAATCAAAAAATAAAATGAAATATTCAAAAAATTCAATACCTCTTTTCAAAATTCCTCTTTTCCACTCGAGCCGGAATCTCGATTTTGGTCTCACTCAATCCGTCTCAGATCTAGATTAACGTAAAAACAGAAAATTTGGACTATTCGAATTAAGTGTGAAGATACAAAGGGATTTAAAAAAAAAAACTTACCCTATGTTACTTCTCAAAAGTAATAAATACACAGTTTGATGTCCCTTCGCTGTCAACAATTAAAACTAGTTATCGACAATTTTGATTCAGTATATAGGTGTTGCATTTGTCACATCGGCGGTGAGTCGGAACCAAAGTCGAACCGAAACCGATCTCACAACCGGCATGCATTGAAGATTGAAGATACGGAAAAGGAACATTGCAAATTTATACACAGGATTCGAAATAAAATCTCTCATAACCCAGGAGTATTTACGGTCTGGAGACATCCGTTCACAGATGGGTAGAAGTAACGATATGAGACAGGGTGTGCAAGAAATTAACACAGTAAAATTTAACACTCATATTTATTAAAGTGCGAACTATTTAAAATGGAATTATATTCCAAATATTTGAAGTATACAACAATCATATCAAATTTGATCTCTTTCAGAATCCAACGTAGATCTTATATAATTTGTATATTACCATAATTCTCTCTACTTATATCATCTGAGAACATCTTATTTATGTAATTAAGTTTTTTTGCAAACATTATTACTAACAATCACATAAGAATCCTTATTTATATAATCAATTATTCAGATCTATCAATATAAAATCAATTCTAAATGGATTCTATCAATATTCACGTTTTAATCAATGAAGTTATGTAATCAGTTATTTATTCAAAGGATCAGAGTTCTGAAATGCTATTTGACTATCTCACTGTTCCTGAATTATAGCTTTCGATTTTAAAAGTTTTACCTCGAGGTTTCTGCTTCACGCCAAACCTCTTTAATTCCAGAAACATCAGTCAAATTGCAATTAAACTTTCAGGGTGAATTTCTCAGCAAGGTATGTCCAAAAGAAAAGTATTTCACCGATCGGAAAGATCAAATCAATCGTCAGTAACCACACCCCAGCAAACGTGAATTCGGTCGATCCAGAATCAATTTCCTAAACTAGAAAAATAGATATTAAATTTTGAAAATTTTGCCGGACCAGAAAAGATTCCTCCTCTGGTATCTTCCAGGATTAGATTTTGGGAAAATCAATAATCCCCAGCAGTATAGGGGCCACCGGCCCTACTCTTTTGTTCCTCTCTCCTTAACCGGTTAACATACATCCGAACTTCATTAAATTCAATCATCAAAAAGCCCCCGGACAAGGCCGCACTACGTCACACAGACGGAGCAGGGCGCCAGGAAAAAGAACAGCAGAAACATCAAATTCGCATCTCAAAACAAAACCAGACATTTACATATAAGACAATCTAGACGAGGCTTAACACAATGCAGGCTTTGAGAAAGAGAGTTTTTCAAGCCGCGTTTTCACAAACTGTCGAATCGAACATGCAGGCGATACAACACATTTAATGACCATTAGCCATTGAGAACATATGAAGCGAAAGAGGAATGTCTAGTTTAACGTTAATGCAATACAACAAAGAATCAAAACTCTTAACAACAAAGACTCAAAACTCTTAGCAACAAAGAATCAAAACTCTTAACAACAAAGAATCAAAACTCTTAACAACAAAGAATCAAAACTCTTAACAACAAAGAATCAAAACTCTTAACAACAAAGAATCAAAACTCTTAACAACAAAGAATCAAAACTTTTAACAACAAAGAATCAAAACTCTTAACAACAAAGAATCAAAACTCTTAACAACAAAGAATCAAAAATGCACATTTCGCCATATTTCAATAAGGTGCACATTTCGCCAATTTTAATACAAAAAGCAAAATGCGCATTTCGCCATATTTCAATAAAATACACAAATATAAAATGTGTTTCGCATATGCAAACAAAATGCACAATTCGTCATATTTCAATAAAATGCACATTTCGCCAATTTCAATACAAAAAGCAAAATGCACATATCGCTACATTTCAATTAAACACAAAAATATAAAACGTGTTTTGCAAATGACAAAATACACAATTGGCGATATTTCAATAAAACAGAAAATGTACATTTTGCAAATGTGCTTTCCAGAAACACAAAATGTACATTTCGCCATATTTCAATAAAGCACACCGTGAAACACATGGTTTCGCTATAAAATTATCGATTTGAAAGCTTTATCGATATTTTGTACTTTGCATCGATAGTCCAAACTAAGCGTTTCTACATAATGATTAATGATACTATTTTGTGAATTTGGAAGGCAAACTTAATTTTCATTTTACACGTCAATATCGCTTAATTGTTGACTACAGGATAACGTCTGCACTCGTTATTGAAACTGATTGCAAGGGAGACGTCCGACCGCGCCAAATTAATGAAATACGATAACGGTTACATTTTGGAATTATATTCATCAGCTTCGGAAAACAAACTCAAAAGAAATGCTGAAATTGTATAATAAATAATGTTGTAATTAATGAAGTGCAACTTTATTAACTACTAAGGGCAACAGAATTCACAAAATATTTTAAAGGGAATGAAATATTTATTATCCAGCTGTGTTTGTAAGATAAATATTTAAATTCATGAAATATTTTAAATATTTATCTTACAAACACACCTGGGATCCTAGTGTTTTATGAGATGCACATAAGTCCATAAGAATTCGCAATAAATCTGCAAGAAAAGGTTCATGGATGCACATGTTAGATCTAAGTATTGTAAAGTGACCATGCCCGATCGAACAAAAGGGATAAGAATAAAAATAGAAATAAAAAAGAAAAACAGAAATAAACAACTAAACCTAACGTAGAAATAAAAAAATTGGATACTGCACTCGGCAAAGAAACGATAGAAAAAAAACATTTACAGTTTTGTAGAACAATTAACTAATGAGTAGAAATCAACAACTAAACTGCTACAGAAGTTATTTATTTGACACACACAATAACGTTTTTGGAGAATGACTGTTTTATTCAGGAATGCAAAAATAAACAACAGTTACATACACAGGAATCTAATCTCATAAAACACTAGGAATATAATCTCATAAAACAATAGGAATATAATTTCATAAAACACTAGGAATCTAATCTCATAAAACACTAGGAATCTAATCTCAAACACTAAGGATCTAATCTCATAAAACACTTTAAATCTAATATCATAAAATACTGGGAATCTAATCTCCTAAAACACTAGGAATCTAATCTCATAAAAGAATAGGAATATAATTTCATAAAACACTAGGAATCTAATCTCATAAAACACTAGGAATCTAATCTCAAACACTAAGAATCTAATCTCATAAAACACTTTAAATCTAATCTCATAAAATACTGGGAATTTAATCTCATAAAACACTAGGAATCTAATTTCATGAAGCACTAGAAATCTAATCTCACATAGTAAAAAAAAAAAAACTCCAAGACGATACAAGGGAATTTTGAAAAAACTTACTCTCAAAAATGTGTTCATTCTAGTTTTATGCTTACATTTGAGACTGTTTTGATAATCAGAAGTTTTATGAAATATGTAGGTGTTACATTTGGTAGGTACCCTTGGTACTAGCCCTTGAGAATGCGCGAAACGCAGGTGAAGTGGCTAGTACATTCACATATCTACAACAAGTTCAATTTAAATTATACAAACACATATGTTTCTCTTTTATTTGTCGTAAATTTGTACACTTCAATACTGTTCAGATTAGAATTTCTTATATCTTCACGCGCCTATGCAAAAAAGTAACATGAAAGATCAATCATGCATAAGCATTGATTATGAAACGCTTTCCAACTGAAATGCAATTTCATTTAAAATTTCTCAAAAATGTGATACATTCTGCGGTGATATCTTTTACATTATCACAGTACTACAGTAATTTATTATACTTAAATATTTAAAACTCTATCGCAATATAAATCATCTGATTCTCTATGTAAAATCAATGAATATTTCATTCATATAACTTGTATTCCAGACTCCAGAGCTAAATAATTTTGTGTGAAAAAAATTCAGCAATTCTTATGTAACTCACAATCTCTGGAGATATTTGCATTCTGCATAAGTTAAAATTAGGCTTCGTTGTAGAAATAATAAAAGTTTAGGGATCATTTAAAATCACAACTATTGTAATTGCGTAGGCACGGAATTCAGATACACAGATAATACACAGATAATATATGTGTGTGTGTGTATGTATTCAAAGTATTGGAATCGTGCCGAAGATCGGAACTCGAATTTTCGAAGGATTTACACGTTTTCGGACTTCTAGAACACGAAAAAACTATTTTTAGGAAGACGTCTGTGTGTGTAACGGTGTATCTGTGTGTTTTTCTGTGTGTCTGTGAGGATATTGCATCCACTCTAACTGAAAAACTAATGAGCGGAATTTCATAAAATTTGGTAAATAAGTTTTTTTGTGGGAAACCCTGACGTTCATTAGATTATAGTACGATTCGTAATAAAAGAGTCTGCCTTCTTTGCAAAATGGCCGGCAGAAATTGTCTTTATCCACTCTAGCTAAAAACTAATGGACCAAATTTAACAAAATTTGGTGTATAATATTTCAATAACCTACAAGTGATTTATATACCAAATTTAACAAAATTTGGTATATAAATCACTTGTAGGTTATTCTAGTACGATTCGGAAAAAAGGAATGGGCTGTTTTTTGCGAAATAGCCTGCAAAAATCGTTAAATATAAAAATAAAAGACTACGTGTGCTCAATTATATCAATTAAATTCTTATTTTATACGTGATTTTTGACAATAAAAAGAATAAGACTAACCCCATTACTCTAGGACTAGCCGTTCTTGAGATATTTTAGTTTTTTTGCGTTTTCGCTACGCCACCTTTGACAATAAGTCCAGCTATCAAATGAGAACCAAATTTAAGTTTAACGTGCAAATTCAATGTCATTTAAAATACTTATGGCTGTTATTTTGTGCAGATAAACTGAAATTATTATTGAAGAAATAAAGAGAACGTGAATATGAGTCTGTAGGGAAATGTAATACAAATATAATACATGTAATACATGTAAAACAAATATTGTGTTACAACATGTGCTGCCCACATCAGAATTTTTAACAACATTGCAACAATGATTTATAGAAGTGAACGGGGATTATTTGCAGGCCATTTCGAAAAAAAGTGTATGATCTATATTTAAAGATCCACCAAATTTTTGTAAAATAAAATGTTCAACAAATTTAAGCTGTGTACCAAATTTTAACTCTCTAGGACGTAGGAAAGTGCATTAAAAATGCCATCAAATAAGTATATCACGAAGAGTTATATAAAATTAAAAAAACATTTGAAAAATTGTTATCTACGAAATTTATTTTAAAATGTGAAGCCTCTCTCATATACAAAATGATTGAACTCTTGGAAAGATATTTAGTATATAATAAATCTCTCTTTTCTTTCTGGAGGATCTCCCAAAAGTCAGAATTTAATTGAATTTGTTTTTCTCTCTTTATTAAATAATTTTTAATTAAAAAACTACCTAACATATTTTACTGAAATTTTTTTTATATATTTTAGGGGACAATGTGAATATTTCCTAAAAATTTCGAAGCAATTTGCGAATTTTAAATTTGCTTAAAAAATGTTTGAAAAATTAGGTCCCAGAGGGTTCAATGTATTTCATTTTTTTCAACCCGGGTTCAATAAAAAACTAATTGGGTGATATTATTTATTTATAGTCCCGTAGGTCCTAGAGACCGCCTGAAAAACATACTAAAATTTCATTTTGATAAAGTCATTTTTACGGCAGTTATCGTGCTAACGGACAGACAGACAGACAGAATGAACAAAATCATAAAAACTTTTCAACTATGTTGTAAAGTGTTAAAAATGGCACTTTCTTATTTTTCTCTTTTTTTTTTAACAAGTTAATTTTTTTCAACTAAAAATTAATTGATTCCATAAAATATGTCGGTAGTTCAAACATTTTGTTGGTGCTTTGATGCCATAAAATGAGTATCTTAAAGCCTCTGTCTGAAAAATTACTTCATAAGAATATTATTTGATAAATTATTTGATAAGATTATTTGACAAATTATTTGATAAGAAAATTATTTGATAAATTATTTGATATTCACTCGGCTTAGATAAACATTTTTAGCTAAAACAGCGAATATAATCTTAAAGGTTATGGTAAAACTTTGAAATAACTTCCAGGCAAAGTATGTTTTCGGTTCAATTGCCACTTAGGCATGTGATTATGTTCATTCTTTCCAAAAATGAATTTGCTTCGTTATGTAAAGTCATTTCGTCTGCAAATGGGATCCATTACTGATTTTAGACTGGTATGTGGTTTTCTCTCCAAATAAAATGCTTAAAAAATATTTCTAATAGCCTAAAGTATTGATTTTTTTTGTGAAAGCATATAATATTAATATTTTGGAAAGCGTATTTGGTATTACGAATAATATTCTATTTTATTTTTTAATTTGATATGTTTCGCATTAGTAATGCAATTATTCTAAAGTTACTGTATATGCCTACAAAACATACAATATATACACAGTCACATGCGCAGACTTAGTTATTTCTGAATTTCTTAGATAAGAGTTTAGAAAGCCTTAAAACGTTCTCTTCCGTCAAAATCTCAAATTCAAAAGTTTTTGAGAAAACATACTTTCTTTTACAACAGTGTAAGGAAGTGAAGAAAACAAAAGTTTTCAAAAAAACATACATTTTTTTACAACAGTATGAAGTAGTAAAGGAAACAAAAGTTTTCGAGAAAACATGCTTTCTTTTACAGCAGTATGAGAAACTAAAAAGAACAAAAGTTTTCGAGAAAACATACTTTCTTTTACAACAGTATGATAAAGTGAAGAAAATAAAAGTTTTCGAGAAAACATACTTTCTTTTACAACAGTATGATAAAGTGAAGCAAATATAAGTTTTCGAGAAAAGATACTTTTTTACAACAGTATGAGGTAGTAAAGAAAACAAAAGTTTTCGAGAAAACATTCTTTCTTTTACAGCAGTATGAGAAAGTAAAAAGAACAAAAGTTTTCGAGAAAACATACTTTCTTTTACAACAGTATGATAAAGTGAAGAAAATTAAAGTTTTCGAGAAAACATACTTTCTTTTACAACAGTATGATAAAGTGAAGAAAACAAAAGTTTTCGAGAAAAGATACTTTTTTTACAACAGTATGAGGTAGTAAAGAAAACAAAAGTTTTCGAGAAAACATACTTTCTTTTACAACAGTATGAGAAAGTAAAGAAAACAAAAATTTTCGAGATAATATACTTTTTTTACAACAATATGAGAAAGTAAAGAAAACAAAATTTGTGTAGGACACAACTTTCCAATTCATTTGAATTTAATGAGAAAATTAGCAACCATTTCCTTTTGTGAATTTATATTATTGAAAATTAATAGGTTTATCATTCTTTTCAACTGAAATATAGATGCAAAATTTGTTCTCAATCATTTTGGGGTGTAGTTTGATCACTGTAGAAAAATAAAAAATGTTTATTAAGAATTTATTGTGATAAGCCCTTAACAATGGTATCAATCAATATCTAATAATATCCTTATAAATCGTCTTTAAAAGTTTTCCTTATAAAACGTATTTAAACACACTGCCTATAATAATATTCCACACTGTACGAAATATGTACACAACTATCCTATAGGAAACATAAATTTAGCTGTTCTGTAGAAAGAAGAAATGACTCTTAATGAGTTTTATCTACTGGATTTAACAGATAAACTTTTTTGGTTAATTATTTTAACTCTTGGATTGAACCGAATTGGATTATTTTGCCAATATTGTGTGTGTTTTTCTACTACTTTTACCATGGAGCTACAGTTTTAAATAGTTTCCATATTATTATAATCATGTTTCCATACATAGTCCTTCCCACACGTGTCCGATTCAAACTTCTGTCAATGAATTGGAAGGCCAGAGACTGGCCCATGCAGCTATGGGCCAGTCTTGCAGTTCTCTAAATGCCCCTACAGATAAAATATCTGTCTTTCCGACTCTATGAATTATCTTGTTAAGGGTTTTCTTGGATAGGAAGACTGAGTTTACTACAAATAAACAACTGCATTCTTAAAACTTTGCCTTTTAAATAAAGAAATCTAAAGGGAACTTTTTACTGTGCAGGTTTTTTACAGATTTACACAATAACGTGCAAGTTGAGAATAATGTTTTTATTCTGGTCCTATAAAATTCTTTAAACCTGCACATTTAGCAACCGATTAAACATGACTGATATTTATTGTCTTTTGTGTACGCGTTTCGTTCGTTCACGATGATAAATCCTACTCATAAAATAAATTGCTTCAACTTTGTAATCGTTTTTTGTTTATCTATCTCGCTTTTCTGTTCAGCCCCACCAGTTAAATCTTAATTTTTAAATTCTCCCCTAGAGTTGCTAAAATCACTTTTATTCGACCGGGCCTGATGACTTTAATATCGATAGACCTAACGTGTACGTTCATGAACCTCTAAAAAATTTATTGGATTGCTTAAGGAACTTCCTGGTAACTCTGTGTATTGAATGAGAAATGATTTATTTACCACAAACAATTCTAAGAAGTTGCAAATTAATGATTAATGTTCATATTGCATTCTACACCCTGCGCCAAAAATTGTCGCCAATAAGCGAAGGGAGTGTATGTAAAGATTATGACAAAAGTGAATTCTGGGACACATCATAAGGAGAATTTTACCTCCACTGAAACCTATATGATCGCTGCGGTAGACACTTCAGTAAAACAAATGAGCTCAGTGACCGTCCGATCCCGAGACAGCCAGAAGGGCATCTACACCAACCATACCGATGCTACAAAGACACCTGGATTCCTCTAGCTATCATTCAGTACGTACCATTAGGGGGTGGCTTCATAGGAAGGTTACCATTCTTGGCATCCCTTAAGAAATGTCGCCCCTGCTACTTAATACATCTCGCACTGATTGCTGTGGTGAGGATTCAACGAATCCTGGCAAGGGTGGCATCCGAACGGTATCCAGCAGTATTTAGCAATCAATATTGCTTTTGTCTGGAAGAGGATGACCGAAAGAAGACAGTTACGAGTTTTAATATGGCTTCAGCTATCAAAAGGTACAAGCGCATCCCATGTAGAGAGTCTTGAACGTCATATCCTATGCCAGATAGTCTCATTTAGGATTGCTACGTGGCACTTTAAAACCTCATCTGTGCATTCAAGACATTTTGTAGATACTTGTGTTGCATCTGCTGCCACATATTCTGAGAGCTTTAACCACCATAATGCCTGGGCACGCTGATCAAGATTATCTGAAAAGTGTTCATGCATTTTCATGGCCATTTAATGTTCCTAAATTTTCACCAATCAAGCATGTCTGGGATTCGCTGGAACGGCCGCTGTAGTTATTAAAGAATATTTTTCAAGAAAATTAAATCTACTTCTCTTTATACTCAGTTATAAGATATGACTCAATATAAAGTAAAAAAGATCATGAGTATTTTTGTTTATTATTTCATATATTATTTTGTGCAATAAAATTGATATGTTTCATTTAAATGAATATAAATATAAAAATTTTGAGAAAAGTGCTTATGAGGATGTAGGAAATGTCATGTGCTGCACACTTCATACATTTTTTGTCAAAGACCTGTTAAACGGAAGGAAAATATTAAAAGAAAATTATAGACAAGAGAAAATAAAATATTAAAAGAAAATTATAGACAAATTAATATACAAATTAATATACGGTTGTTTCGGGAATATGCTAGATCGACTTTATCTCTGTTGTACAGACCAAAAACCTGAAGTAAAAAAAAAAACGAAATGGGCACAAATGTAAAAATAAGAAGACGGAGATATAAAGTCGACGGATTCATAGTCCAACCAATTAGATACCAGTAAACCAAGGGAGGATTCAGGGTTTATTTGAGAGAGCCAATCAAAAAGTAGAATGAAGAAGAGCATATCCAATCCGAAACTACGAGACGAGTCCCAACAAGATATTTAACGAGGCATCAATAATCACGTACTCATTCAATTTCAGTTTCAATTAGAATTTTCTTTTATTCATACGAATAAATAAAACAGAAAATTCCACTTTCTCATTAAACAACATTTGAAAAATTTGGCGATATAAGTTTTAAACATGGTTGTAGACATTTTATTGTTGTTTTTACTGCCATTAAACGAATTTCTAGAATTTCTTTCTGGAAAATCTAACTTTTAAATAATTCTCTGAGAAAATTTTATGACCTCTAAAGTTTTTTTCCCTTAAACACTGCAAAAGTAATCTCTTGGTTAATAGTAAAACTTCGAAATTGCCGCTGGAAGATTGTTTTAAGTTTAAAAGGCACTTAGGAATGGGACTAAGTTAAACCCTTTGGAAAACAGATTAATTTTCGTGTGAAAAGATAAATGTTATTAGGATTTTATGGACTTTAGCTTGTTCTGTAGTTTACTTTTCAAAGAAGCTGTTGTTAACGGTAAAGATATTGTTAATAATGACATAAATATTGAGTACTTATATTATTAAAAATCGTTTTTCGAGTTAATGTGGGAACATTTTGTTGGTATTCAAAATTAAATGCGAGTTTATTAATAGTAAAGCATCTAATAGTTAATAGTACTGCAGAGTCCATTTCGACGATAAGCGCTTACAATTTCGTCCCAGTAGTTCAACGGTAGAGAGTCGGTTGGCCAATTCGAAGATCCAGGGTTTGATTCCTGGTTGGGGCAGCAAGGCTCTTTACAGTGTTCGCTTCATATATAGAAGGAAAGGCGATTGTCTTAGTAGCTCAGTGTATGGACTATAGTATTCGAACTATCTACCCGTACATTTTAGTGTACGGGTAGATAGTTAGAAAGAAAGAAAATGTGCAATTTCAGTTTTCCAGTATTTGCTACTTCGGGGATGCCGTGTACTATATAATGTTCGTTTTGACGAATAAATGAGAAACTCTTTCTTTTAAGTGAGATAGAAACTCACGATTTGGTGTACAGGTCAAAAGCTCCGGAGTAAGTAAATTCTAAACTATAATGACAATGTTTTATAAACTTTAAAGGCTGATTTCATTTGCTTACATTTTTTAAAATTTGAGTTCCGGAGTATGTAAGTATCTAAACTATAATAGCAATGTTTTATAAATATTAAAGGCTGATTTTATTTGCTTACTTTTTTAAAATTTAATGAATCTACAAAATATTATCAAATATTGTTTAGGTTATTTAGAGTCAGATAATTTATTTGAAAGAAATAGGCTATACTATGGTTGTTTAAAGACAACAAAATAATTTCCCTCAAAAGAATATAGTAAACAAAGTTACACATAATTTTCTTCTAAGTAATATTTACATCTCACGATTTTAGAGAATTTAAAGCAAAATTACCATCCTTTGAAAAAATAAAGGACACGCATTAGCGAAATAGCGCACACCCGCGTTCTTGCAGCTAAACTCGTTAACAATATTCGGTCCCACAAAAATGCTATGCCATTAATTTTAGCGAATGTTTTGAGCAAGTTGTATATTCAAACGTTTTGCCGTTAGTTAACGGCTATAAAGAATTCTTTCAAATTTATTTTCAAGAAATCTGACTCGAGTAATTCGAGTCAAAAATTATTGAAACAGATAAATATTATTTGCTTGAAATATAATGAGAGAAAACTATGTTGGCGGTGAACCTAAAAATTACGACTTGTGAAAGTGCGATGCATTTAGACTGTATATTTTTGAGAAGGTGAAATATTGCAGACGTTTGAAAATTTTACTTTCTGAAAAACACACATTTTACTTTTCCTGCGCTACATAGTAATTTATATGGAAGGTATTGAAATGGAGTAGGAAATTAGAATTTGAGTTTTCAATGGGAATTGCTGTTTTAAACATTTCAGCATATGAGTAAAAATTTTAAAATATGAATGTTGCTGTCTGCAATGATAGTGCAATCTGGTTTTGGTAATCCGCTATATTGGTAATTAAGAATATCAAATTAATAATCGCCACAAGGCAACATGAATTATAAAGATTATTTTCAGAGATATAAACAACAAATAATTTTCCCCACATCTGAATTATCAGCAATTTAGCAACATATCCCTAAAGTCGCCAATGCGGTAATTATCCAATTTATCCCTCAAGGTCACCAAATTTGTCGTCAACATGAGAGGGACAGATGGACAGAAATATTAGCTTTTCTTATGTATATAAGCTTATCTTTTATATTCTAAAAGGAAAATGGTCAATGCATGGTCTAGTAATAGATAAATAGAACATGACGTAAAATACTGCGCAAATAAGTTGTAAAAAGCATACGATCGTTTTGAAAACACGTGATATGTTTTTCTCTTCAGTGCGAAGATATTCAAGATTCAATAATTATCTACCAATCGCAGGTACTTTTTGGTAGGTACTCTTTAATCTGCTCGCACTGAAGAAGAAAACTATGTTATATATATATATATATATATATATATATATATATATATATACATGTATGTATGTATGTATGTATGTACATATATATGAAAGAATGCATAGTAAAATCTACCAAATTCTACTAAGTTCGAGCACATTTCCAATAAACAGAATAAAAAACTATATAGGCGAAAAATATGTGATTGAAAAATCTTTACAGATTAAACACATTTTTGTTCTTAAATATAGTTCAAAATATTAAAATATGAAAATTATTTTTGTATATTCATAACTGGTACCCCATTTCCGACAAAATAAGTATAAATTGTTCCCATTTATATTTATTTGGTTCGGAGATATAAAAGTGCTTACATTTTTTGTTACGCTCCTATATCAGCCGGATACTCCGGCCATAGCTATTATTTATGGAGAACGGTTTATATGGAGAATGGTTTATATATGAAGAACGGTTTATATGGAGAACGGTTTATGAAGAACGGTTTATTTGGAGAACGGTTTATATGGAGAACAGTTCATGTCAGCAATCATAAATGCTGTCGGTTTTATACAGTAAAATAGTGTTGAAGACCCAGACTAGTCAACTGACCCTACGGTTTGTAGTAGCTGTTTGAGTGCTCGGACGGTAAAATAGTGTATAATTATTCAACATTATTGACAGCCATTATTAATGGATTTCATAAGAAAACATTCGAATTTTCGTGGGCTTTCGAACATTTGGTCGTGCAGAAATTAGTAGGTTACACTATAAAGAAATTCTTTATCGAAAATGAAAGATTTATCCAACTCGCTCTTCTCTTTTTACGAAGCTTACTCAATTTTTTTGGAAGTTAGGTTCATAAACACGTTTTGCTTATGTACATACATCATTTCAAAACCATTCAGTTTAAATGGTCAAAATATGTAAGCACATCAAAATCTCTAATTCATGTTTTAAAACTTGTCAAAATATGTTTCAGATACATTATATACTCATGTTTGTAAAAATTACAGCACTATGAAGGAATCAATCAGACGATTTATCTGAAACTTACACAAAATGTAAAATAGAGTGTGCTATGTAAATGATTAGAATTTCAGAGTCAACCAGAATGTGTGGACTGAGTAGCGCCCTCTGAACTGCTGTTTTAGCCGTGTAAATAGAGCGCTGTAGCGGGACGTTGAAAATAGTCTAGGGTTGATTGTCAACGGTAAACGTTTAATGAGAAGTCACCATGCCTCTTCGACGACAAAGGACGCCATATGAGCAAGTTACGGAGTTTGAACGGAGACGATTGATTGGCTTTCGTGAAGGGGTTTTTCCTTATCGTGCAATAGCAGCTCGTATGGAACAAATGCAATGCTACGACAGTGATACGAGAGTTCAAAACCCAGACCACACGGCAGACCCGAAGGCTTACTGCAGCTTAATGTGTGGCCGGAGTGATGCGAGTGACGAAGAAGTAGACTGAAGAGAACCGGACTAGTCGCAAATCCGGACGGCGAAATGTCACGTCAGATACGGAACTCATGATAGACATCTCATCCGCATGGCAGTAATAGACCGTGCAACTTCATTTCGACAGTTGACAGAACTTTTAATCTTTGGCAACAACTTTTTATTTATTTAACTTTCAACGCCTTGATAAAATTTTTATTATGTATGTTCCTTTATGCCGTAATTGAGCTCTCCTACCAATGTGTCATTGATAAATTTTCTATGCTGTACTACTATGCAGTGTTTGAATATATATTCTGTGGATTAATTTTATCGTTTATGAGCTCTCCCACCGATGTGATATTGTATTATACTTTCTGCTGAACTTTTTACAATGTTTATTTTCAGTTCTTGTGTAATAATCTCTCTCGACTTTTTACTGGAATTGAATTGGCCCCCTCACTGTAGGGACTTTGATCTATCTTCTCTGCTGAACTCTGTTGCAGTGTTTGATTATATATCTTGTAATATAATTTTTACTTTCCCTGCAATACATGGTAATATATAGGGAAAGAATTGGAATTACACCGAAAATCGCAACTCGAGTTTTCGACGGATCTACACGTTTTGAGACCTCTAAAATACGAAAAACTATTTTTAGCGTGACGTCTGTGTTTGTGTCGTGTCTGTCTGTGTGTCCGTTTGTCTGTCTGTGTAGATTTTGTATCCACTCTAACTAAAATACTAATGAACAGAATTTCATAAAATTTGGTAGGTAAGTCACTTGTGGGCGATTCTGGTGCTGATTAGTTTTGGGTACGATTCGGGATAAAAGAACCTGTCTTTTTTGCGAAATGGCCCGCAAAAGCTTGTATCCATTCTAGCTGAAAAACTAATGGATTAAATTTCACAGAATTCGGTAGATAAGTCACTTGTGGGACACCATGGTGCTGATTAGATTTTGGTACGATTCGGAAAGAAATAACCTGCATTTCTTTGCAAAATGGCCCGCAAAATTCTAAAATAAAAAACTACGTATGTTCAAATATATCCATTAAATGCTTGTTTAGAACGTAATTTTTAGCGAAGAAAAGAATAAGACCAACCCCATTACACTAAAACTAACCGTTTTTGAGATATTTTTTTTTCGTATTTTCTCTACGCCACCTTTGAAAATTAGTCCAGTTATCAAATGAGAACGAAAATTGAATTAAAAGTGAATTAAATTTAATTAAAATAAAGAGAACGTGAATAAAAGTTTGAAGGGAAAGTCATGTGCTGCCCACATCAGATTTTTTAGATTGTAATCTGTTATTATACACGAGATCACCAACCTATTGTGACATTGAAAATTCTTCTCTGCTGAACTGCATTGCAGTGTTTGATTATTTACCTTATACATTAATATGGATCTACCATCACCTATGTGAGGAACCCATCATTTTTTCGAGCCTATTTTCAGCCATTTTCAGAACAGTTTCAGAGTTCATACATCTTAAGACCGCCTGCATTGCAGTTTTGGGAAAACAAGGCTATAAATCTCTGTCATCACAGTCTGATTTAGGAGAAATACACCCATTTCGAGCCGTCATCAGAGAAGGGAGAACTAATCTCAGAGGGGAGCGTTAGGTGGTCTCTGATATGAAGAGCTTGAAAAACATTCCAAAGAACTTGGTTCGGGTGGTCCTCAAATTTTGGACCAGAATATATACACGAAAGAGACGCTTTTCGGGAGAGGCGAGACAATTTTCGTAGAGACAGGTCGCACTTTTTGGTGCTCCTAACGCACAGGTTCTCGCCCTCACCAGAATGTTATTCTGTAACCTTTAATATTCCTTGTCATGCTATAGTAAAAGCTTATTTTCTTTATCAACAATGCCTGTTTTATCCAGACTTGGAGAAATTCATTATTATTACGGTCTTGTCACTGATGCGAACTCACGAATTTTGAAGGGAACGGATATTTGCATTTAGGTCGGCGCATTTTACTTTATGTGCGCTGACCGGACTAACGCTACTGAATCAACAATCATGCAGAGGTCTGAAAGAGAGTCGGAACGAAGAAACAAATTTGTAACAAATGGTGGCAGCTGGTGACAGATCATAATAATTGGACTGTCAAAAACCATCGGAGTCTGAAACGAATGAAGCGCCTTTGGAGTTGAGCTTCGGAGCAACACCAGAGAGGTCAATGACGGCAGGACGGAAGCAGAATCCGCAGAGAAGGAAGGATTGAATGATTTTCCCACCCGCAACCGAAGACAGTTCCTTAAAGCAATAGAGTTCCACCGAAGGACAGCAGAGGATCGGATCACCCGCCGAAAACGATTGAGTCCCAACACAGAACCCAGTATTCCGCAACGAGAGACAGCACCGACGAAAACTGATATCAACAACGGAGGGTGACAGCAGCGAAGGGGTCAGTGACGATTTTTTACTTTTGGTTATAGTGTAACTCAGGATCTTGTAACAAAAAAAAAGGGATAGCTAGGAGATCTTTTAATCGAGCTAGAATTTTGGCAGGAAAATTGGTTAGCCAAAGCTCGGATTTAACTAATTATATTAGGATTGAGCATTTAAGTGAAAAAATATTGTATCTTTTGTTTAAGGCAGAGTAATTTTGTTTTAATACTGTAAACTTTAGTAACGCATATTATTTTCATTTAATACATATTCAGTTCGTTTAAGTTTTAAGAAGAACTGAATACAGAAATATAGCCTCATTAAGAGACTGGTATAGAAAATATTAATACCTTATTTTGCATAAGTATAATTATAATTTTATCTTAAAATGGCATTTCTGGCAAGGGCCCGAAAAGCAGACTTGGCTAAATTAGCGGCCGAACTCGTAGAGTCGGTACCGCAAAATTTAAAAATTGTTGAATTAAGAAAGTTAATTTTGGAAAGCGCGGATTATGAGGAAGAGCTAGCAGAGGAGATGTTAACGGCTATTGTAGCTGAAAGGGAGGAAATTCCAGAATGGGAACAGTTTACATTAAAATTGGAATCCCAAGAAAGGTTGGAGTTAGAGAAAATTCGGACGGAAAGTCGCAATAGCACAGAGAATCCGATTGTAAGCGTAGAGGCAGGGGCTCAGATGAGGTTTCGAACGGTGGAGGAGACGGTCAGAATAATAAGACTGCTAACAGTTAAAGTACCCACACTGTCTGACCATTGGACGTATTTTTTCTCAAGTCTAGAGAGGGCATTCGCTTCTGAGAGCGTACCGCTTGAATTCAGGGTGACAATTTTGTTAAATTTACTGGGGGTCAGAGCGGCGGATTTGCTGACCCAGATTTTGGAAGAGCAATACGGAGATTATGAGGTAGTAAAAGGAGTTGTATTAGAAAATTTTCAACCTTCGCCTCAGGTATGCTTAGAAAAATTCCGGAAAGCGAGCCGTCGGGCGGACGAAAATTTCGTTCAGTTCGCGACTCGGGCGACGTCCATGTGGGACTATTATTGCAAATTAAAGGGGGCAATGGAGTTTGAGACCGTAAACCAATTAGTGGTAGCGGACAAAATTACCCAGGGACTGGACGTCGAGACCTATGCCCATATAGGTATACGGCAAGGTGATGGGTGGTTTAAGCCCAGGGAATTGGCCAGGGAGTGTGATATGTACTTCGCGGCCAGGGGTAAATCATATGCGGCGTCGGGGCCAGGAAATGGAAGGGCTAGTGGAGATAAGAAAGAAGAACGTGGTCAATTCCGATCCGAGGGCGAAAGAGCCCGGACAAATATTGGGGAACCCGTAAATGGGGGAAAAAGGGCCAATGTTTTATATGTGGGTCGAAGAAGTATTTTAAATGGGACTGTCCTCGAAGGAGGCAGGGGAGGCCGAATGGTCCAAAGGACACTAGCCGGAGATGGGAAGATAGACGCGCGGCTGACCAAAGGGAGGCTCCACGAGTTACTGACCACAGAGTCGTAGCCAGGGTGGATGCAGTTAGGGCGGAGTATCCGGAAGTTACGGAGAGGAAACCGCTATGCAGTTTAGAGAGGGTACAGGTGAGCGTCAATGATAGGTTGGCGTGGGCACTGATTGACTCAGGCGCGGAGATTACTGTCGTGAGAAGAGACCTGGTGCCAAGCGAGTCATGAGACTTGGAGAAATTCATTATTATTACGGTCTTGTCACTGATTCGAACTCACGAATTTTGAAGGGAACGGCTACTTGCATTTAGGTCGGCACATTTTACTTTATGTGCGCTGACCGGACTAACGCTACTGAATCAACAATCATGCAGAGGTCTGAAAGAGAGCCGGAACGAAGAAACAAAGTTATAACAACTTACGAATTTTTCTCCTCATCAAAATGTTTCTAACACAATTAATAGTACACCATTGAGTAAGGTTGGCATTAAAATACTAGAATTCAGAAAGAAGCTTTCCAAAATCTCCTCTATTATCCAAACTTACAGCAAATTGTAGCAAATCCTTCGATCCATCTACTTTGTTTTCACCTTCATCTTCAAATATACCTTCTTCGCATTCTCCTCCTAATTTTTCAACTAAAGTTGTTAATGAACTCTCTGACAAAAAGGATATAACACTTAAAGACTCATAATGTACAAATGTACCATATCCAAATACATAAATACCTATCTAAACTTGACAGAATTAACTCGAAACAGAAGAACTATCTGTCTTATAAACTTGATTCTAGTTAGAAGTCTTGTTATGAATTTGAATTACAACTTATGAACTCTTCTTTTGCTTATAATATACAACATGAAACATCTCTGAAACTTATGAAATCAACGTTCACAAATGAACTTCAGTCATTCAAAGATGGCATCAACAAAGAAGTTACTTCCTTTCCAACAATACCCTAGAAGAACTACCTATTTTAATCAATAAATCTATCAAGTTAAATCTTGAAAATTCTTCCACTTTATCATCTACATCTCAAACTTCTTCTCATTATAAGTCCTGTGCCAGTGTTCTCATCCAAAGTAAAGATAAATCTAAAGGTAGCTCAGAACTTAAAAGAGACCTCTCCTTATTTTCATGTCCAGAAAACATCAAAATTAAAAAAATTTCTGATATATATAAAAATACTATCAATGAAGATACTACTGACGAACTCTTACCCAAATTTATGAATTCTACTATCTCAGAAAACTTCAACATCAAAAAACATTCAGCCAAAAGGATCGCTTTTATTATTTTCAATCTACCACAATCTTATGATAATAATAAAGTTATCGCTCTTATTTGTAACAACGTTCCTACAATAAACCAGAATGAAATGAGATAATGATTATCAAGAACTATGCTACCAAAATAGGTCTTACCAATTGGATTTTCTCTACCAATATCAATTATGCCAAATTTCTTATTAATAAAAAAAAACTGTTTAAAGACTTCAACTATTTCTTAAGAAATACTTTTTCCTTAAAATGTGTTTCCTCTGCGAATCTTTTGGCTATGTTGCCAAATACTGTACTTTCTCTTCTGGCTTTTGTGGTAAATGCATGAGTAACTGTCATTCTTTTAAAACCTGTATCGCCAATTCATTCACTTGTATAAATTGCTACACTGCCAACGAGGAAAATAATTTACTTTTACTTAAAACTGACCATCATACCCATGATCGTGGTGCCTGCAAAATTCTACAAACGGAACTCAATAAACTTAAATCACTTCAAAAAGAAATTTAATCTTTCTACTTGTTTCCTTAATCTTATTTTTTGTATTTTATTTTATGTTTATTGTTTACTTACATTTTATAGTTCTATGCTCTGCTTTTTTTTCTTTCTTTTTGAAATCCCTTACTCCTCCCTTTAAATTATCACTTATCCTTTTTTAATTTTTTGATTCTCTCCCTTTTTTATTTTTTATTTTAAAGCACATATAATCCCTGAAATCTTGCGTTACTTCATATAGTTACTTTAACTCTGCTAGTTTTTGTAAATATTGTATATAATTCTTTCTTTTTTGGATTATTTATTTTTTTCTATTTTCCCATTCCTTTCCTCTCTCTTTTCAAAATTTTCTTCTTTCTCCGTTGTTTTTTCTTCTTCCTTCCTCCTTTTCAGTATTTTTCTTTTTTCTCTTCTTCCGACTTTCTTTCTCCCCTTTTCGGCTTTTTATATACAATATCCCTTTTTCTTGTAAAACTGTTTGTTTTAAAATAAATATATTTCTTCATTTGTAAGTTTTAAAAATTTTCAATAAATTCATAGCAGTTCGCTGACCATGGAAGTCGGTTTCGGTTGGCTCCCTTTCTTGGCCACTCAATTTGCTGCTATATATAATTGGGTTAGTCAAGTGGCCTGGGTTTTCAACCAGAGGTTACAATGGGCTCATCAACATAGACATTGGCGTGCTGATTGGCAACAATTCATATTTTCCAATGAATCCAGCTTTAATTTAGGGTACAGTGATGGAGGCATCCACGTTAGACGCTATAGCGGTGAACGTCACCTTCCGGAGTGCGTTATCCAACATCATACTGGACGAACATCAAGCGTGATGGTTTGGAGTGCTATTGGGTATTTTGGACGATTTCAGATGCTAAGAATTGTGGGTAATCTCAACAGCAACCGGTACATAAGAGAAGTTCTGGAGCCCAAAGTCGCACTCTTCCTTCAACGCATTCCTGGCGCTGGATTTCAACAGAACAATGCCCGTCCACATGTTGCTAGGAATGTTCAAGACTGTTTTTCAGTTCAACAGATACAGCTTCTTCCTTGACCTGTCTGTTCACCGGATATGTCGCCTATTGAACATGTCTGGGATTTCGTTGGTCGGCTTCTCACTCACGGCACTCGTCCCACAGCTAATACAGCTGAACTTTGGATTTTGATAGAAGCAATCCGGAATGCTCTTCCTCAGGTATAAATTCAAAATCTGTTTGATTCGATGCCACGTCGTATAGAAGCAGGTATTTCAGCTCATGGTAGCTTCACCAAATACTGATTTTTTGATATGCAATATTGTTTTTTTTTCTTTATAAATTTAATCGTTTATTTGTATCAATAGAGGTCGTTTTTGGAATCAATTTCCTTCTATTCTGATGATTCCTTCATGGTGTTGCAATTTTTACAAACAGGAGTATATTATGCATGTACGAAAAAAAATAATCTTTTTAAAAGTAACGCAGTAAACAGTTTTATATTATTTTACCTTCTCACTCATTCAGGCTATATAATCCGTAACAATTTAAAACAAATTCCATCTCTTTAAAAATGCTTAAAAAGGTAAAGTTAGAAACATACTTCTTAAAGTACCCTTTTTAATTCTTTTTATGAAATTTAAATGCATGAAAAATGTATTTGTTAAAATGCATGTAATTTAAAAGTATAAAAGAAAACGAACTATCAAATTTGAATTTTCTAGCTGCTCCAGTTCTCGGGTTGTTCTAGTTCTCGACATTTCTATAGCGGATTCAGGGCGGGCTGGAATAGTAAGGTTTGGCGATAAGCCAAATATGATTTTTCTAGCTACAATGGATATCGAGTTCTTTCCATAAAACGAGTACATTCCTATGGCTGACCCAAAATGGGCTAGCCCGATAAGGTTCAAAGTCCCAAGAATTAAAATATACAATAAAATCACAACTACAAACCAAATGTGAATTTTTTAGCTGCTTCAATTCGCGAGTTATTTCCCCAAAACGAGTACATCCTTACGGCAGGAGGGTCCAGGACAGGCTAATCCGAAATTTAAATGAATTAAAATGTACCGCGAAAGACAGCGACATACTAAATTTCATGTCACTATGATTAATGGATCTTGATTATTTAGGGCCTCAAAAATTTGAAAAAAAAAGAGTACGTTCTATAGCAGGCTCATGATAGGTTGGCCCGATGAGGTTGAAAATTTAAAGAATTAAATTATACCGCAAAAAGCAGCGACATACCAAATTTCATAACACTATTATTAATAGAACTTGGTTATAGTGAGGGCCTTAAAGAAGTTGATTCACGATGACAAATGAACATCAGAGATCAAGTTAAATAAAATGTTGTAAAAATACTCATTAATGGAATAAAAAATTCCATTTTATTATGGCTGAACTCGTTAACACATTTCAACCACATAAAAATGTTAAGAAAGTCTTTTGTTTTGAGAAAATATTTTAAGTAAATTGCGCTTAAACATTTTGCCGTTGGTTACATTAAGAAGAAAATAAATAAAAAAATAAAATTCCCTAATAGACGCTGTAGTCCAATTTTCAGTTTTATTTTTTTCTGCCTTTAATTGCAGAATGTTCTTAGTTTGGAAATGCACATCTGTAAAAGTATTTTTAAACAATGTTATAATTACGCATTGTGTCTTATAAATTACTTGAAAATGAATCGGATGTTGTTTGGGATTTAAGATGCAAACATCTAATTAACATTACACGGAACATATAGCGAATTTTTGAAAAGCCAACGTTTCTACGATATGTCCGCTTACAACAAAAAAATCTGATGTGGGCAGAACATGACTTTCCTCATATAATGCAATGAATGTACTACTTTTACAGTTAAAAATAATTATATTATTATAGTAGATACTTATATTCTTTCCAAAATATTGAATTAGTCGTCATTTTAATTGATTTAGCGTCATTTTTATCCATTTGGCGAGATTTTCGGTAATTTGGAAACATTTAAAAATGACGCCAATTTGGCGACATTCCGCTAAATTCGTCGCCAAAATCTCGCCAAGTGTTATGGACGGAGAAATATGTTATTCTTACAGCGGATAAATGACTATAGGCATTCAAATACAAAAGTATTACTCAAAATATCTTTTCGTGTGAATGGAACGAGTTAGATCCACGAGAATGATGTTACCCAATTTATCGCATGATATTACATATAAATAGTGAACATGTTTCTTAATAATTAATATTTTTTTTTAATTTAAGGGATATTTTGCTAAATTTATTTGCAAAATGTGCAATATCTCGAGAACGGTTCATGCTAGCGTTCTAAAGTTTATGTCAATCGTTTTCTAAGGAAAAATCACATAAGACCTGTCTATTTGCGTAACTTTATTAAAGGTTTTGATTTTTTGATGATTTTTTCAAAATTTCACTCGGAAATTTAGGGGGGTTCTGAACATTCGATTGTGTTTTAAAACAATAGGCTTCCAGTATTCACAGATTGTGATTTTTGTACCAAATTTCATTCGAATCGCTCCATTCGTTCGTGAGATATCGTCTACACAGGCCAAGTGACACGCACACACGCACACACACACACTTTCACACACACACACAGACATCACCTCAAAAATGTTCGGTTCGTAATCAGGGTTGCTTGAAACGTGCTGTCCCGTCGAAAACTCGAATTCGAATTTTCGACCCCGTCACAATACTTTCCTTATGCATTATGTATATAAGGAAAGTAATAAATAACTTGCTGCGAGGGCATCATACGCCCCAAACAAGCATGATGTGTGCATGTAATCAGAGTACAGGACTTTTATTTCGAATTATCAGTAAACTTTAATACATTTATGTTATTATCAGCACAATTAATTCCGAAATTATCAGTAAACTGAAGAATATTCACATAATGTCAATATTTACTTATCGGACAGCGTTACTGAAAATCACAATATGAATATCACAGAAAAGTGTTCGAACCGAAATTGAATTCTAAACTTCGAAAAATGTCATTAACTTATTAGCTACCCGTTACTTATTCGATAAATACGTGACTGTTCTTATAGCAACGGGCATGTTATGACGTCAGTTGCAACGGACATGTTATGACGTCACTGCACAACAACCGACACGAAGCAAATAACTTTGCCATTCACCAGCGTAATTTAAATATCAACTTTTAAGATTTTTATTAAAAATTTTCAGAAAATACAGTAATTTAGTAATTAAACTTTTGTTAGAATGCGAAGATGTAATTTCATATTTTTGCCAAGCTAAAGAATTGTGCTAATCTTTTACTTTTTGAATGCTACGAAATAAGTATCAAAGAACTTAAAAATGCATTATTTGATGTGTTTGAAAGTAAATAAATAAATAAATAAATAAATAAATGTGAAGGAATAGCGTATGATTTCGGTTTAAAGATCCCTAGAAAGAATTCTCTTCGATTTTTTCGATGATGTCAAGAGGAAAACTCTGTGATAATATGTGAACCGAATTCTCTGAAATTTGCTCAAAATCATGCTTCAACATAAAATAACTAAAAAACTAATTCGGATTAAAAAAAAAAATAAAAACTCGATGAGGTCTGTCGTACCGGGAATTTAGCTAACCCAGTACCGGATTTTGTGGGTGTCCGAAGCTTGGATTTACTGCTATAGAAGGTACATACACACAGACGAACAGACATATATTATTCTCTATTATGTGAGATGTTATATACATTTAAGTAAAGAAATACTTTAACAAGAAAGATTAATAATGCATAAAGCCTTGATTATGAAACACTTTCCAACTGAAATGACATATTATTTAAACATCTCTAAAAAGCCATCCATTCAGCGGTGATTTTTAAAATTATCACAGTACAGAAATTTATTTTACTTGCAATGTTATAATACTTCATCAAAAAAGGCAATGATGCTTCTCAATGAAAATTGAGAATTTCATTCATATCACTTATATTCCAAACTCCAGAGCTAAATAATTTTGAGTTCAAAAAATTCAGCAATTCTTATATAACTCATCTTACAATTGTCGTAAACACTTTACAACTATATTGGAAATTGTTAAAAATGAATATTTATAAAATAAATATTAGCATAGTTACATTTTTATATATTTTTTAATTTTCTTACTCTAGTCTGAGTCTTTTTAAAATTAATTTATCTCAGAAGTTTATCGTTCGTAATATTCGTACCCAATTTTATTCGATTTGCTCAACTTGTTCGAGACATATAGCACTCCACATAAAAAATTTGTTTTTTCTCCAATAACCATGTACTTCATAACTAAATCATTCGCCTATTTAGAGGGCGAAGTGTGATCCATTTTGCCGTCATAACATGTTACCCCGGCGCACCACAGAGGGCGGTTCGCATTGCGTCCTTCAGCTATCCAATTTAAACTGAAATCCAGTAGGGGTGGCAACTACAGGAATCCTACGAAACGTCATACCGACACATATATTTATGAGTCCATACTACTCGAAGACACGGTGTTGGTTTTGGGCTTCGGTGAGGATCGAACTCGGGCCCTACTTGTGTGATCCTCTCGTTCTAACTATTGGAATATCCTGGGCTCTACGTGGGAAAATTAAATTTCCAATACGGTTCGAAAGAGCTATAAACAGTGGTGTACATTTATTTCTATTTAAAAGCACTGAGCAGAATTCATTCATTTAATAATTTTGAGTATATTCATTCAATTACTATAATTGATTATTTTCATTTTAGATTTAAAAAATCGTAATATATCTTGAAAACAGTGCATGTGAATGATGCTACTGGTTTTTAAATAACCCACAGCAAAACAAACGTCTGTTCTCCTAACATTTTAAAACACAATTAAGTTTTTATAACATTTTTCTAATTTTTGTGAAAAATGTTGGAAAAATTTGAAAGTCTTCTTTTGGTTCTTTTTCTCCAAAAAGTACACTCGTGCAGCTGGCTTTAAATTTCACAAATATCAAGCTCAGCTACACTGTTACATTTGTGAGTATACATTTGGCTACTTTCTGTGAGTATACATTTGGCTACTTTCTGTGAGTATACATTTGGCTACTTTCTGTGAGTATACATTTGGCTACAGCAGTCTCATGAGCCTGAGCTTAATCTTTGTAGAAATGGAAGCCTGCTATGTGGTAGAACTGAATTTGTCGGTCTCCAAAGTAGATTAGTAGGACAGCAAAATGAACTAACTTCTATGACTGTGACTTTGACCGTTGCAGCCCCGTGTAGTTTCAGTTAAACTATCAAGAAATTAAAAGCTGGTGACATATTAAGAATAAAATTGTGAGTTTTTACAGAGGTTCACATAATTGTGCACATAGCAAGTTTCCTTGCTGCTATTGCTCATATTGGCTCATGCTAATGAACGCATAAAAATTCAAAACCGGTCTTTGAATGCTGTTATCTGCCGTTAGAGTGTTATCTGCCGTTAGAGTGTTATCTGCCTTTCAAAGCACCCGTGACTGTGAATTCTGTGACTGTAAACTTGACCGTTGCAGTGTCGTACAGTTTGAGCTAAACTTTCAAGAAATTAAATGCCCGTAACGTAGTAGGGATAAAATTGTAAGTTCTCACAGAGGTTCACAAAATTGTACACATGGCAAGCTTTTTCCATACTGCCATTGCTGGTATTGGCTATTTTATTCTGCTGAGCGCATGAAAAAATCGAAACCGGTCTTTGGATGCTTTTATTTGCAATTGGAATGCGATCTCTACTTTCAAAATACCCATTTTAAGCAGATTCTCTGAGTATGAATAAATAAAAAATCTGATGTGGGCAGCACATGATTTTTCCTGCAGACTTATATCCGCGTTCTCTTTATTTTAATTAAATTTAATTCACTTTTAATTCAATTTTCATTCTCATTTGGTAACTGGACTTATTTTCAAAGGTGGCGTAGAGAAAATACGAAAGAACTAAAATATCTCGAGAACGGCTAGTCCTAGTGTAATGGGGTTGATCTTATTCTTTTCTTTGTTAACAATTACGTATAAAACAAGCATTTGATGGATACATTTGATCATACATAGATTTTATTTTAGATTTTGACGCTTTTTGAGGGCCATTTTGTAAAAAAAGGCAGGTTATATTTTCGAATCGCACCAAAATCGAGTCAGCACCAGGGTGACTCACATGCGGCTTATCTACCGAATTTTGTAAAATTCGGTCCATTAGTTTTTAGATAGAGTGGATAAAGGCTTTTGCGGGTCATTTCGCAAAAAAAGGTGGGTTCTTTTGTCCCGAGTTGTACCCAAAACTAATCAGCACCTGATTCGCCCACAAGTGACTTACTTACCTACCAAATTTTATGAAATTCGGTCAATTAGTGTTTTAGTTAGAGTGGATACAAATTCTGCACAGACACACAGACAGACAGAAACACACACAGACGTCACACTAAAAATAGTTTTTCGTATTCTAGAGGTCTCGAAACGCGTAGATCCGTCGAAAACTCGAGTTGCGATTTTCGGCATGATTCCAATACTTTCCCTATACATTACCATGTATTGCAGGGAAAGTAATATATAAAGTTGCGAAATGTGCGTATAACTTAAAATGGGACGATGGTTATTTAAATTAGCTTCAAAATATTTCTCACAAAATCCACATTCATCAACGGATTCGAACTGTAAGCTATTTATATGTACTACATATTAAAATTGAAGAAAAATTGGTTCACATCTAAATTGTAAAAAAATTGGATACATTTTAGAAGAGTTATCGTCAGTCATAATATTTCGATAAAAAGGGTGTATCACGTGTAATTTTTATCCGATCACGTCCAGCAACGAACTCGGCCTGTGAAACATTAATTGACACCCTATATCCAAATTAAAAAAAATCTGTTCAGTTTTGGAACAGTTATCGAGGGACAAAGCATGCAAGCAGAGAAACAACAGTAAATCAAGTCTGGTAGTCAAAGTAAAATTTGTCACTTCGCCCCTTAGCTTCAAGCCAAAAGTAAAAAGCGTACCTCCTTATGTACGTATGTGTTCCCTCGCTATCAATAATACTCATAATTTAAGAATATATCGCATGCTTCATGGCGAAAACTTTTATTTTTACTGTTATTTGCTATTTAGATTAAAAATTTTACAAAACCCCAAAAAGGGTCCTAGAAAGTGATGAATTATTACATGTCGTGTGAGTTACAGTATTTGTTTTGTACAGAATACACGTAAAATTCTTCGAAATGTAAGAAAGTATCTTTAAAACTTTACATAAAGTTCTTTTAACTGAAAGACCTGTCTCATAAATCAGTGAAGAGGCGTTTAAACTACATTTTTTGGCAAGCAACAATGTAGTTTTGAGCTACTTCAAAAGTTTGTAAATGCAAACACGTGATGAAACTCGTTAACATTTAAATGTTTTGAAAATATAGTATCATTATAAATCACCATTTGCGTGCTTAAATGTTTATGATTTAAAGGTTCTTCTAATAAGATTCTTATACATACAATACATTATGCTAGGTATTAGAATGACTGGATGTAGAGAGATGATTATTTCAATTTCGCAAAATAAAAGTACTATATATATATGGTGTTCAATAAAGTTTTTATACATACCATACATTATAATATGTATTTGTATGACTCAATGTAGGTTATTTCAATTTTGCAAAATAAAACTACTATATATAGAGTTCAATAAGATTTTTATACATACCATACATTATACTAGATATTTGTATGACTTGATGTAGATTAATGGTTATTTCAGTTTTACATAAAAAGGTACTATATGCCGTTCAATAAGATTTTTATGCATATCATAAATTATACTAGGTATTTATTTATATGACTCGATATAGAGTGATGGTTATTTAAATTTTACAAAAAAGTACTATACATGTGAGTTTCAATAAGATTTTTATACATACCATGCATTACACTAGATATTTGTATGACTCGCTGTAGAGTGATTATTTCAATTTTACAAAATAAAAGTTCTATATATACGTATATATATATATATATATATTTATACAATTTATATATATTATATATATAATAAAAAGGTTTGAAGGTCCAATGAATGAAAAGTGAGAAGCTGTAACTCGAAAAACCTAACTATCTAACAAGCTTACAAAATAAAAGTATATATCAACTAATTTTCAAGCAAATGGAAAATAAATAAATTTCGAATCAACAAGTCAAAGAAAAGTATCAAAAAACAAAGGTATGGAATCGATAAAAGAAATACAGACGAAATCCAAGCACAAACGCTATATACGTGGACAAGGCTCTAAGCCTAAATCAGGATACGTTCACTTTTACAAAACTCGTAATCATGTCCAAGTGTCTTGTAGAAGCAAACACAAAAATGTATGTTTCTGAAGAAATAGATAGATTACATCTATAAATTATTTCTACTTGGACTACATACATAGGAAGAAATAACAAATGGAAAATTGGATATTGAGAATCTGATTAAAAAAATTCACTGACCTAAAGATCACGGGAACACAGAAAGAAGTGACAAGTGTTGCCATTCTCTAAGGAATAATATATAAGATATGAACTACTGTTGCCATTTGTAAGAAATAAATAACAATAATGCGAAAAGACATTTACAAGAGATAATATACAAACAAGAGGGTCAATAATAGAAAGGCTAAAGAGTAAGTGGATGTAAAAATAAAATATATTAAGAGAAGAGTGATGTCAGGCTAATATATAAAACACATAAAAGAATTCGTGAAAATCCAGCTAATCTAAATTTTTTAACTATACCATTTACAAAATAAGAGGGATATTTATATAAATTGCTGGTAATTTTTAGATTATCAATATGTAAAGCATGAAATTTTTTATCAGATAATCTATATATTCTAAAAAGCTGATTAAGAATAATATTTCTAAACAATTGAAAAGAGTTGCAGGAATTGAAAGGTAAGATTTTATTAATGTTAAAATTAAAAGAGTTTTTTTTTTATCATATAAATTAGTAACAATTCTATTAGAACGTTCGATAAAAAGATTTAAATCTAAAAAATTAATAATATATATTATTTATAATATTCTATGGATTGTAATTCATAGAATCCTTTTATATTATTCTATGGATTGTAGCCTTTTATAAGATATATATATATACATACATACATACATACATACATACATATATATATATATATATATATATATATATGGGGTTCAATAAGATTTTCATACATACCATGCATTACAGTAGATATTTGTATGATTGAATGTAGAGTGATGGTTATTTCAATTTTACAAAATAAAAATACTATATATAGTGTTCGAAAAATGATTACACAATTCAAACTTTTCGAATACAATACGTTTTGAATACGTAGAGTAATCGTTAGATGTGATAGAATTATTACCAGGTAACAACTACTCGTGCAATTTATGTTAACTGGTTGTGTTTAGCTAATTTAAATTTAAGTTACTTCTCAGTTTACTTCATAATTTAAGTTACTTCTCAGTAAAATTTAGATTTAAAATAGTTTAAATGGTTTTCATAATTTTTTTCTAACAAAGAAGCTTATACTTTAGATTTACTCAATATTTTTTAAACTCAAATATGCATCTAAATCTATAATTATGATCATATTTTGAATCCATATTGTTCCCAGACTGCAAGTAGAATTTAACGATTTTCAGGCTTTTAATTTTTAAGTGAAATAAATCTTACATGAATTAGGTCTATAATTACTTCAATCTGTTCGAGTTCTATAAAAAGTCATATTAAGTCTATATTATTCTATATTAAGTTATTTGATAATTTAAAAATTGTAATAGTGTTGCAGAAACGACAAGTACGAATAATATTGTATATAACAAATAAAAGTAAAATAACATAGTGTTTTTAAGTTGTGTGATAGAAAACGACATGCCAAATTTGGAATTTCTAGCTACTATGGTTCTCCAAGTTATTCACGAAAAACGAGTATATCCCTGAATAATATTTAAATAACGTTTTTAAAACAAAAAGGTTGAAAATAAAAAAAAATATTTTTTAATATACTCACTTTTTATAACGCTCTAAAAAGTAGAAAATACATTTTTTCCACTTAAAATATTTGGATTTGCAGATTTAAAGTGGGTGGCTGTTGAGAATGATTTTCGATATATTAACTGTTGAAGTTTATATGCAATCAGAGTGCAGACAGTCAATAAACGTGACAGTGATTACATGTAATTTT